>JARFJB010000912.1:102500-177500 GCA_036346205.1 Vesta saturnalis
AACGTAATACGAGAGTAATACAGATTTCACACGGACTGTTCAGATTTTGCTCTCTTAGTATGCAGCCACGGTCACTATTGCTATGTAGTAATCATCACATCTATGTAGACAGGCATCCGGCCTACTGGGGGTACTATGATAGTTGTGGTAATCATGACGGCGAGTGATGTACCAAACTCCGTTCCACAGCGTATTATCACTAAATTGTTGTGAAAAAGCTGTTTATACTCTTCGTCGACTTGAGGCATAATTTGGAGATGAATGTCAACCGTAAGATAAACATTATTTTGAAAAAAACTTACCTTTCAATAACATTTAAAAATATCTACTGTGGAATAACACAAGGCCTTCCACCTACAAAGTGGAAAATTAAACAAATGAAATAGTTCTAATAGTAATTCTTTAGGATAATTATGCAACCTGTTTTTACGTCCCAACCTACACATAAATATGTAGGTATAGAGGGTTATGCAATCGTCTACTTTTTCACTATCGTGGGTGCGTGTGCGCGGTGTGCGCGTATGTGCGCGTTTGCGTGATTAGATTTTGGGATAAATCCAGTGTTCTATATGCAATTTTTTGATATGAAGCGTAATTTAGCAGCAAAAATGTCCTAAGGTAGAATTTAAGTGTTAGTTAAAATTTTTTCGTTATCTGAATAACGATTAATTTTATATGAAAAAGTGTAGTATTTTTTAAAGAAAATTTTATTTTCTTTAGAAATTTTTTTAATGTAAAGCGAAATAAATGTAAAATTAAATAAATATGATTGAAAATGCTGAAAATGTGTTATTGATATTTTTATAGAAGCGGGCTGCTTTGGAATTTTTTAACGTTAACATGATTTATGTCTATGAATTTCTATCTGACATGAAGTTTTATACGTCATTCTGACATAGATTATTGCGTTTGTTTTTACAATGTTTTCTGTTTTCGTTATGGACGTATAGAAAAGTGGTTGCATAGTTATCCTAAAGAAATTGAAATTAAAATTATTTCACCTCTTTTAATTTAGCATGTTTATTAACCTCTGTCTGTTATGAAGTTTTAACCGAGGTGGTAGAGTAGTGATGACACGACCTGCTTAGCATTCGACAGGTAATGGGTTAGATTAACGTCACCGTCACCGTCTACCTTGTATGAGGTTCTTTTAGGGGGGTTTCCTCATACACGTGTAGCGGCATGGTCACTGCGTATATGTACACCATATGCGGCTACTTAGGCGAATGTTGGGGTAGTACTCCGTTCCTTCCAATATTATTCTGACCACACCCATCCTTAATCCCACCATGCATATATACTTAATATATGCATGGTTGCTGGGAATCCATGATTGTGGCTGAAGGAGCTTGGAAAGCTCAAACTGCCCGCCCTCCCCCTTGGGGATGGTACGAAATAAGTGACCTTTCCTTTTTCATGAAGTTTGTTTGACATAGATTATTGTTTTTGCGTTTACAATGTTTCCTATTTTCGTAATGAACTTCTTGTAAATAATTAAAATGTTATTAATACGTGCATAACGTAAATAGGCAACATTGTAAAAACGAAAACAATAATCCATGTAAGATGAACGTATAAAACTTCATGTCAGGTAGAGGTTATAGACTTCTAAATGCTAGCTTGAAAAGAAAATGCCAAGCCACCCGCTTCTATAAAACATCGATTATGCAGTTTAAGCATTTTAAACCCTATTCAATTAATTTTTAGAGTTATTTGGTTTTGGTTAAGAAACTCTATAAACAAAGTTATGTAAAATAAAATTTTCTTTGAAAAACATATTTACACATGTAATGAAACACTGCCCCACACGATGGGGAAACAATGGATGATAAAGCTAATTGTGTGTAACGTCTTAGAAATTAAGTTATTTTTTGTAACCACGTCGTAAGACAAATTGTAATGTTATTTTATACGCGGTTGTATAGTGATTTCATAAGATAAAATAAAATAGTAATTATTATTTACCCAGGCTAGCTCTTTTTAGCATACGAACGTTAAGTAATTATAATTTACATTCAATTTAAGTTTTAAAACGTTGAGAAATACGAATAATTCTATGGTTCTGAATTTACATTCGGCAAGGTCAAAACATCTCCGATATAGAGTATTGATACTGATATATGCTAATTGCTAATCGAAATTAACCATGACCAACTCTGACAAGCTACCTTGATTTGAATTAAGAACCGAGCTTTATTGGTTATGGCATTTAAGAATCAATGCATCACTAAACCAACTTTAATTGAAGTTAGTATTGAGATTTCTCCTAAAGCAATCGATGTAGTAATAGTACAATGTTGTTCAATGCACTGGTTAATATAAATACTGTGAAAAATTTGTCTCGGTTAATACAATTAAATTAAACTCTGACCTTTAGTCATAAATATTAATTTGCATTCAAACTATTTATGAACTAAGTTAATAAGATACAAGTGGTGTGTTATACTCTCCCTTTACGTAGGAACAATGATAAATAAATTACGTTTTTTGATGACTATGCCACAATTTAAGTATCATTGAAAGCTCTATTCTCTGCCACAAATTAAAAGAGTCCACATACTCCTTTCCGCCCTAATATCGTGATACTATCTACTTTAGTTTGCATTAAACTGGAATAATGAACTCAAGCTACAAATCGACTACACTGATTTAAATTAAACATTAAATATAAGTGTGACTTCACAGAAATAGACATTAACATCTTTTATATAAGCTATAATCTATTTACTCTACCCATAATTTTAATGAGTCATAAAAAAAGAAAATGAAGCCTACTTTACGAACGTGACCATTGACTTATTCCAATATTATGTATAAACAAGATAAATTATATCATTGAAGTAATAATCCATTGTTCGATTTCCTTTTGGTACACTGTATGTTCCAATACCAGTATATATCGCAAGGTTAAGTGTGTTACAACAATTCTTCAACCATCTTGAGCTACAGTTGGTTTCCTGACAAACCAATTTATTTTCCTTTTGACACACAACTGTTTTTTTACTCGAATCACTAAACAAGTATAGAATACTCCTTTATTGAATATACACCTGTTTAACTTTATATTTTTAATCTCCCAATTTAACACTTGGACTTTTCAAATCTAATGTATAATCACAAATAGATTTCAGCAACCTTATGTTTAAATTATTGCTGACAAAACTTTCAATTTTAGTATTTGAAATTTTTTACGGTTTCAAATCACAATAACAAAAATGGCTAAAAATTTTAAAGTTTCAACATTTCCGCATTGATGTAAAATGCAGACTTAATGCACATTAAATCCTTTTCGTTTCTTAGTCCTATATATGGGTGTTCGCCCTTAAAGGTATAGAAATATCTCAAATTACCAATGAAAATTCATAAAGACGACTTTTAGAAGGTCTTGGTTGATTTCCTAGCTCGTGGTTTAAAAGTTACGCGTGGAACCACATAAAAGTTTCAATAATTTGTCAGGACTACTGGAACAAATTCATTGACAAATTCTTGTAAAACAACATAGTAGGTAATAGTTATGTGTAAAGTTAATATATGATTCTGATTGATCAAAACATGATCTTTCAAACGATGTTTGATTTGTTTTATTTCTTAACAATTTTCGGTAAATTTAATATAAATTTTATCGATAAGCGGCACCTCTTTATGTAACCTCCGAAGTAAGATAAGTGACGGTTTGATCAGTGACGGTTCGTTATCTTTTATAAATTCTGAATTGAATGTTAATTTATTATTAATATGAATATTAATTTATACGTCATTTAAAATTCATTTAATAGTTTTAATGTTAACGTGTAAACTTATTTTGAACTTGAACATAAGATTTACGTTATATTTAAACAAAGTGTTTCGATGTATTCGCAATTAATTTTCAAACCCTTTCCAGTGGCGTATCTTACTTCTTAAATATATGAACTCGTATTATGAGATTCATATTTAAATATTAGTTCGAAACACATTGCACCTTTGAGTCAAAAACATAAGTACTGAATTTGAAACGCCACAACTAATATTGCACAACCTTCTCACCAGTCATTCAACACGCACGAAAACACTCCCACAAACACACGCTCTAGGAGCTACAATTAACGGTGAGTGCCAGAGAGTTGTAAGCTCCACCCACCAATGATAATTACCACATACAACTGCGCCGCACCACCGGCAATACAGCACAACCGAGAACTATAGGACCTCGAACGTAAAACAGAGTGGGTAGCAACCGCCCCTGACATGGCCTGTCCGGGAAGCGATCCAGGTCCGCCACTCAACGAAAGTAAAATTCACCGCCAAATCGGGGTACAGCCGATAAGAACCGAGCTTCCGCTCTGCAGTCGGTGAGGAGGTCCGGTAGCCGTACCCCAAGTGACCCCAGCGCCCGCCCATACCAAAAACAAAAAAAAAGACATTCGCCCAAGAAAAATAGCAGTAAAAACGTCAAATTCAATACCATAAGTCATATTTTGGAATTCAGATATAAAATATTATCATCCTCAATCAGTATCATAATTAGAATTCCTAAACTAAGTTAATCTAACCTAAAAGAACAACTGATTTAACTAACCTAAATCAAATATATCTGAGTGAATTCTCAATACCACATAACTATTATAACAATCAAAATTCTATCAAAACAAAACAACTTGAACGTAGAGGACCATGAGGTAAGGCAAAACAACTAAAGTCACATTATGACAGTTTGTAAGAAATTATCAATCAACAAATAACAAACAATTTTTAACATAAACAAAACGCCCTTCATTAAGTCCCAGCTCAGGCGCAAAATAAAGTCCGCGCCCATTTGATTAGTCACCACTTACGACAAGCAGTGGGACTCTGCTGTAGAAAAATTCTTAGGCAGTCCCTACACAAAATCAAGTAAAATAAACGCAAACTTTGTTTCATATAAACTCAATACCTTACAGAAGTAAAATAATGTTTTAATTCAGGGTAACCAAAAAACTGTTTCACCTCCCACATTTTCATGTCAAGTTTATCGTTATTCGGATATTGAAAAAATTTGAACTAACACTTAAATTCTACATTAGGAATTTTTTCCGATAAATTACGCGTCGAGCCGTATCAAAAAATTGCATAAAATATAATTAATCGATATGCTTAACGATATATTGGCATTTCAAATTTTTATAAAATGAAACATGTTTTATAAATATTTGATAAAAACTACTTGAAATAAACCACCCTCTCCGCCGCTGAATTTTTCCCAAAAGCTAGCCAATTCCACGAAAAATAAACTCAAGCTTAAATACGAAATTTTAAGTACGTAGGTATTGTCGTTTTGGAGTTATCGTGAATACTGATATACACGCACACACGAATGCTCGCTCGCTCGCACGCAAAGTCGATTTAGCGATTGCATAACCTTCTATATCTACATATGTTTATGTAGGTTACAAGGTAAAGAAGTGCCTACCAGACTAATAGCCTAGTTTTATGAAACATTTAAACATGAAGCAATTCATTATTTTGTGTGAAATCCGACCCTGAATGAAAGTTAACTATTTTTGAAAGTATTCGCAATTGCACTCATCGCCGGGAATTCTACCAATATACGCAAAACAATCCAGCTTAAATAGGATAAATCCAGCTGTAAATACGAATGGCCTAGATCTCAAGTTTTCAAACTCTATTTCTAGGATATTGTTAAATCATCGAACCTTTCATGGGTTGACCACCTTTTTATCAACAGCTAAAGCTGCTAATAAACTGGGCTTTCTATACAGATTTAAACGATTTCACATGCAACAACTCCTTACTGTATAAGGCTTAATCATCTGGAATACAATCTAAATGGGTCACTGATCCAATACGCCATTGATATGGTTAACCCCATTTTTCCGGAGGAAGGCTTATAAATGGCCACCTCTAACTTTGACATACAGTCTTTAAGCATAGAAGAGTAGTTTCGGTTCTTTCCTTGTTCTATCGTTATTAGCATGGCAGGTGTGCTTAAGAAATACATTTTAATACCTTCGCAGACCATTTTCGCTAGTAACACTCGATTATGTACACCATAATTACGTACTCAAATTTCCATCTAGTTACACTAAACGGTCCTCAAACTTTGATTTAAGAAAATTTAAGGTAGCCATTCATAAACATTTCTTGGTAGTTTAACAATATCCCATACTTCCAGCGTTCTTGAGTGCTTTAGCACGTTAAGCAAATCTTAGCCTGTTCAGGAATACTAGTGTAGACTCTATAACCCGGTCGTGCACCAGTACGGCACGTCTAGTAATCCGGCGATGTAAAGGAATTGGTGATGACGTAAATTACAATGCTTTCTAACGGCGACTTGTGTTTTGGTTCAAATGTACGCTGCTTTCTGTAATTCACTTGGTTTTTGCGCAAAAGTTTATTGTTTTATATTCTTCTCTTTAATAATTTTCACTGTTTACCCGTTGTTTTGTAATATTTATTATACAACGTTGTGTTTTATATTCACCTAATGCACAATTTTTATTACATAATTTTTTTTTTTTGGGGACGCTCCATTAATCCGGCGATTGCACTAATCCGGCACTACTTTTCCCCATATAGTGCCGGATTACTGAGAGTCCACTGTATTAGTAAATAAAAAATTGACTTACGAGAGAGTCTTGATGCGAAATTCCCATAGTGCATGTTTTTTCCATTTTAATTGCAATAATTTTAGGTTAAATAAAATTAGCTAAATTCTCTCAATATGTAAAATTTATGGAAATGTGTGCCTTACACAACAACGCCGCCATTAGGGTCTACAAAAAATACACGATCTGTCCCAAATTGCCGATTTAAGCTTAAATGCTCTTTCAACGTTATATCGAAGTCCTACTTAAATGTTTAGTATTGATTCTACGATTGGCTGTTCAAATTTAGCATTGAATTAGGATTAGTATTTCACTTTCGTTGTGCAATATTCCATAATCTTGCTAAAGCATACCACTAGGGTTTAAATAAGATTTTACTATTTATTGTATTTAATTGTTTCTTTAATTATATAGCATTGGGCGTAACATGTATTACAATTCACGAGATATTCTGCTATATAATTGTAGCGTTACTTAAATGGTTAAAACGTTACTTTATTTACACAATATTGTTGTTAAATACGTCATAAACGAAAACACTTTAACATAACGATTATGCGCTTCCTCATACGAGTCGCATCTTTTTTTTTATCGTGGACCTGAACAGGCTAAATAAGGCCTATCGTGCTAAAGCGCTCAGGAATACCTAGGAGGATGGATAGAGGGATAATGAATTGCCAATAGATGCCTATGAACAGCTACCTTAAATTTTCTCATATCATAAGGAGAAATCAACTGAACTGCGAGGTTGTGTCCCTTCCGTCCCAATCGCAAGAACTAGTGCCATTCCTAAAGTAGAAGCTTGTTCCTACCGGAAACAAATTTAAGTCGGACCAAAAAGTGATTGCTGCAACGGAGAAATACTTTTATGGCCTTGAAACTGATCTGTACAAACGGTATAATCTATTTGCATCGCTGTAAACTCAAGCTTAAATACGAAATTTTAAGTACGTAGGTGTTGTCGTTTTGGAGATATCGTGAATACTAATATACACGCACACACGAATGCTCGCTCGCTCGCACGCAAAGTCGATTCAGCGTTAGTGAAAAAATGGCGATTGCATAACCTTCTATATCTACATATGTTTATGTAGGTTACAAGGTAAAGAAGTGCCTAGCAGATTAATAGCCTAGTTTTTTATATTATCAGATGCAACATTTTAGAAACATTACAGAAGCAATTACATTATTTTGTGTGTAAATCCGACCCTGAATCAAAGTTAACTATTTTTGAAAGTATTCGCAATTGCACTCATCGCCGGGAATTCTACCAATACACGCAAAACAATCCTTTGTGAATTAGTGATACAAGTAACGACTTTTATACTAAATTATCTACGCATTACATACATATCTACATCTAGGATTTTGCTATAAAATATAAACACCACATGCTTATAAGGTGAATCTGATTTATTGATGTTATCGTGGTAATAAGTATGAGGATGGTTTGTAGGGACGTGAAATTCTGGAAGATCAGCCATGCTGAAATGAGATTGTAGCCGTTTTGTACAGATCAGTTTCAAGGCCATAAAAGTGTTTCTCCGTTACAGCAATCACTTTTTGGTCCGACTTAAATTTGTTTCCGGTAGGAACAAGCTTCTAGGGACACAACCTCGCAGTTCATTTGATTTCTCCTTAAAGATGCGAGTCGTATGAGGAAGCGCATTATCGTTATGTTAGAGTGTTTTCGTTTATGACGTATTTAACAACAATATTGTGTAAATAAAGTAACGTTTTAACCATTTAAGTAACGCTACGATTATGTAGCAGAATATCTCGTGAATTGTAATACATGTTACGCCCAATGCTATATAATTAAGGGAACAATTAAATATAATAAATAGTAAAATCTTATTTAAACCCTAGTGGTATGCTTTAGCAACATTATGGAATATTGCACAACGAAAGTGTAATACTAATCCTAATTCAATGCTAAATTTGAACAGCCAATCATAGAAGTAATACTAAACATTTAAGTAGGACATCGATATAACGTTGAAAGAGTATTTAAGCTTAAATTGGTAATTTGGGACAGATCTTATATTTTTTGTAGACCCTAATGGCGGTGTTGTTGTGTAAATCACACATTTCCATAAATTTTATATATTGAGAGAATTTAGCTAATTTTATCTAACCTAAAATTATTGTAATTAAAATGGAAAAAACATGCAGGGTGGGAATTTCGCATCAAGACCCTCTCGTAAGTCAATTTTTTTTTTGCTAATACAGTGGACTCTCAGTAATCCGGCACTATATGGGGAAAAGTAGTGCCGGATTAGTGCAATCGCCGAATTAAAAGAGCGTCCCCAAAAAAAAATTTATGTAATAAAAATTGTGTATTAGGTGAATATATAACACAACGTTGTATAATATTACTAAACAACGGGTAAACAGTGAAAATTATTAAAGAGAAGAATATAGAGCAATACACTTTTGTGCAAAAACCAAGTGCATTACAGTATGTAAAACAGCGTACATTATTACGAACCGCAAAACACAGGTCGCCGTCTGAAAGCATTGTAATTTACGACATCACCCCCGACCTCACATCCCCGGATTACTAGACGTGCCGGACTGGTGCACGCCCGGATTATAGAAACTCTACAGTAGTATTCCTGAACAGGCTAAGATTTGCTTAACGTGCTAAAGCACTCAGGAACGCTGAGAGGGTTAGGGATATTGTTAGGCTGCCGAGAAATGTTTATGAATGGCTACCTTAAATTTTCTTAAATCACAGTTTGGAGGACCGTTTAGTGTGACTAGATGGAAATTTGAATACGTAATTATGGTGTGAATAGGCAAACAGAGGGTCTGCGAAGGTATTAAGGAGTGTATTTCGTAGGCACACTTGCCATGGTAATAGCGATAGAATAAGGAAAGAACCGAAACTATTCTTCTATGCGCAAGAGACTGTAGGTCAGAAGTTAGAGACGGGCCATCTATAAGCCATACAGCTATTTTTTGGATGGGGTTTACCATATCAAGGGCGTATTGGGGATCACTGACCCATAGGTGAGAATTGTATTCCAGACTAGGCAACACTGGGTATTGTCGGCGTTAAACGTGAGTAGATTATTCCTTCTCCATTCAAGTAAACGTTGTAAGTCACTGTTGACGGAGGCTGCCATTTTCACTTTAACGTCCTGACTAGACTTATTATTGTGGGAAAACTGAGAAGAACTGCAATGTAGAGTGCTGTCGTCGGCAATGCAATGAATCTGGTTAGTTGTTGCGGAAATGAGGTCATTTATGTGCAGCAGGAAGAGTGTGGAAGCTATCACTGATCCTAGGGGTACGCGCGCTATAATGGTAGTTTCTTTCAAAAAGTAGCCATCGACGACAACGCGTATACTTCTTTTGTCAAGAAAGCTGGAGGTCCAATTGATGATCGTATCGGATAAGCCGAACGAGGTGAGCTTGGCAAACCTACGACTGTTTCAATGGACATTTCTAATGTGTTAATCTGTTATTCCAAAGTTGTGTGACGTATGAAAGAAGATGACCCGTTGAACGACTCTATTTGAACCTATACTGGTGGTCGTTTAGAGCTGATTGCACTCGAGGAACGAAATTAATTGGTGGTTGATGGTTTTTCCATGATTTTCGCTAGAATGGAAGTTATAGATATTGGTCGATAGTTTTAGGGATCGGTCTTATCGCCCTTTGTAGGAGTAGGTTGGACATTTGCCAACTTCTATGATGAGGGAAACTGTACAGATGACATGGAGATCGAAAAGGGTTTGTACAATACAATTTGTTCGGGGAATACCATCAGGGCCTGTCGCCTTGTTTGAGTCAAGTTTATTGATAATTGATTCTAGGAGCTTATTAAGAAAGCGGATTAGTTACATAGCATATGAGGTAGATTTGGACGACGGCACAATTTTACCAGAATCACTGAGACATGAATTTGATGCAAAGTAAGCGACAAAAAGGTTGGCTTTGTCAGCAAGATCAGCTACCACAGCTCCGTCACGAGACGTCATGGGAGGAAAGGAAGATGTACTATAGCTTTTACTGATGGTTTTAACTGATTACCAAAATTTACGACTACCCAAAGGACATGAAAATAATTCTTTGCATTGACGTTCTTCAAACATCCTTTTGCTCTTTCTCACATGTCGACAGAGGTATTACCAAATAAAGTTAGATAAAAAAAATAATAACCATCGCTTTATTAGGCTTAATTACAAAGGTAATTCTTGAGCCTTACCATGAGACTGGTCTCGTGGGGGGTTGACCTTGAACCCGACCTTGGAGTTGACCTTGAGGAGTTGACCTCGCGCGTGGTCTTGGAGTTGGTCTTAGGAATTTTTCAATGACTTGATTTGACCTTGGAAAGATACTATAAATACGTATTTATACGAGTTAATTTAGTTCTGTTGGAAGAGCATATCGTATCATGAAATCTTTAACAGCTAATCAGATTTTGGGATTGTTTCGTGGCGGATTATTATTAACCGACGAACTGCTGATAAAGGCTTACAATATGATTAATTATAAGGTAGTGTTTGAAAATGATACTATCGATCTGATGAAGGATTACGCAGAGTTGGTGGAATGTAAGTATTATGCGTGTTTTATTTTTAAGTTTTTATTTATTTTAATACATAAAGAAAAGGGTTCGGTAGTTGAGAGGGATGTGGTACAGTCACCCTATTATCAGCCCACTCGCAAAGATTATCAAGATTTTCAGTAAGTAACGAAAAATCATTGCGGGATCACATTACCAGAAGAAAAGAAAGAAAAATCAATAGCTAAGACCTGTAAAGGTGACAAACGTTTTATCAAATATTTCTAAAATAGCTGTATATTTCAAAGATATAAAAAACCCAGACATAGAACTTAAGCATATCGATCAATTATCTTCTATGCAATCTTGATACGTCGCATAATTTTACCGACAAAAATTCATAAGGCTGAATTTAAGTGTTAGTTCAAATTTTTTCAATATCTGTTGAATTTGTATTCTAATAAGGGGTCCTAATGCTAACTTGTAAGACAGGTATAGGAACATGCTCTTGGGTCTGCGCCCCCTTGTCTTGGCCTCTTTGAGTGAAATTTAAATTTGTGGCACTATCTAGTGGTGTATTTCTAAGGCTGGTTAGGGTTTGTTTGTGGCGCCATTTAGTAGTAGTATATGGACTAATAAGTGACCTTAGATATATAAACAAGTTAAGCGTTATTCAATCAAGCCAATTGATCAATCAATCAGATCAATCTCAAGCGACATGAAACAACAATTTTATTAAGTCAAGTCTAATAAAGGAATCCTAACACTAACTTGTAAAACAGGTCTTCGCCTCCTTGTAGCAGCATCTGTCAAAAAGAGCCTTAAATTTATAAAATAAGCTAAGTCGTTATTGAAAATGCACAATTGCCAGGGAATAAATAAGTAGGCCGTCTTTCATTTCTGTATTCTAATATGGGGGCCCTAACACTAACTTGTAAGACAGGTACATGCTTTCGGGCCTTCGCTTCGGAAGTTGTTCTTGGACCTTCGGCCCTGTCATGAATGACTTAGTTTGATTTAATTAGAACGCAAAATGTATCATAGTCCTTTTGTTTTAATTGTAATTATGATTTATAAGCAAATTTTACAGGTTTCTTAGAAAACAGCTAGTTTATAACTTCTAATAAAAAAGATAAAAGGTTTTTAGTAATAACTTAATATATCAAATTAAGGTTTTTGATTGAGCGAAATCAAATACTGTCAAGAAAACACGTTAAAACGTATAATTGGGGATGATCATATTACTCTAACTGAATCTTAAGACTATTAGTCAGGTTCTGTTTTTAAAGATATCCTATCCTTTGTGTCACAAAATATACGAACAGTAAAACCTTTATTGATTCTGATTACATCTTACAACAAACTCCGTAGTAAAGCAAGTTAACATTTTCTGATTATTTTGGTGACTGGTTTTGGTTGGCTTAATACATTTTTTTATTTACGGTGTATCTACTTTGTCTAATTATTATTATTAGTTAGGAGAGGAGAGCGAATATTTTTAAAGGTTTTTAATGATAATTTATATATTATACTATAATATTTCTTTCACAAAATATCTGATTATTTTGGTGACTGGTTTTGGATTGGTTAACACATTTTTTTATTTACGGTCTATCTACTTTCTCTAATTATTATTATTAATTAGGAGAGGAGAGCGAATATTTTTAATGGTTTTTAATAATAATTTATATATTATACTATATCCTTTGTTTCACAAAATATCTGATTATTTTGGTGACTGGTTTTGGATTGGTTAATACGTTTTTCATTTACGGTCTATCTACTTTCTCTAAATATTATTATTAATTAGGAGAGCCAATAGTTCTCGAAGTGATTAAATGTAAAATATATGGGATTTACTTACTGTTTTGGTATAACTTTACTAATACTCATGTAAGGCCAGGTCCTGTAGGACACTCAATTCAAAAACCCTGATTTACTGCAGCGTCATTAGCGTTGTATCACATATACGAATTTATTAACAACATGCTTTTAAATGATTTTCACTTCCACGCCAACCTTCAGCATTATACTGGAAAAAATTACTTTAAAATTACTTTAAAGGGACTAAATAAAAATATTGGACATAATAAGTTCCCATTACCCAACATAATAGATGTGTTATGGCCTTAGAAAGTGTCTTTCTCACACGTCGACAGAGGTATTACCAAATAAAGTTAGATCAAAAAAAATAATAACCATCGCCTTATTAGGCTTAATTACAAAAGTAAATTCAAAGTTAAACCCAATAATATGTAACTTCCTAAAGGAAGAAATTTAAGGCGTTTAATAACAAAAGGAATTCTAACAAATCCTACTTAAAAAGCAAATGTAATCAAAAATTATCTGAGAACAAAACATGCAACCGACACAAATATTTATTACCTTTACTAACTGCTTTAGACAGTACATAGATAATTTTTCGGACATAGCAAATTCATTCAAATATTTTAAAGCAATCTTTAATTAATCCGCGAGTTTTAGAGTTTGCCTTAAGAATAAACGCCATCTCCAACGCATTAGGTGCCGTTCGTTGTAATGAAAACGGAAATTTGGTACAATTCGCATGTGGTGTGTTAAATAAAGCCTAAGATAATTACGGTACAATAACAAAAGAACTATTAGCCATTGTATGGCTAGTAAAGTCTAAAGTTTGCTGACGATGTACCAGGCCGACAGCAAAATGAAATGAGTTTAAATTAGGCCCCATTTTTTTTTTTTATTTATTTTCAATGACGTAACTTGACCTTGACGCCAACGAAATAATCTGACCTTAATTACTGATTGACCTTGATCTTGCCTTGAGACTAGTCTCGTTTATGTTGTCCTTGAGGGTTAACCTCTGGTCTTGGAGTTGTCTTAGAATTTTCAATGACTTGATTTAGTAAAGATACTATAAATATATTTATACGAGTTTAGTTAATTTAGTTCTGTTGAAGAGCATATCATATCATGAAATCTTTAACAGCTAATCAGATTTTGGGATTGTTTCGTGGCTTATTATTAACCGACGGGCTTCTGAAAATACAGTATGATTAATTATAAGGTAGTGTTTGAAAATGATACTATCGATTTGATGAAGGATTACGAAGAGTTGGTGGAATGTAAGCATTATGTGTGTTTTATTTTTAAGTTTTTAATTATATAAAGAAAAGGGATCGATAGTTGAGAGGGATGTGGCCTGTTATCAGCCCACGCGCAAGGATTATCAAGATTTTCAATAAGTAACGAAAAATCATTGCGGGATCACATTACCAGATGAAAAGAAAGAAAAATCAATAGCTAAGACCTGTAAAGGTGACAAACGTTTTATCAAATATTTCTAAAATAGCTGTATATTTCAAAGATATAAAAAAAAATACGCAGACATAGAACTTAAGCATATCAATCAATTATCTTCTATGCAATCTTGATACGTCGCATAATTTTACCCACAAAAATTCTTAAGGCTGAATTTAAGTATTAGTTCAAATTTTTTCAATATCTGTTGAATATTTATTCTAATAAGGGGTCCTAATGCTAACTTGTAAGACAGGTATAGGAACATGCTCTTGGGTCTGCGCCCCCTTGTCTTGGCCCTTTTGAGTGAAATTTAAATTTGTGACACTATCTAGTGGTGTATTTCTAAGGCTGGTTAGGGTTTGCTTGTGGCGCCATTTAGTAGTAGTATATGGACTAATAAATGACCTTAGATTATAAACAAGTTAAGCGTTATTCAATTAAGCCAATTGATCAATCAATCAGATCAATCTCAAGTGACATGCAACAAAAATTTTATTAAGACAAGTCTAATAAAGGAATCCTAATACTAACTTGTAAGACAGGTCTTCGCCTCCTTGTAGCAGCATCTGTCAAAAAGAGCCTTAAATTTATAAAATAAGCTAAGTCGTTATTGAAAATGCACAATTGCCAGGGAATAAATAAGTAGGCCGTCTTTCATTTCTGTATTCTAATAAGGGGGCCCTAACACTAACTTGTAAGACAGGTACATGCTTTCGGGCCTTCGCTTCGGAAGTTGTTCTTGGATCTTCGGCCCTGTCATGAATCACTTAGTTTGATTTAATTAGAACGCAAAATGTATCTTAGTCCTTTTGTTTTAATTTTAATTATGATTTATAACCAAATTTTACAGGTTTCTTAACTTCTTATAAAAAAGATAAAAGGTTTTTAGTAATAACTTAATATTATAACAAATAAATTTAAAAGGTGTGTTGTTGTTATATTAGAAAGGTAAGGTAAATTGTACCACGGTCTAGCTCAGTGAGGTACAAACTTATAAAACTTACTGAATATGAGAACTCGATCATCAGGTGTGAGGAAAGCAGAGATATTTTCATAGATATAATCAGTATTAACATTTGTTTTAATTGGGCACCACTCAATTTCTAGGTTTAATTAATAAAATACAACAAAAATTGAGAAAGGTTGTATCTCAGAACATAATAGGTAATCTGAATAAGCACTAAACATCTGTAGTTATATGTATATTTAATAAAGCAAAATGTCAGAATAAAATAACTAAACCATACTTCTTGTACTGCATTACAATCTTAAAGTACTAAATTAAACACAGTAGATAAACGTATACTTAGAATTCAAAATGTAATTTATTCAACATGTAGGTATTCAATCATGAAATGTATATTGACCAATGTCAACAAATTACAGTTGTGATAGGTTATGAACTCAAATGTTTTTATTTCAGAAGCAGGACTAACTGTTCCTTTTCTTAACCGTATCAAAATAACACAAACCGATTTGTTATTTACTTAACTGCACTAAAAGGATAAGTACTTACTTGTACAAAACAAATATTTTAATCTCATCTTAAACGAACTGTAGCTTGAGAATTTTCATTTCCAATTCCAAGACTAATATACGATAATGTAAAGGTAATTTCCATTTGTAGTTAACGTACAAATAAACGAAACATAAACGTATAACGAAAGCAGCTTCGAACGACGAAAGCTGTTTATAACGACGAACGCAGAATATGTCTAACAGCATATATGATTGATGCAAAACAAAGGTATCTCCATTTATGTTCATAAAGATGACATTGCATTAACCGGCCATTTTAACAAAGTAACTGTACATGACGTCATACCCAAGCCATACAATGATACGTAAATTTACCAAAATAAAAGCTTTTTCTTGAAGATAACTGTATTCTTGTTCCTACCTTTGTTCCCTATTAAATATAATATATAGAAAATGTAATTAAACGCCTGTACATACCTTATAAAAGGGAAGCAAAACTTAAAAAAAGATAACGTCTGAACGTCACGGCATGGTAAAAGGAAATGCCTCGAGTATGCTCAGCTTACACTGCGCATAGAACTGAAATTGGATGTCTAAAATATATACAGGGACGTTCATAATTATGTAGACAGAAGAGAAAATATTACGATATAAAATTTAATTATTAAACGGAAAGAGAAATGCTTAAAATACTAAGGTAATGTAAATATACTTATCGATAATAATGCAAAGTTCTAAATTTAAATTAAGGTAACGTCAGACAAGAAATTGGCACGTTACAATATATCAAATTAAGGTTTTTGATTGACCGAAATCAAATACTGTCAAGCAAACACGTTAAAACGTATAATTGGGGATGATCATATTACTCTAACTGAATCTTAAGACTATTAGTCAGGTTCTGTTTTTAAAGATATCCTTTGTGTCACAAAATATACGAACAGTA
Source organism: Vesta saturnalis (assembly GCA_036346205.1). Classification (NCBI taxonomy): domain Eukaryota; kingdom Metazoa; phylum Arthropoda; class Insecta; order Coleoptera; family Lampyridae; genus Vesta; species Vesta saturnalis. Next base: position 119,308 of record JARFJB010000912.1, read on the forward strand.
AAACCTTTATTGATTCTGATTACATCTTACAAAAAACTCCGTAGTAAAGCAAGTTAACATTTTCTGATTATTTTGGTGACTGGTTTTGGTTGGCTTAATACATTTTTTTATTTACGGTGTATCTACTTTGTCTAATTATTATTATTAGTTAGGAGAGGAGAGCGAATATTTTTAAAGGTTTTTAATAATAATTTATATATTATACTATATCCTTTGTTTCACAAAATATCAGATTATTTTGGTGACTGGTTTTGGATTGGTTAATACGTTTTTCATTTACGGTCTATCTACTTTCTCTAAATATTATTATTAATTAGGAGAGCCAATAGTTCTCGAAGTGATTAAATGTAAAATATATGGGATTTACTTACTGTTTTGGTATAACTTTACTAATACTTATGTAAGGCCAGGTCCTGTAGAACACTCAATTCAAAAACCCTGATTTACTTCAGCGTCATTAGCGTTGTATCACATATACGAATTTATTAACAACATGCTTTTAAATGATTTTCACTTCCACGTCAACCTTCAGCATTATACTGGAAAAAATTACTTTAAAATTACTTTAAAGTAAAGGAGTAATTAGTATTATCATATATGTACATCAAAATTTAAATTACCATATGATATAAACACTCTCATAAAAATATACTTTAAAAATAAGCTAATGAGAGAGCGTAAATTTTACCATTCCTACGTGTTAACTAGAGGAAAATATTCACGTAAACAGCAATAATCATCTAGTTGCGTAAATGCAAATAAGACAATCTTCACATAGGTGACATTTTGCTGTGCGCAGTCTTCAACGAAGACAATTTCTACAACCCTCACTTCTCTTTTAGTCCGTCTCACCGAACGTAACGGAGCAATATCCGAACGCACACGACTGCATTGTTGGATATTTTTAATGATATTTCGTAAGACAGGCTTGTGCTCTCTTGTCGTACAGGTGCCCTGTAAGCGTTGATCAAATCAATCTCAAGTACCACGAAACTAAGGTAAGACGCTATTCAATCAAAACAATCAATAACCAGTCAGAATGCAGGGACTTAAATTGAATTTCGAATTTACCACCAGTGGTCCAAGGCAAGGGGGCACAGACACAAGCTCCCATACCTGTGTTAGGGTTCACTTGTTAGAATTGGGTTAATAAAATTTTTGTTTCGTGCTACTTGAGAATGATTGATTAATTGTTTTGATTGAATAGCGTCTTAGCTTAGTTTCGAAGTACTTGAGATTGATTTGATCAACGCTTACAGGGGACCTGTTCAACAAGAGGGCACTGGCCTGAGAGAACTGTCTTCTTTAAATGCTGTTATTTCTGTTTACGGGAATATTTTTTTCTAGTTAAAATGCAGTGAATGGAAAAATATACGCTCTCTCATTAGCTTATTTTTAAGGTATATTTTTTATCAGAGAATGTTTATATTGTGACGTTCGTCGACAAAACAAATTTCTGGTAGCTTTTTCAGAGTGTTAAGACCGTGGTCAAATCGCTTCATTATTTTGTGGATAAATGATTTTTAGAACACACTCAGGTTAAACGAGTTTTATTAAACAATAATGATATAAAATAAAATTCATACTAATTATGAATAACAAATAAACAAAAGAGGACTCGCGGTAGATAATAAAAGCAAATAAAATATGATTCTGGAGACCCGTCCGGATCGGGACGGCACTGTCCAGTTTACACTCCGCTGGATGCGCTTTCTCTGTTTACAACTGAAATTATGCGGATTAATTGCAACAGGTGGTTTTCAAATTTAATTGATATCGGAAAGGATAATTATTTCGGTAGTTACTAACGATGTGTATTGTGTTGCTGGGTTATTGGCAACAGGATTAATTCGGTGTGGAAGTCAGGTGAGTACAATTTTACATAATTTTATGTAAATAATACAGGTGTTTGTTACATGGACCAGGAGGGATGAAAAGTTATAGCTTGTCATAAAGGGTAGATAATGAGAGACGTGTACGGTAAAGATAGGGAATTAATATAATAGGATTGCAGTCCTAGAATGAGGGTTTGGGGCAGAACCTCCGTTCACCTTCTATCTGGATGTGACGATGGTTTGGGGTTGATTATTTCTCAGAGAGATGACTATTTATTTGGGGCCTTAACCTCCGTTGAAATAGTGATGTCTGTATTTGTAATTTAAAAGCCCATATCGGTGCAACTCAATCAAATAGTGATGGTTTAAATTACAATCTTTTTTTAATTCTGTTTCTCTTTTGTGGCGGAGTCATGAATTTACAGGAGAGATCTTAAGGGACTCACTACTGATAATACGGGGTCGTACCTCCGGCAAATCACGTACAACGTGCCTGTGACAAACTTATATCCCAAGCTCGGTGCTACAAACAGCCAAGCTTGCTTGATATAAATGTGACTCCGATAATGTAGTTCGAAGTATAGGAGCGGATTTATGGATGTCTGGGGAATGTTGGGGATGGTTATGTGGTGATACAGGGGTATATTTGGTGGTGAGGGTGAAAGTAGTAAAGATGGTTGTGAGGGTTGGTGGCTGGGCAGGTGGGTGTATCGTATGAAGTAAATATGAATATAAATAGGTGTGTAAACGTCTGGTCAGGTGAGAATGGTATAAATAAGTAAAGATAGGAGTAGGTATATACTTAAGGAGTAGGTTTATATCTGGTCTGGTAAATAAGTGCAAAATAAGTCTGGTTTGTACAAAGTAAGTAACAATACTCTTTTTAGTTTGGCTGGGGATCTGGTATATATGGGAGAACTTGGAGAGTGGGAAACAGGATAACAACTGATAACATTTTTAAATAATGTAATAGAACAGTTGTGGAAACAATTAGGAAATAAAGATTGATATAATTTATTTTTAGGAATGGAAAATTTGTAAGGATTCAGGCAGGATCATTACAATATCATTATATCATATGTTAATTTAAATTTTGATATATATATATATATATATATATATATATATATATATATATATATGATAATACTAATTACTCCTTTAATTTAAACTAATTTAAAAGTATTTTTCCCTGTATAATGCTGAAGGTTGACTTAGAAGTGAAAATCATTTAAAAGCACGTTGTAAATAAATTCGTATATGTGATGTAACGGTAACAGTTCTAGAGGACGTAGCCTTATATGAGTATTAATAAAGTTATACCAAAACAGTAAGTGAATTCGATATATTTTACATTTAATCACTTCGAGAACTATCCGCTCTCCTAATTAATAATAATATTTAAAGAAAGTAGATAGACCGTAAATAAAAACGTATTAACCAAACCAAAACCAGTCACCAAAATATCCGGTATTTTGTGAAACAAAGGATATAGTATAATATATAAATTATTATTAAAAACCTTTATCTTGTTTCTTAGAAGTTATAAAATGCCTGTGCAAATTGCTTATAAATCATAATTAAAATTAAAACAATAGGACTTGGATACATTATGCCTTATAATTAAATCAAAATAAATGATTCATGACGGGGCCAAAGGTCCAAGAGCAACTCCCGAGGCGAAGGCCCGAAAGCAATTGTGCATTTTAGCTTATTTTATAAATCTAAGGCCCTTTTTGACAGATGTTGGTACAAGGAGGCGAAGACCTATACCTGTCTTATAAGTAAGTATTAGGATTAGAATTGACTTAATAAAATTTTTGTTTCGTGTCACTTGAGATTGATCTGATTGATTGATTAATTGGCTTGATTGAATAATGCTTAACTTGTTTATAAATCTAAGGCCCATTTTTGACAGATGTTGCGACAAGAGACAAAGGCCCGAAAGCAAGCACCTGTCTTACAAGTTAGTGTTAGGAATATTTGATCAGTGTAATTATGCCGCACATCGCTAGAAATATTTTTAAGGCCCGTCTTAAAAAACAATCTTCAAGCAACAAATTTAAATACGGCCAATGTAATTCGGTAGAGCGGTGTAAGCACATATCTCCCCACGTCAGGCGTGTTCACAGCGCCCCCAGGTCACGTCATTTATTGTAAATATCACTTTCACGCTACATACTGTACTTAGACTTTGTATATTACATGAAACCGTTTTTGCATTGTGAATATCGAGCAATTAAACTTCTGATTGTGTGTTACAAACTAAGGTAGTGTTGTGCGACGTGTACCGGAACCCCGTCCGTGTATCAATACCACATAGCGAAAAATACTTTTAAGCCCCATCTTAAAAACACTCTTCAAATAACAAATTCCACCAATGTAATTAGATAATAAATAGCGAAAATAATTTTAAGTCCCATCTTAAAAAGGTACCTATATGAATGTTCTAGAGGATACGGTCTTACATAAACAGTTAATTAGTAAAGCTAGACTCTATTACAGAAAACATGTATTAGTCCATATACTATTACTAGATGGCGCTACAAACAAACCCTAATCAGTCCTAGAAATACATCACTAGATACTGTCACAAATTCAAACTTCACTCAAGGGGGCACAGGTCAGATAGCATGTTCCTATACCTGTCTTACGAGTTAGCATTAGGACTCCTCATTAGAATACAAATTCATCAGATATTGAAAAAATCTTATGAATTTTTGTCAGTAAAATTATGCGACTTATCAAAATTGTATAGAACATAATTAATCGATATATTTAAGTTCCATGTCTGGGTATCTTTGAAATATGCAACTAGAAATATTTGATAAAGATCAAAACTGACCCTAATAAATATTAATAATAAAAACAGTTTAAATAAAATCTTTTTATTATGAAAAACATTTGTCATCTTTATAGGTCTTATCTATGGATTCTTCTTTCTCTTCTTCTTCTGGTATTGTGATCCCGTAATGGTTTTTCGTTACATATTGAAAATCTTGATAAACTTCGCGCGTGGGCTGATAACAGGGAGACTTCACCACATGCTTCTCAATTATCGATCTCTTGTCTTTATGTATTAAAAAATAATTAAAAACTTAAAAATAAAATAAGCATATACTTAGATTCCACCACCTCCTCTAATGCTTCACTAAAGCGATAGTATCATTTTCAAACACTACCTTATAATTAATCATATGGTAAGCCTTTATTAGCAGCTCATCGGTTAATAATAATCCACCACGACAATAACCCCCAAAATTTGATTAGCTGTTAAAGATTCCATTATATGATATGCTCATCCAACAGAACTAAATTAACTAAACTAAAATGCACGTATTAATAGTATCTTCCAAAGGCCAAGTTAAGTCATTGAAAAATTCCCAAGACCAACTCCAATACCACGCCCGACGTCAGCCCCTGAAGGTCAACTCCAAGGTCGGCCTCAAGGTCAACCCCCCAGAATCAGCCACGAGGGCAGTGTCAAGGTCAACTCCATGGTCAGGCGCAAGGTCAACCCCTCATGGACAACCTCGATGTCAATCGAAAGGTCAAATTCGTCCTCCACCTGGGCGTCAAGGTTAAATTACGTTATTGAGAATCCCCAGGGTCAAATGACGTCACAAAAAACAAAATGGCCCATTACTACTACCGTAAAGGGAGGTGTTCACTGTGTTCACTACCTGTGACACGGTGGACACTACAGGACACTTGTAGCAGAATACATTGACCAAGTTTGAAAATTTTCCAAATGGACAAGAGTCGCGATTGCTGAGTTATATAAATAAGCCACAAAATTCATTGCGTTTGAATTTGCAATAACTACATTGGTATAAAAGGGGTAGTAGAAAAAAGCTAAAGGGTCCTTTATTTTGAATGATGGTAGTGAAATGTTGACCGATTAGCGATCTGTGTTAATACTGGATTTCTTCCTGTGGGGTTTTCTGAAAAACATAATTTATCAAAACCGTCATAATACCATTCAAGAATTACAGTATGCTGTAGAAGAGAGAAAATGGAAATCAGTTTGAGCAATTTATGTAGAAGATATTCAAAGTGTATTTTTCAGTTTAGTGTTTTGTTGTTCTTGCTTGTTTATTTTGAAATTGTTCCGTTTCTGTAATATATTGATTTTACGATGCTTTTTCCCCAGAAAATCCTTGTTATATCTATAGCTTTAAAAATAAATATCTCGATGTTTATATTTTTGAAAAAATAAGAAAGAACTGCAGATGATGGTTTCCAAGCAAACTATGATTTCCATTTAAAAAAATGCAAATTTATATTATTACTCAAAAACCGCCTCCCCTAGAAAAAAGTACCGTTGACGAAAGAAATATAATAGTATAATAATATTAAACGAGGTATAAGACTGAAAAAAGTGTAGAAATATCAACGTTTGGATATACGTCGAAAACAAAAGAAAATACTAAATTTTCGATTTTGCCATGGTCAATAAAGTAGTACGTGAAAAACTGCAAACCTCCATCTTTAATAATAACAAAGATATCTTTAAAAAACAACTAAATTAACGAAATAAGGTCGGCACGATGTCGGCCGTCACTAGTTACTCTCCTTTAATCCCAATATATTTCGCTGCATTCGCTGATAGCTGGACACAATTTCTGTCAACAGAGATCTACGTAACTTCCTTGAAGCATTCCCTTTATAACCAAAATATTCTCCATCACGCGCACTTACCCAACCCCTTTAGATTACGAAGCCGTTCACTAGTATTTTCCCCTACGTGATTCTAGTGCACCGGGACAATTAAATTAATACAATTAGGTGTGTTCTGTAAACTCCCACATAATTTTCGTTTCGCGAAACGGGAGAGCAACCCATCTACTTCTACACGTTATTCGGATACACACATCAGGGTGGTTTAACGCTGTCCGCCTCAAAGGGTATTCACGCACGTCTCACTCAATCAACGTGCACTGTCTAATGAATTACCCTCTCGCGAATTTAACAGATTTCTCCATCTTACATTTCACGCCACATTACCTATCATAATAATGCAATTCTTCCAAACAGTATACGCGATAAAAACGAGAAAATTTTCGGGAACACAAAAATACGTCACTAGCATTAAATTGTTTCATCAAGATATTGCAACATGATCTGTTTTCGTCGCCTCTAAGCTTTGAAAAATCCACTCTAAACTAACACAATTGTCTACTTAAACTATTTTATCAGAAATGAATTCCCCGAAATCAGTCGCCTACGTTCTGCATCTCCAAATCTACGCTTTCATAAAGTACAAAGAATAAATTTCCAATGACGTAGTTTCAAATCAAGGTAAACTATAAAATAACGATTACTTTAAAAATAGGATTATCCACTATTTACTAATTATTTTAAACTGCCTTCATCATATTTTCACTATATTACGAACAACAAAAGGTGCAACCATAATCGTAATTTAAAAACATCAATCTATTTACAAACAAAAAATATACATATACCATTCACACAAAACTGGATACTATATCCTATAATCATTAAAAAATTATTTAAAATTTAAAATTTCCATTAATTTTAGTAAATATAAAAAACCCATAAAAACATGTTTGCTACAATAGTTTCGTAGTTTTTTCCGTAACATGAGTAATAGAAACTATGGGTTCCCATTAAAAAGACAAAGTTGAACTTGAAACAACTTACACATAGTGATTTTTAGGCAAAATTTAAAGTTAAATATTTTCAATAGGAATGCAAATTTTTGAACGCGGCTTGCAAATTTTAAGAGCTTGTTTTTTTCGTATTAAGCTGCATGACGTATATTTATCGTGTTTGGAATTATATTGCTAACATTACACTATCACAGATTAAAGTTCGGTAGTTAAAAACTAATTAACTACAGAACTTTCAAGAGCTGTACAATACATAATTGTGCATAATTTTTTTATACGTTTAAGTGTAGAAAAGTAGCTTGTTTTGATAAGCTTCTTTTAATTATTTTTAAAAAAGTAGTAGTAAATCTAGATCTAATGAAATATAGGAGTAGCAGTGTGTGCTCTGGTGCAAACAAAATAAGGACCATTTGGAAACAATTACGGTCAACTTGTTCATAACAAAAAGAGGTGGATAAAGCTGAAACTCCCTATAACGTAATTAAGTGTAAACAGGTACTTTTTAAACATTAAGAATAAATTGTCTAGACTGCTGAGGTTTCATTAGTTCAACGTAATCACAGATAAAGAAAAAACTGTTCATAATACAAAAATCAGTGTAGCGTAAATCAAGTGAAAAAAAGGTGAAAGTATAATAACAGGCAATCCCGCAGCTGTACTACGCCGAAGAACAATTCGCAGAGCGTTGCGCGCTGAACTGCATTGCCGCGTACAGACAAAGCGACAGACTGCTGAATGATTATTTGATGCAGTTAGGACAGCTGCATTTTTGTTTAATGAGATACCTTCGTCAGTAGCAAAACTATCTTTCAAAATTGTTAATGATGTTCAAACAGTTTTGTGATCTTTGAAAAATTTAAAACGCACACATAAGATTCCTATTAACAGTTTGATAAACGTATAAAGCCAACTATGGAATACAATTTCAGTAAATAACTAAATCATTAATAATTTAGAATTTACATCAGTTCTATATACATAAAGACAAAATTTACATCGATTGGGGCTTGTATAGCGCAGATGATTAGCGTGGTACTATAGCAAAGTACAGGTCGTAGGTTCAAATCCTACTCGAGGTAAACTTTTTATTTCTGTATTTAATAAAATTAACAATAATTTTTAATTCGTTAATAAATTAAATCTTCTTAAACTGGCTTGAAGATAAGAAATCAAAACATCCTTTAACGGTCAAAGGCTAACAGTGCAAATGTCATACCCAGAGAACAAATTTAACAAAATTTAATCACGTTATGATGTAAGTAAAGGTGTGATAAACTTGAATATGAAATTTATAAAAGCATTCACAGAAAACATGACAGCAATTAAAATAATCCAGTCAAATCTAACAAAGAAATAGCTTTGTCAATAAATGCAAGTGTTATTGGCAATAAAAAACACAATGTAGTACGTTTTCTATAATTTTTAATTTAATTTTAATTTCAACTATTTATGTTAAATTATAGTGCTGTGGTAATTGAAAATATAATTGGTAAACCATTTACTTCATGGACTACAAAAAAACACGGCAATAAAACCTACACATACCAAAAGCTAAAAGTAAAATTAAAATTAAGCGTACCATTACACCTTTTTTCTAATTATAAGATGGTAAAACTTATTTAAACGGAGATGTTTTTCTTGTCTATTGAAATTGTTAGGATGTTTGTATATCTCAATAGCTTCACGTTGTAAACATAATAATGATTTTGATAATATTTCCGTATTATCAAATTGAATGTCATGATTTAGATTATTTAAGGCATGGTCAGATACCGCGGATTTCTCTGGTAGACCTAATCTACAAAGCTAAGTTTTGTGGTTCCAAGTATACTTTTCCACATGAACAAGATAAATTATACACTCTTGAAGATCATAATGGGTTTGAAACATCTTTACGTGGCCTTAAATGTCCTTTAATGTTTCTTGTAGGTTTAAAAACAGTCCCAATACCATGATTAATTAGGATTTTTTCAATTTTATCTGTAAAATTAGTTGTAAAAGTAAGAAAATCAGTACCAATATTAAGAACTAGTTCTTCTTTATGGTTATGTCTAGCAGATTTACTAACATCATTAATGCCAGTAACTGAATATCCACTAGCTTTACCAATTATATGTTAAATCAGTATAGCACTATAATTTAACATAATTGAAATTACAATTGAAATTAAAAATTATGTAAAACGTACTACATTGTGTCTTTCACTTGCATTTATTGACAAAGCTATTTCTTTGTTAAATTTGAGTGGGTTATTTGAATTAATGTCAATTTTCTATTTGTGAATGGTTTTATCAATTTCAAATGAGTTTTTCACAACATCAAACATCATAAGGTGATTAAGTTTTGTTAAATTTGTTCTTTGGGTATGACATTTTTCACGGTTAGCCTTCGGCCGTTAGAGGGTGTTCTGATTTGTCATCTTCAAGGCAGTTTAATTAATTTATTAATGATCTAGTTATTCTTTACTAAAATTGTATTCCATAGTTGGCTTTATACGTTTATCAACATTTATATTAATAGAAGGCTTATGTTTGCGTTTTCAATTTTTCAAATTTTACAAAATTGTTTTAACATATTTAACAATTTTGAAAGATAGTTTTACTACTGACGAAGATAACTGTAAGTGTTATCGAAACATTTAGATTGTGTACCTTAAATATAAAAATACATCATAAAAAAACAAAAAAGTATTTTAATCAAATCTTATGGCAATTAAAAAAAACAACTAAATTGAAAAAATGTAAATTAATTTTATCTTACATTAAATTTCGTACACTAACCTCTATAGTATTATTTATTTATGAATTCACTTCTGATGCTCTGGAAAATAATGCATAATAAACTATGTATATTATTAGGCCTCGTCTTTTAGACTGATTCTAAATCCTTGTACTTGTTTTAAACTAGCAATTACGCAATACCTAATTAGCACACGAACGTAAAACTGTATATAATACGCGACCTATTGGACTCTCTCAGGGGTACAAGGTGAATTAAAAATAAATAACTTAATTTAAGTTGTGTAACAAATTTACTCTTCTTTTAATTTAAGACATTGAAATCCCTTTAATGCGATTCAAATTTACATTATATACATTTATTTGCGACATATTCCATTATTCAATTCCAAAGGTCTGGTACGTACATGCGCCATTAGTAATACAAATCGTTATTGTATAGTTAGAAAATCTATATTTCAGCTACATTGTTTGTATTTCAGATAGAATGCCTGCACCACCAACCCTTAGGAATGTATTCGATATGAAGGAAGGCGTGCCAGCTTCACACCTAAGACGCCTTTTAGTCAAATAAACGAAAAAATGATGTCAACGGTTAGTATTTTGATTAGAACTATTTGTGACCATAACATGTTTTTGAAATCCTTCAGAAAATGTTCGATATGAAAGAGGACCTGCCAACTTCACACCTGACAGAACTTTTGCATATACAAAAGAAAAAATCTTACCAACGATTAGTATTTTATTTTAAAAATTATTATTAATTTTATGAAATACATAAATAAAAAATTTACCTCGAGTTGGATTTGAACCTACGACATCTACTTATTTTATTTTGTTTGAAACTATTTGTCACCATAACATTTATTTGACACCCCCAATTCGTTAGAATACTTCCCTCATGTATAATTTACTCCTATACAGCAATGCAACTTCGTTATGATTATAGCGATAATCCCATTGAACGTTATGAATTACAGCGGCCATTAAACTGCAATGACGTCATATTCAACTACCATAGTAACAGAGCTATTCTTGTCAAACACAGACAGCCGAGTTAAAAATTTAAGTTAACTTTACTGTGAAAATGAGTCGATTTCGTAAATATATAGCAATATTGAAAAGAGTGTTCCGAAAAATACAGTGAAAAATCTGGCCTTTATTTGGACGCAGGTATTGTTCGTTTGCTAAATTTTGTTACATGCTTAGTAATTAAAAAGTTTTGTTGTTTATTAAATTCTTAATTAATTAAATAAAGGTTTTGTTCGTTTGCTTATTCTGGAAATATCCTACCGAATACCACGCGTGCATCAAAATAAATCAGGAGCGGTGTTTCCTTAAGGAAACCGCATTCGTTGGTTTTCTATGTTCATTAAAAGAAGAGCCCCCCTCCTTCGTAGTCGGGGTCTTTTAACTTTTAACCAACAGAGAAAACCAACTCATGCAGTTTCCAGGCAACACCGCTTTTTCCCGGATTATTGATAATTTTGGACGCACTAGTGGTATTACATATGAAATGAAAATACTCACTACCAAATAGTGTGTGCTGATTTCATACCTAGTACGCCTTTAAAATTATACTTACGGCTATAATGTAGCTGTTTTAATCAGCTGTGGGACGTGTAAACAATGAAGTATTATCAAGTACTCAACCAATACCAAAAAACCACAATGCGAAAAAAGAGCACTTCAGTAATTTGATAGGAACTGTTTGTGATCATGAAATGTACATATTTAGCGTTATGCAACCTCTGCTTTAATACGTTCATAGTAAAACTAGGGGCAACATTGTGAAGCAAAAATAATAATCAGTGTCAGATAGACGTTTAAACCTCCATATGAGATAGACTTTAATAGGTATGTAGATGCTAACGGGAAAGAAAATTTTAAAGGCGCTCGATTCTACATAATAATCTGAATAATAAGAATTATATTGCACCATCGATGGGAAATGGTTAGAGTGCTTGCTTTTCACCTGAGCGGCGCGATTTCAAACCTGGCCGAGGTAGCCGTTTTTCTAAAACAGCAAAACCAAAGCACTCCTTCTTCTAGGATAGGAAGTAAAACTGAATGTCTCGTGGTAATACGATAATTGACACGATAAAGATCCCTTACTAAAGGAGGAACTCCTTTAGTAGGTCAACATTCTAGTGACCGATAGTGCTAATAACTGTTAATAGTTGATGCGCATGAGATTTCAGTTTGTGTTTAGATCTCGACCCACAAATACAAAAAGAAAATATTTTTTTAGGTTAATTATGCAACCTATTTCGTAATTCAGTTGTAACGAGAACATGCAACATTTTAAAAACAATAATCTATGTCAGATGATCGTTTGAAGCTTCACCTAAGATATAGGTTAATTAATAGATATCTAGATGCTTAACTTAAAAAAAAACTCCAAAGCCGCTCGCTTCTATAAAAATGTCGATAACACAGTTAAAGAATGTTTAAGTATTGTTGATCATTATTCTGATATTTAAATACATAAATTCTAACTTGTCGCCAAATTACACATCGTATCAAAAAATTGCATAGAACATACTTAATCGATATGTAGGTATTTTTATGTCTTTAAAATGTGTAATGGTTTCGGAAATATTTCTAATAATTCGTTCGTATAAGGTATGTAGAGGTGCAATTAAACGGATATTGTTGGGGTTAATTTCAACGGCTCTCGCATTTTATATTAGTTTCTCCAATATAAGTTCTTCGACAGTTGTTGCACGGTATCTCATACACTATTTGGTTTTCATTGGGAATTTTATCTTTGGGGTTTCTTAAAAGTTGGGACAAAGTTGAATGTGGTTTGAGTACCGGTCTAAAGTCGTTTTTGGGAAGTTTCTTTGCTATTCTGTCTGTAATTCCTTTTATATAAGGTATAATAACAGGAATCTTGCGTTCATTGTTTAACAAGTTATCATTTCTTGGTCTTCTTACTTCGTTGGTAATTTTCAATATTTCTTAATCTTCGTATACATTTTGCAGTAATATTTTATTAATAATCTTCATCTCTTTCGTTTTAGAAACTTGGTGAGACAAATGTTAAAAGCGGTATATCAAGGACATAACGCTACATAATTGACCAGGATGATGATGCGAAAGAGATTCGTATGAGCTGGTTTTCGATAAACTCTTGTGTAAATTTACCATTAGGAAGTCTTGTTATCAGGGTGTCTAAAAAAGGAAGTGAATTATTTTCTTCAACTTCCATAATAAATTTGATGTTGTGAATCTTATTAATATGTCCTAGAAAACTGTTCAAGTTTCCTTCTCCATGGAGCTAAACTACAAATGTGTCGTCAACATTTACGTTTTAAATCTGCAGAATTTAAAGCAGTGGTTTCAAAATGTTCCATATAGGATATTTAGCCTCACGATTAGTAAGTTTTTGTTATGTTAATATTAACTATTAACTGTTAACGTATTATTATTTTTTAGTATGTCTTGAAAATGGAAACAAACATTTCCAAAAGCTTGACTTAAAATCAAAGAGTTTTCTTGACGTGGCCATATATGACTGCAACCTCAAAATATTAAACAAACTTTCTATAATTAATCAGTCAAAAATACATTTTTGATATTTTCTCTTTTCCGCTTTTACTTTTCTGTTTTTCTTTCATCATTCTTCCGTTCATGTGCTGTGCTGCTGGATGTTGTTTATCTTTGTTTAATGCTAGTTTCCAAGTACCTTTGAGTTCGAGTTGAGACTACGTGGCCGTTTCTTGACTTCAATCGCTTCTCTCATTATCCGTTGAGTTAAGTAGTTGACACTAGCTATTTTTCTGGTTTCTTGTGCGTGAGGTATTTTGCGTACGTTGAGCTAACGTTAACATTGATGTCCATCTCGTCTCACACTGGTTCTTCTACTGGTTAAGTCCGGTTGCAATCCTTGCATGGTATTTCTTAAATTCCTTGATCTTCTAATATCATTTTCGTTTTTGGGTTTGGCAGTATCGTACCGAACCTTTCATTTGTGGTGAATATGGTTTTGATTTGTGTTTGAGTAATATTCGGCTCAATTTATCTGTTGTACCTTTTACGTACAGTAGAAGTACCTAGTTAATTTTCCCTTCATCCCCTGCTTTCTACTTCTCTTTTGTGATCTAAGTGCCTCTCTGACATGTTATTCATTGAAACAGTTTTGATATAGTTCTAATTCAGCTTCCCCATTTCTTGTCTTTATCTTCGAGTCAATTTCATATCTGCTTATCAATGTTTTTACTACGTATTGTGTTTGTAAAAGCATTTATATAGTGTGTTCGAGTGTGTGTGTGTGTGTGTGTGTGTGTGTGTGTGTGTGTGTGTGTGTGTGTGTGTGTGTGTGTGTGTGTGCGTGTGTGTGCGTGTGTGTGCGTGTGTGTATGTGTGTACGACTGAGTATGTGTGTGTGTAGTGTGTGTGGTGTGTGTGTGTGTGTGTGTGTGTGTGTGTGTGTGTGTGTGTGTGTGTGTGTGTGTGTGTGTGTGTGTGTGTGTGTGTGTGTGTGTGTGTGTGTGTGTGTGTGTGTGTGTGTAGTGTGTGTGGTGTGTGTGGTGTGTGTGGTGTGTGTGGTGTGTGTGGTGTGTGTGGTGTGTGTGGTGTGGTGTGTGTGTGTGTGTGTGTGTGTGTGTGTGTGTGTGCGCGCGCGTGCGTGCGTGCGTGCGTGCGTGCGTGAGTGCGTGCGTGCGTGCGTGCATGCGTGCTTTGCGTGCGTGCGTGCGTGCGTGCGTGCGTGCGTGTGTGTGGTTTGTTTCGGATAAATGGCCGTTTTCCAGTCATAAAAAAGGAAAATATGAACTAGTATATAAACGTAATGAACTCACGAGTATGTTGCGACACACGTCACACGTGTGCCTATGCCGAAAGTATTATGAAAACTAAACTACATTTTTATTTTAAGATCATATAAGTAGGTCATTCACCTTGTTTAATCAACATAACTTTCAATGAGTTGTTAATAAATCACTACCGGTACGTATTCAGACATAATAAGAGTATCGTAATAAATTGTTAAGCTATTTACTGTCCTTGACTCTCAAAACAAGACTATAATAATCAAATAGAAAAAAAATTGTAGCATTTTTAACAAGACATTAAGGGGGTTCACGGGAAAAAATGAAAAATATCCGAATTTGAGATTTTGCATTTTTTATCATCTGGAATTCTTGTGCTTTAATTTAATTTAAGTTTTGTTAAGTTCTGACCAGTACTTTTCAAGCAATTAATATTTTAACAAACCCTTACACTACACATATTAGCCCACTATTATACAGTGTAAACGCATAATATTGATTTTATTATAGTATACATACATTATACAGTGCTCATTTATCTTTGTAATTTTTATTTATGTATTGGTTACACTGCTACTCTGTCAGCTGACAATTAGGTAAACATTAACTTGTGTTATTTTGAATTTAACTGTAGTTTGGTGTTTTGAGGTTAGAACTTAGAAGTGCGTTTAGTCAGTGTTTTTCTTGTGAAAATGCCTAGATATTCTTCAAAAATTATTAAAAAACTAAAACCGTTTTTAGTGGCGCTAGAAAACAAGTGGTAGCAAGGATTGGAACTGAAAACTCTTCTGCTATTGTGTGTGAAACTTTAAACCAAGCTACAGAGCCTAGGCCTAGCACTAGTCTTAGTAACAGTAGTAGTAGGCCTTGTACTAGTGCCTCAAAAAGAAAAGTAAGCCCTAATTTAGGTAAATATGAGTTTTATAGGACTGATGATGTAAATTCTTGTTATGATCTTGTAGCCATGGAGACTTTGCAAAGTTTGATTTCAAGTATTGCTGTATCAATCTGAAATGTTTTTCTTGTAGTTTTTTAGTGTCAGAAAGTAACAGCAAGAAAGTAGGCCTAACTTTGAATGTACGATGTGCATATGCCTTTGGCTGAATTGGAAAGGGCCAAGAAGCGGCAAAGAATTTTTTCTCTCTAATGAATATGCCGTGCCCTTCTGAATTCAGGGGTTACAACCACATTTTACTGCAGGCTGTACAGGCTGTTTGTTTTCAATCGATGAGTGATGCTGTAGAAGAATGTGTAGGCTTGCAAGAAAATGAAAACCGTGACATGACTGCAATTTTCGATGGTTCGTGGCAACGCAGAAGTCATTTATCTCTCAATGGCATAGTAACTGCGATAAGTGCACTAACTGGTAAAGTGCTTGATGTTAAAATTATGTCAAAGTTTTGTAGATGTAAAAATAGATTGGAAAACCAACATGAATCAAATTGTATTGCAAACTTTTATAGTGTAAGTGGTGGCATGGAAGTCAAGGGTATTGTCGACATGTTTCGTGAGTCACAAACCAAGCACAAGATAAGATATAAGTACTTTCTTGGTGACGGTGACAGTGCAGCATACCCTTCCGTTGTTGCTGCTAAGCTATATGGGCTCACGCCTTCGAAAGTTGAAATCTCAAGCTGGGAAAAAGAAACTAGAAGATGGGAAAACACCTGGACGTCGTGGCCGGCTTACCAATAAAGGAATGAATGAAATTCAAACCTATTATGGCCTTGCCATCAGAAGAAACACTTCAAATTTAGATAATATGAAAAAAGCTGTTTGGGCCGAATATTTTCATCTGGCTTCTACAAATGAATCTCCAGCCCTTGAGTTATGCCCTCCTGGGCCAGACACGTGGTGCAAGTACCGCAAAGCGATGGAAAAGGAAGAGCCATATGACCACTCTATTCATACCCATTTCCCTAGAATAATGATGGAGGAAAGAAAGCCCATATTTAAGACTTATCTGAACCAGAATTACTGCGCAGATGCTTACACGGTGGAACCCAAAATGCTGGTGAGTCTCTCAATAGTTTGATTTGGGCACACATCCCGAAAGCAACCTTTGTCCACAAAAATACCTTGGAACTTGGCGTGTATGAGGCAATCTGTACCTATAATGAGGGAAATATAGTCATATGTAAAATCCTAGAAAAGTTAGATATTGTTCCTGGAGCTTACTGCATCAAGAGAATGAAGTTTGTCGACGCTCTACGAGTGAAAAAGGCAGAAAATGTATTGGAAGCAATTGAAAAAAAGTGCCGGCAAAAGCTAACTGCATCTAAAAGAAAGCTGGAGGATATGTATGAAGAAGCAGAGGATCTAGACAACCCTAAGTATGGAGTTCGGATGCGTTAAAGTAAAAATTTTCAAAAAATATTGCATTTTTAATGTTTTTCTAACTTTCGGCTGATTTTTCCGCAAACGAATATTTTTAGCACTTAAGGAACATTTTCTCAGAAACGGTAAGAGATAATGAGATGATTTTTTTTGTTTAGTTTGTCTAGTCTTGCTGTACATTTTAAACAGAGGGTTTTTCAAAATTCCTAATACATTTTTTAGAAACTTGATATATATACAAAGTTTTTAAATCAAAAATATAACTTTTTTTAAAAAAACATAAAATTCTGGTTTTTATTTAAAAACCCTCTCTTCAAAATATGTAGAAAAGTGTAAACTTTCAGTGAAGAAAAAATTCAAAGCTCTACCACTTTTACTTTTTGTTTAAATGTATCTTAAAGTTGGGCAAATTAACATGTAAAAGATAGGACCTCGCGACCCCCCTTAATATACTTGCGTCACCACTATTTATATTTACATCGAAGTTTAACGAAGTGACGAGCGAACCGGTGTAATACTGTCAGTGACTATAGAAATGTTCTAACAAAATATAGCACTTCCCCATTTCAAGTCTGATGTAAAGAATAATTGGAGTATTTTTCTAAGTAGATAAAGGAACTAGAGAAGATGACCATCACGTTCTCCTGATGTAGGTTAATAAGTTTCTTGGGTTGAAATAAGTTGTTTTTAAAAACTTATATTTCAATACCAGTCATGCTAAACACGTATGTTGAATCAAAGTTATTACTTTGATAACAAGTAAACTTATTTACTAACTTAAAACTATGATTAGCAACTCTATATGCACTATAGGAACTAACTAACTATCATATCTTTTTTTTATCTTAAATGGTTTCTTAGAAATGTTTATATAAACAAAGTCTGTTCAATATATATAAGGCTCTTATTTAGTCTATCTATATAATTCCCCTCTTGCCAAGCTCGTAAAATAGGGGGTCTCTATTTTGCAAGTCTGTTAGAGGTTTTTCTTTAATGTCTTATTCATTTTGTCGTTTTGGTCGTATATATATATATATATATATATATATATATATATATATAAATTGTAGCTAAGCTAAAAATTTAGACAATGATAATAATCATAATTGTACTCGTCCAGGTGTGTTTATTACCAGGAACACTTAAATTTGTAATTTGTAAATTGTTTACTAATTTTTCGATGATTTATATTAGCGTTATTCAAATTTTTCAACCTCACTATTGGTGATTGTTTTTTTTATTCGTGGTAGGTAACGTTGAATATGGATAGTTCAAAAACTAAGTCATCGTGAAGGGTATCTTCGGGTTGGTATATTCTTCCGTTGATTTCTAATTGGCAATCCTCTAGTGTAATAATTGAGGGTTGTCGAATTTCGTATAGTCCGTTTCTTTCGCAGGTAGTTTGTATGGTGATTGGTTGAATTGGGATTATTAGCACTTGGTGTGACTTAATTTGTTGTAAGATGAATGTTCGTCTCTTGATAATTGTTTATTCCGGTTCTAAGACTGTTGGCTAAACATGGTTGATTCTTATGCAATTAAGATTGTTGACAATAATAAAAATCTTCTATTTCTGGGCGTTTTTCATTTGAAGTCCAGTGTTTTTCAGTGTCGAGGGTTGTTCAGGAATAATGATTAGGTTGGTAATATTATGAGATTGTTTTTAATGATTACTTGGGTCTAGAATAAATTATAATAATTCATAAGGTTTCGTAACAAGGGTACTTGTCTAGTTTTGTACGTTTCATTTAATTTGGAAATTAATAATTCTAATTTCATTGGATCTAGTATTGAGCTATGTAATATGTGAAGGTTTGAAAAAGATAGTGCGGTGTCTGTATTGTTAACGAGACTTTGGATTACTAGTAATTGTATTACTAAATTATCGATAGAATTGGTCAGTGAAAATCTTTTTTCAAAATCTATCAATTCGTTGATGCTATTTTTCAATTTGTTTACTTGATTTTGTAGTGTAATTTGTTTATCTATTAAAGTGGAAAAATTTTCTTTATATATTCCCGCCATTTCGCGTAATACCGTTTCTTGTTTTGACAGTGTGGAAAGCAGTTTAATGCGTTTTTCTAAGTAGTTATTAATGCGGTTTTTTTTCGTCGTCTACGTCTAATGTTCCAAAAAGCCATTTAGATAGTTTTCCGATTCCATCTATTAATGAACGTTTTTGTCTCGTCGGTCTTGTGAAAGAATGTAATTTTGTTAGTATAATTTCACTTAGGAATATAGCATTGTTTATCTTAGTGATTATTATCGAGGAAAAGTTATTTTGGCAGTGTTTTGATACGTCTTTGAAGGATGCTAGCTGGTAAATATTTTTAAGGATATTTCAAGAGGTTGGGTAAGGTTGATGTGGTACAGAATATGTGTTTAGAGGTTATTATTTTTGTTTGTCCTAGTTGGATTGGTAGGGTATGGTTTTGTATTGTTTTGATAGTTAGTGAGTTAAATTCCGTCAATAGGAGAGATATCGTGATGAGAATTAGGGTCGTCATGTCTTGTGTTGGAATCTGAGAAACGTTGTGGTTTTAGTTTTCGTAAGTGATAGGTTTTGTCATCAGCTTTTACTTTGTTGTCGCTTATTTGTTTTACTTCTTGGATTTTTTCGTAGGGTTGTATTATTTTGTTGTGTCTTTTGTCGTTGCCTTTTAGTAGGCAATGTGTTAAGGATAAAGTCAGAAATTATTATTTGGTTTTTACAGGGGTGGGGATGTTTAATTATTATGTTTTGTAAAATTTTGACTTTTCCTTTCCTGTGTGAAGTTGGTGGAACATTTTGTTCTTCAGGGGGAGGTATTTCTTGGTCTATAATTTTGTTTATGCCTTCTTCTGAGATCTCGAGGTTATCATTGGGGTCAATATTGTTCAGAAATGAAGATGGGTCTTCGTCGTTGTGTACGTCTACAGGGAATATTTCTATTCTTGAGAGTGCGCCTACATTTGTGTTCAGTTTGCCTTATTTGTATATAATGTTGTAGTCATATTCTTCGAGTTTTAATCTCCATCTGACAAGTTTCGAGTTTGGTGCTTTGAGGGAATATAACCACTGTAATGGCTTGTGATCGGTTATTATGTTGAATTTTGTTCCATAAAGGTATTTTACGGCCCACATAATTGCAAGTAACTCTTTTTCTATCGTGCTGTAGTGTGATTCTGAGGAGTTCAGGGTTCTAGAAGCATATGCAACTGGAAGGTCTTTACCTATTGTATTCGTAATGTCCTCCCACATTGAAGGCGATTTTAGCTACGGAGTTTCGATGCATTTCTATTTGCTGGAATCCTGATGCTAGTGTGGTGAAATATTGGCAACGTCCAAGTTTGTCTAAAATATCAGTAATGTTGGGTAGGGGGTAACGGTCATCAATGATTTTTTCGTTAATTTTCCTATAATCTGACAATTCCCCATTTCTGTTTTCCACTGCCGTCTATCTTCTTGGGTACAATCCATATCGGTGAGCTCCAAGGGGATTGAGATGGTCCGATTATTCCTTCTTGTAACATTTTTTCTATTTGTTTTCCTACTTTTTCTTTATGTACGTAGGGTCTGTATGATTTGGTATGTACAGGTGGTTCATCAGTGATTATTATTCCGTGTTTAAATTTGTTCGTAAAAGTTGGTTATCAGGGTGGTGGAAAATGCCTTTAAACTTAAAGTTTTTTACGAGTTTTTAACACCTTTTCTTCGTGATTGAGGTGGTCTGTAGGTAACCTTTTGAGTAAGATTTCTGTATTTTCGTTGTAATTATGGGTAAGTTGTTCTACGTGGTAACATTCATACTGTTGTTGGTCGAAGGGGGTTGCATGTAGTTGTAAAAGGTCGTTAGTAATCTCGATGATTTGAGTATGAGGTGAGTTATTTATGAATTCTAGAACTGTAGATCTTTCTTTTATCTCTAGGAGGCTAGCGGGTATTATGACAGAATCATTATATGTGAGTATTGGTATTATAATTAATTGATCACGGAGTTTTGCATTGATTAGTTTTAGAATTGAAGATGCCGGAGGTATTTTGATTTTTTGTGTATCAAAGCCGCTTCTGTATTGTAGGGGTACTTTAATTTTAATAGTCTTAAGTCTCTTATTTCTATTACTCCGTCAAAGTAATTGTGGAAATCGAAAAGGACAAACTCTAGTGAAATATTTGAGGAATAAAATTATTTAAAGATTGGTATTTTTGCTTTAAAATGGATCTGGCGTGAACCAGCATAGGTAGTTATTGGTGTTGATGATCTAAAGATTGTTTCGGGAAAGTATTTTTCAACAATATATGGTCTTAGAAGAGAGTGGTGACATCCTGTGTCTATTAAAAGTTTAATCGGAGGGTTACCGATTTGTACAAATGATAAGGAATCGAGGTCTATAGGTCTGTTGAAGGACGCTCCATATCGTGAAAATCCTGATCGTGAAAATTGTAATTGTCAGATTTATTGTAGTTGTCAGTAAAGTCATTGGTTTGGTACGTATTGATCTGATTGTTTGTGGTTGTGTTGGAATTTGGTCACTTCGTTCGAGCGATCTTCTGAAAAGAATTTATTACTTGTCTGGTAATTATTTGTATTAGTTGGATTTTTGTGTTCCGTGCGTATTGTAGGATTTCGTGAAGTGGTGAAGTGGTTGGTTCTGTTTCCGAAAACTTGAGAGTTTGTAGGGAAATGTTGATGGATTTTTTGTGGTTGAACGTTTATAGGTTGACTGGGAAAATTAGGTTTATTAAAATTAAAATTAGATTGGTACTGAAATGGCTTTACGTTTGGTGTTGGGAATTCGTAATTGTTAAAATGTCGTCTAGGTGGTTGTTGGTATACGTGTCTCGGTTTGTTTATTTATTTGTTTCTGTGGAGATTAAAGTTTTGGCTGTTTTCATGTCGTATATTGTTTATACGCTGTTCGTTATAAAAATATCGTGTGGCTACGTTACTAGCTTCGGTTAGTGATGCGGTTTTACCTTTATTTAGCACAAATCTTAACTTATCATCTACGTTTGCAAGTAGAACATCAAAGGCGTTTCCTTCGTTTTGTTCTATTAACAATGCTTTACGGACGTTCGAAATATCAATTTTAACTTCTAAACGTGATTTTATTTGTCGAAAATCTAAAATAATTTCGTTTCCATACTTTTGCCTGTATAAAAATTCGCGAGTTAAGGTTTATCTGTCGACACGATCACCGTAGTGTTGTCTTAAAGCGGTACGTATCAAAGGCCAGGTGTTTAAATCTCGGCGATACACATTACAAAATCAAAAACTTCGTTTCTTAATTTAGAGCACACAACATTAAAAGTAAAATCGTTTAAATTATTATCTGTGGTGATACCATAATTATATAAAATTTATCACATCTATTAATAAAGCTTTCTAAATGACTCCTGTAAAGATTGGTAAAAAGTCTGCAATGGCTTTTGCAGCTGTAATTGAATAGAATTATTACTAATTGACATACGATTAAAAAAAGTTGTATTTAAAATTCACAATTATTAAATAAGGATGCGGAAAATAGAAAGAACTCAACACTTACAGGTCGGCTGAAAAGTTCGTAGGCTTACATAGTAAATCGCCTTCGAGGGCGATACAACGATTACAGCGGTTATGTAATTTTTCGATACCACTTTTATAGTACGATTTGCAAACGCTCCAACAACGCAATGTACTAATCACTGTTAATGGTCTGGCCCTTTTCAAGGTAATCAATGTATATTATACCATGCACATCCCAGAATACAGATGTCATAACCTTGCCAGCCGACTTTTGCGTCTTCCTCCCTTTGGATTCGGTTCATCGGCTGACTGTCGATTAGACTCTGAAGTGTAGTGATGGAGCCACACTTCATCCATTGTGACATATCGACGGAAAAATTCGTTTTTATTATGGTTGAATAACGCTAAACATTGCTCCGAATCATCGACACGTTGCTTTTCATCGATTTCGGCACCCACTTTGCACACAGCTTTCGCATGTCCAAATATTCATATTCTTTTGGGCGTTCACTGCGTGCATGGACTTCGGTGCTCATTTCCCCTCGTTTAAATTTAGCAAACCACTCCTCAACCGTTGATTTTTCTGGTACAGAGCCAAGCTTTGGCTTCAACAGTGTTTGTTTCCATGATAAAGCAATGCTTCATTAATACAGGAAATTCTTTTTTATCCATTTTTTTCAAACTAACGAAAGTCGCTTAACTCACAATGGTACATATCACGAACCAATTATCTGACAGCTGTCACATTTATACACCTATCGTTTGAAGGTTCATACTGGTACCAATCATATGGATTTAATTCTAGTAACGCCATCTATGTGTCAGCCTACTAACTTTTCAGCCGACCTGTTACTTTGATAGTAGTCTTCGGACGAGTTTCCAGGTTCCTTGTTTTACTTGTTGAGGACGATTCAGACAGCAACAGATTTGGCTTTAATTCTGCTAATGCTCCCGGGGAGAGAATTGAATAAGTACGAACGGTTCTTGCCTTAATTCTTCTTAATCTCTTCTCGTGGATTTGCACTGCGAATAAAACACCAACAGTCACGAACTGCAACTGTGCCTTCTTCTATCCTACCGACTGCGCCAATTAAGTTTCTTAGTTGAAATAAGTTGTTTTTAAAAACTTTTATTTCAGTACCACTAATGCTAAACACTTATATTGAATAAAAATTATTAATTTGATAACAAGTAGACTTATTTACTAACTTAAAACTATGAGTAGCAACTCTAAGTTTTCCTTTCATACTACAATAATAAAAGGGGTGTTCCTTTCTCACGGGAACCTACATGTTTACATTATTTGAATGTTTTTATATTAAATGATTTTTTAGAATTGTTTCAGTGCGGTCATTTAATATGCAAACTTGGAAATTTATGTGATAATTTGCCGGAAAAATTCTAAGACCCGTCGATTTTTATTTTTTAACGCGCACATCTTGACTCATTGGAAACTTTTTTCTCGCCATATTTAAAAGAGGTATGACGTCATCGCAACTTTTTTTAAATAGCAACCATATGTTTCTTCATCATATCTGCATAGGCGGTGAAATTCTAAAGATTACGATGTGTTAACAACCCAGATATACCAAACGACATCTTATGGTGTCAGTAAGATGGGGTACCTGCAGACTATGATTTATTAATCCGCAATTATTTAAACGAAATATTTGAAGAAGTTTATTGAATAGGCTGCGCGATCACCCGATCTTACCCTGTTAGATTTCTTTTTATGGGCAGTGGCGGATTAAGTTGCTTGGGGGCCCTGGGCGGTAAAATCAAAATGGGTATTATATTTTATACCAATTTAAGGGACCTATATAATTTCTGTATCTATTATTTTATGAAGAAAATATTTTTATATATGCCTCAGCCTCGGTGGGCCCCCCTGGGCTTGTGGGCCCTGGGCGGCCGCCCAGTCCGCCCACCGTTTAATCCGCCACTGTTTATGGGGTTACCTTAAAGGCAAATTGTCTTTGAATAGGCTTCATACCCTCGAGGACTTAAAACAACGAATACTTGCCGAAATTCGACCAATCATGCAGAAACAATCGAGAACGTTCTATAGAATTTCCAATACAGACTTGCTCTGTGTCAAGAAGTTCGTGGACTACAATTCGAACATCTCCTTTAAATGTTATTTTGTTCGTTTTGCTGAATTAAATGTAGTTTTGTTATTTTTGTTGAATTAAATGCTCAATTTTTAATGTTTATCGATGTGTTTTGTTGCAATATTAGTAATTCTGTAAAAAAACATATGGTTGCTATTTAAAAATCTATATAATTAGGTTAATTAACAGCTTCTGGTGGACCTTATTAAAAACAAAGAATATGACACCAGTAATATGTTAAACGCTCGTAACAGAGCAGGAGTACAGAAGGCGGCTAAGGAGAGCTCTGCCGTTCATATTGCTAAGATGTCCATAAAATGGCCACTTTGGACGTAATAAAAAAAAACTATGCGTAGGACAAATTTCTGTGTCGTATAGTGAGCAGTAGAAGGGGGGCACCATGCGCCATCTTAGATTTTGGCGTTACAAGGATGCCCCACGTGGAAGACCGTATTTTCCACCCTTATTTTTTATGGTTTCTTTTCAGAGGTCTTTTTCAACCCTTTATAGAATTTTCATCTCTAATTAAGGCCTTTTTGTTTTTACTCGATTACGTGAGGGGCGTATTTTTTCACCCTTATTTTATGGCCACCCACGTGTGAGCTCGTATTTTCCACCCTTATTTTTTTATGGTTTCTTTTTGGAGAACATTTTCAACCCTTGATGGGATTTTCAACCCATTTTGTTTGTATTAAGTGCCTTTTTCCTAGTCGCTTTTGTCGGTCCTTTTTGTACTTGCGTATTTAGGTCTTGAACTCGGTGTTGGACTTGGGGTTGGTCTTGGACTTGGGGTTGGTCTTAGACTTGGGGTTGGGAAAGGCTAAAGGTGACGGTTATTTTTGGATAATTATAGTCCATTTTTGACCCGGTGATTGGGGTGAAATGTGAAACAAGGAAACTCTAATCTTACAAGACAAGTGTAGGCCTTCGCCCCCTGTCGTGGCCCCTAGTTGGAAATTGTATTTGTCTTTGTAGGTTATGGCTGGTAATTTGAAGTTGTATTCTAATAAGGAGACCCTATTGCTATCTTGTAAGACACGTATAGGGCTTCGCAACTTGTTCTCGGGCCTTCGCCCCCTGGCTGGAAATGGTATGGGGCCCTAACCTTATATATAAGTGCAGAAACTAGCTCCTGGGCCTTGACTCCTATCGTGCCCCCTTGGCACAATTGTATGTGGGTTCTGCACACCTCTCTCTTGCTCTCTCTCTTTCGGCTCTTTCTCACACACAAACAAACCAATTAATTAATTAATCAATCAATCTCAAACAAATCATGATCGATCAAATCAATCAGGCCATCTCAATCAATCAACCGAAATCATGTCTTACAGTTTGCGGAAACCAGATTACAGTTCAAAACTGAATACATTAGTCTAAATTAAATATGACGTGAAATAATAAATAATTTCTACCCTAAAGCAATGATGCTTATATATATATATATATATATATATATATATATATATATATATATATATATATATATATATATATATATATATATATATATATATATATATATATACACAGGGTGGCCACCACCAACGCGTCGGTCTCTAGCACCCAAACGACTGATTTTTTCAAAATCTGTTTGGGCGAGAATATGTAAGCCTTCTAGGACTACAATCTAAAATTAATTTGATTTATACAGGGTGATCTACAAACTTGTTACTTATCAAAGAGATTATTTTAAATGGAATAGCCTCCTTTTTAATTTTTTTTTTTTTTTGAAATAAGGTGTAAAAATAAGGTAGACTTTCATTCGAGTTCCCTATACCTACACCTTACAGTATCCGAAGTATTTAACATTTTTTCAAAATGTAGGGTTGTCAAAAAATTCAAGTATTTTTCGATTCAGAAAAGATGAGACAATCTAACCTAGGTAATCGTAATAAGGATATTTGGAAGTACGTATTCTGTTGTTTATTGTTTCAAATCATAATTTATAAAATACAAAGAATAACGCGTAAAGTTAACAAACTTAAAAGTTAAATATCTTTGTTATTTTAAATACTACGCTCAAGAAATTTTTATCGGAATGGAATAGTCTTTTGACAATAGTTCGAACTGTATTAGGGTTCCCTATACATAACTTCAATACTTTTCGAGAAATTAGTGTATTTGTTACATTTTTAGAAATTACGCCATTAACTCATGTCGATCAGTTAGAATTCTTTGATTTATAAACATTTCTGTCATATTGACGTATTTCAAAATACGACAGTGTTTATAACTATTGATGATTTTTTCATTACAATGAAATATTCAGTGCAAGTAATGGTGTTGACCGCAGGAGAATGCCATGAAAATTGTCTTTTGGCTTCCAGAGTTTATGCCCAAAGGTACCCTGATCGCAACCATCCTGATACGAGAGCTTTTGAAAGGCTTTTACAAACATTTCGAGCCACAGGTAACACTGCCTATCCAAAACCTAATAAAAGTAAACCGGTATCTGGCAATGAAGATAGTGAGTTTTTAGTATTAGGATCTATCGCTGAAAATTCCCACACTAGTACTAGAGTAATTGCTAGACAAACAGATTTAAGTAGAGGAAGTGTGAGAAGAGTTCTCAAAAAACACAAATTTCATTCTTATCACATAGAAATTCATCAAAATTTGTATGGCAATGACTTTCAACAACGAATAGATTTCTGTTTGTGGGCAATTGAAAAAATAGGGGATCAACAAGATTTTTTAAATTTCGTTTTGTTTACTGATGAATCAACATTTCACAACAACGGTTTGGTAGACATAATTTGCACTATTATGATACCGAGAATAGGCATGCTTTTAATACTGTTGACCGCCAAAATCGTTGAAGCATAAACGTATGGGCAGGACTTATTGGAGATCAGGTAATTGGACCATACTTTTTCAATGGTCATTTAAATGGTAGAAAATTTTTGAGATTTTTAAAGCGAGACTTTTGGACACTTCTCGAAAACGTTCCGTTGAACATTAGAGGGAATATGCGGCTACAATTAGATGGGGCACCGGCACACTTTGATCGTAGAGTTAGAAATTATTTAACTAGGAAATTTGTTAATAAATGGATTGGAAGGAACGGACCATGTCATTGGCCACCAAGATCGCCTTGTCTTACTCCAATGGATTACTTTTTATGGGGCTATATTAAAAATATTGTTTACAATATTCCTGCTACTACTGCAGACAATATGAAACAGAGAATTAGAAATCCGGTTGACACAATTACTCCAGATATGTTAAGAAAAGTCAGACAAAATTTGGAAGAAAGAATTAGACTATGCATTCAAGAAGACGGTCATCAGTTTGAACATTTACTGTAGTGACAAATCCAGCAGTAGGCTCTCGGTGCATAATGTAAAACGGTCTTTTTCAAGACCAGCAACCGTATAACCTTGATAACCTTAATAAAACAAAAACCGTTTAACACATTTGTAACCTTTGTAAATCACATAATTCTAACTGATCGACATGAGTTAATGGCGTAATTTCGAAAAATGTAACAAATACACAAATTTCTCGAAAAGTATTGAAGTTAGGTATAGGGAACCCTAATACAGTTCGAACTATTGTCAAAAGACTATTCCATTCCGATAAAAATTTCTTGGGCGTTGTATTTAAAATAACAAAGATATTTAACTTTTAAGTTTGTTAACTTTACGCGTTATTCTTTGTATTTTATAAATTATGATTTGAAACAATAAACAACAGAATACGTACTTCCAACTATCCTTATTACGATGACCTAGATTAGATTGTCTCATCTTTTCTGAATCGAAAAATACTTGAATTTTTTGACAACCCTACATTTTGAAAAAAATGTTAAATACTTCGGATACTGTAAGGTTTAGGTACAGGGAACTCTAATGAAAGTCTACCTTATTTTTACACCTTATTTCAAAAAAAAATTAAAAAGGAGGGTATTCCATTTAAAATAATATAACTTTGATAAGTAACAAGTTTGTAGATCACCCTGCATAAATCAAACTAATTGTAGATTGTAGTCCTAGAAGGTTTACATCTTCTCGCCAAAACAGATTTTGAAACAATTCAGTCGTTTGGGTGCTAGAGACCGACGCGTTGGTGGTGGCCCACCCTGTATATATGTACAACGTGTCCCAGATAACATTTCCAGCATGGGGATCTCGCTTATTATAAAACATACAGATTCGGTTAAATTAGATGAATTGCTCCTAAGGATTAGTGAAATTATAGGACACTCTCCAATTTCCAAATTTCCATGTATTTTAAGACTTATGGCAAGAAAAAGAAAAATGTCAAATTTCTTTTTCTTGTAATATCTTTTTTGTTATATTAGACATATAAATTTTATTTCCACTTTCTTAAGATATTTTTTATGCAAAATTTAAATATCAATTTGGATTTTTTTTTTCACTTTATATTTTTTAGTTTCAACCCCTAAATTAAATTTTTCTTATGGAACGACAAGTCGGCTTTGAAATAATTGATCATGTTTTTTTATCCTCTTTACAATGATATAGCACATGTACTATCTATTTTTAAAAACAACAAAGAAAATTAAAAAAAATGTATTTTATTAAAGACGATTATATTGTAACAACCTATAAAGTAGCTAATAACCCCTGACAGTTTTTATCAGACACTATTATTATTGTTACATGGACATGAGGTTATCCCTAAATTAACCGGTTTCAGCACGGCTCTTCAAATCTTTCAGTTCGTTCTCAGAAGCTGCACCGTAGTCATTACCGTCAATTTTATCTGCATCCTGATTCGAGACTGTAGTACGTTTTCTAATACATAAACAGAAAACTCGAAAACACGCAAACGCAAGAACACGCAAACACGAAAACACAAACGAAAACACGCTAACGCAGAAACACGCAAACACGAAAACACACAAACGAAAACACGCTAACACGAAAACACGCTAACACGAAAACACGCAAACGCAAAAACACGCAAACACGAAAACATACAAACACGAAAACACACAAAACTAAAACACGATAAAGACACAGACCAAAAAGACGCTAACACGAAAACAAGCGAACGCAAAAACACTCAAACACGAAAACACGCAAACGCAAAAAAACGCAAACACGAAAACACAAACGAAAACACGCTAACACGCTAACGCAAAAACACGCTAGCACGAAAACACGCTAACACGAAAACATACAAACACGAAAGCACACAAAACGAAAACACGCAAACACGAAAACACACAGACCGAAAACACGCTAACACGAAAACAAGCTACCGCAAAAACACTCAAACACGAAAACACACAAACGAAAACATGCTAACGCAGAAATACGCAAACACGAAAACACACAAACGAAGACACGCTAACACGAAAACACGCAAACGCAAAAACACGCAAACACGAAAACACGCTAACGCGAAAACATACAAATACGAAAACGCGCAAACGCGAAAACATACAAACTCTATGTTATATATATATATATATATATATATATATATATATATATATATATAGCATCATTGCATTAGGGTAGAAATTATTTATTATTTCACGTTATATCTAATTTAGACTTTAATGTATTCAGTTTTGAACTGTAATCTGGTTTCTGCAAACTGTAAGACATGATTTCGGTTGATTGATTGAGATTGGCCTGATTGATTTGATCGATCATGATATGTTTAAGATTGATTGATTAATTGATTAATTAATTGATTTGTTTGTGTGTGAGAAAAAGCCGAAAGAGAGGGAGCGAGAGAGAGGTGTGCATGATCAACTTCTATTATAGAAAATGTTCATTAGTCTATACGCCACTAGATGGCGCTAAAATCAATTTTAACTCAAAGGGGCCAGGGCGCAGACCATGATACAAGTCCTGTCTTACAAGGCTAGGATCACCTTATTAGAATACAATTTTTTTTTATGACAGGGCGAAGGCCTACAACTGTAAGATTAAGTTAGAACCCACATACAATTGCACCAAGGGGGCACGATGGGAGCCAAGGCCCAGGAGCTAGTTTCTGCACTTATGTATTAGGTTAGGGCCCCATACCATTTCCAGCCAGGGGGCGAAGGCCCGAGAACAAGTTTCGAAGCCCTACACGTGTCTTACAAGATAGCAATAGGGTCTCCTTATTAGAATACAACTTCAAATTACCAGCCATAACCTACAAAGACAAATACAATTTCCAACTAAGGGTCACGACAGGGGGCGAAGGCCTACACTTATCTTATAAGATTAGGGTTTCCTTGTTTCAAATTTCACCCCAAACAGAACGTTATCCCTCCAATCACCGGGTCAAAAATGGCCTATAATTATCCAAAAATAACCGTCACCCTTAGCCTTCCCCCAATCCCCAAGTCCAAGACCAACCCCAAGTCCAACACCAAGCTCAAAACCTAAATACGCTTCTCACGTGAGCAAGTACAAAAACGACCAGCAAAAAGGCACTTAATACAAACAAAAAGGGTTGAAAATCCCATCAAGGGTTGAAAAAGGTCTCCAAAAAGAAACCATAAAAAAAATAAGGGTGGAAAATTCGAGCTCACACGTGGGCGGCCACAAAACAAGGGTGTAAAAATACGCCCCTCAAGAAAGCGAGTAAAAACAAAAAGGCTTTAATTAGGGTTGAAAAAGACCTCTGAAAAGAAACCATAAGAAATAAAGGTGGAAAATACGGTCTCCCACACGGGGCATCCTTGTGACTTCAAAATCCAAGATGGCGCATGGTGCCCCTCTTCTACTGTGAGCAATTTATGTAAACCTTTTGGTTTCAAATTCAATATTTAAGTTACAATCTTGGTCAAAAGTTCCTAAGGAGAGGTACTACTTTTACGAAACTTTCGACCAAGATTGTAATTTAAATACTTGAAACCAGAATGTTTACATTAATTCATCACTGTACTACATAGAATTTGTCCTACGCATAGTTTTTTTTTTTCTTTATTAGATGATTACGTTCAAACTTGCCATCTTAGCAATACGAATTGCAGAGCTCTCCCTAGCCGCCTTAATCATATAATTTCATTTAAAATTAGTTAACTAACACCACCTTTATCTAATAGTTATTACAAGATTATCGAAGATGAAACAGAAAGAAATCATATTGTTCTATACTTATTATTGATTTGATGACCATAAAATTCCCGATTATTACACACTTCTAAAACCAGCTGTAATTTATAAGGTATTTGGATTCATTGCTTATAATAATTATCGAGAATATTATCCAAGGTCCAAAACTAATAGAATAACTGTTATATGTATTATTGTTCTAATGCCTAATGAAGATTAATCAAGAAAATAAATCTAAGCATTTTAACGGGAATTTACCATTTAGTAATGGTTTAATTGATGAAAATTACAGTGCATTTAAAGTCTAATAAAAACAAATAAATAATTCATAAATTTCTATAGATTAAGCCTTAAGTAACTAAGGCCAAGGATAAGACTGAATAATGAACTTGTGTAAGATTATACTGACTTTCACTTAAGACCGGTATATTAACTCTTAATTTTTAAAATGTGTAACGAATTATATCTTGTTAACTAATATTAATTACGTAGACAACAGACACGAATAAATCAAGTAGAATAACAAGGAGTTGCTTTATGTAACAAAATTAGTTACTATTTTTGAATAGTTTTGTGTGGTTTTCGGGTAGTTAATTATGTGCATTTTGGTTATAAGTGCAACATAAGACACAAGTACATAAAGAATTTACCTTTCAGTAGAACGATGAGTATTTTCTTCCATTTAAATACTATGAAAGCACTAAAACTAAACAGTAGCACAGGCGTTATCTGTAACGAAGTCAAACCAGTAATGAGACGTGTGACGTTGTTACACTATTCAAAATATGATTTACTCCATGTGTTTTATGTTAATCACATTGTAAAGATACTACTGATAACCTTTTATTATCATCGTTTGAAAACAGCATACGTATTTAAATGAGATAAATATCTTTATGTATTGTATTTATATTATACTCTCTTGAATATTATAACTAAACGTGTGAAGAAAGCTTATATGGGCAGCACGTTTTTGTTAGTTCGGTTATCTATTAAAGGAAGTAAAATTGTTCATGAAGGTAAAATGTGGTCGCCGTAAAATTGTTTTGAAGATTGTTTATGTGAGGAACTGCCAATATACAGGGTGTACCAACCAAGATGCAAAGTTCGATAACTCCTTTGGTTTCATAGATATCAAAAAAGTTCTCAAACAAAAAGGGTAGAGGAAGTAACAGTGCATTATTTAAAATTATTTTGAATTATACAGGATGTTCCAAAATTCAGATATGAATCTAACTTATGTTTTTTTAAATGGAAACCCCTGTATATTATTTCAAATTCAGAAAGCCCACATTTTTTCGATTTTTTTAATGTCGGGGTTGAATACATTATATAGGGTATTTGGAAAGATATGGATTGTTTTGTGTTGAAATTGTACTCATTTCAATACCCTGTAGAACAATACACTCTGTAGAAATGAATTATCTGTTGGCCAGTTGTCTTTCAGAATATTGTCTAGTATCGTTACCCACCATTATTCATTTAACTACTTGGGGTTTGTATACATGGTGGCTCAAAACTCGGATGTGTCATTTTCTTCCTTAACTCAAATGGAGCACCCAGTATTTTTTATCACTATCAAAGTCCTCTGGTACTCCTCTTTAATTTATGTCAGAGGTTCTCTTTACCTAATGTGACTAGTTATCGAGATATTTCCAGATATGCATTGCAATTCGCTGTTTGAAAGTAATTATCACGAAATTTTTGTATTATTATCAAGTAGTTAGATAGAGCACTAGATTGATTTATTTGTATTGTTTCGCCACATTTGCAGGACAAATCCTTCTCAAACAGCAGTAAATTTGTCAAATTTATCTGTCAAACACAATGACGACCAGATAAACATCATAATTAGTGATGGATTGGGGCCGAGCGCCGGACCGGGTTTTGAGGTAAGCCCGGCCCGGCTCGGAATTACATATTTGGGAATCGGCCCGAAACCCGGCCCGAAAAAAAATTGCACAGCCCGGCCCGAAATGGGGCCGGTCTTCGGGCCGGCCCAGGCCGAGGCCCGACTTTTAGCTATATCTTTGTTTCTGAAGTAAATCGGAATTTTTTGAACCGTAAGTAATAGGTAGTGGGTTGAAATTTCTCGAGCTATTTAGTTGTTTAACAAGAACAACGATTGAAACAAGTCATATATTATTAATAACGTCTTCTTATTAATGGATTAAAACCACTATAACGCTGTAATATGTAATTTGCGTTTCGGTTCCTAACCTACAACCGTTTTCAAGGTATTCATAAAAAAAATAATCTCTCTCTGTCTGTTGTGTCTGTTGGAGTTAGACTATGAAAATTGTTATTGAGTTTTGATGTAAATCCCAATGGGGAAGTGAAGTGATTAAAATGGAACCACAACAAAAACAAACATCAGGGGGTATACATATCTTATTAGTTAAGTTAATAGGAAATGAGTAAGTATAGTACTATCAATTTCTTTTGGGATGCGTACTCCCCTCTTTTCTGAAACCAGTGTTGTAATTATGTAAAACACGTATTTATAAATACAACTTAATTTGAAATATTACATTAAAAAAACCTTAGTCAACAATTTGTGATGTCTTACTCCAGCGTTAGAAACGTACAGTGTTCACCCTTAAAAATTGAAGCCAAGCAATATTATTGTAATGCCACACACCTTTTAAACGTTTTTTTCTTTCTGGCGTACATAATATTATTCAAACGCTAAACGAAAGTGACTACTCAAAAGGTCATGAATAGAGTGAGGATTTTATGCAAAATGCATATCGCTTATTTTTATAGTTGAAGAATATCGTTTTGTTTTTAGACGAATTGCACTAAATGCAATCATTTGACGTTAATTAATTTTTGCATATTTTGCATATTTCGCCAAATACTGCATATATTGCAATTTTATGCATATTTTGCCTTTTGTTCATAATTAACATATATTTCGCATTTTTCTATATCTTCCAAATTCGCTTTAAAATGCATTATTCTAACTTATTTTAAATTTTGTTATTGTGTCTAACTAAGAAATGTATTTTATATGAATAAGACAGGTTTAAAGAAAGATTATTACCCGCAGTTAAGTGCAACGTTAATACTCCCGGATGATGAAGTTTCAATGCCGCTATTTCGTAGTATTTGAAAATTCCAATGGTACCTAAGTAGATAGTTAAAGCATTGATTGAGGGAATTCCGCAATCAAGGGTTAAAGTTATTTGGACTTTTCAATGTAAGTGTTTAGTTAGTTAATCCTTCTTGAAAATAATTTGAGAGTAATAATTTTAAACATTCTTTGGGCGAAGACATAACTGAATGGTACGGCTTTAGTAAGTGAACTTCAAGATGCCGAAAGTTAAAAATAGTTTAGTTCAAGTATGGATAAAAATATATCCGAGCTACGCCTGGATGATGAAAAAGTGTTTTGCATAGCCTGTGGAAAAATAGTAAGTACCATTACATATTTTTAATTAATTTCGGAAATTAAACCCTTATTAATTGATGTAGGTTATTGAATTCGCCGTTTTATCAGTTTTAAACGCAATTAGATACTTATTTTTAAAATTAACTTTTCCTTAGATCATGTGCGAAAGGAAATCTCAAGTTACACAGCACATTGAAACCTCTCTTCATAAAAGAAAATTAGAAACATTTAAGAAAACAAAAGTTTGTCAGACACCTTTGCGCCAGTCGTTGTTTCAAGAAACGGCCAAAAGAAATGCACAAGAGGCATTTAATTTCAAATTGTGTAGTGCACTTGTTAAAGCCAATATTCCATTAAAGAAATTGCAAAATCCTAGTTTTAGGTCATTTTTAGAAAAATTAGTAAAAAGCAAGTGCCAGATGAAAGCACGCTTCGAAAAAGGTATATTAATGATTTATATCTTGAAACATGGGGCATATAAAGAAAATTACAAAAATAAATATCTTTATTTTATAGTAGATGAAACTACAGATTGTTGCGGGCGATATGTTGCAAATTTAATGATTGGTTATTTAAGTGAGGCGCAGTCTAGTATATCATATTTAATCGCTTCCAAAGTTCTTGAGAAACCAATCATGCAACAATAGTTCGCTTTATAAACGAAGCTTTCATGCAATTTTTATTCCTGATATTGTTGCAACAGATAAAATAGTGTTAATGCTGTCTGATGCAGCACCGTATATGGTAAAAGCTGGACAGCAATTAAAATTATTTTATGAAAATTTAATACATGTAACATATCTCGCACATGGTATTAATAGAGTAGCAGAAACCATTCGTAATCAATTTCCATTAGTAAATAGTTTAATAAGTAGTATAAAGGAAGTGTTTTTAAAAGCTCCGTTACGAATTCAATTGTACAAAGAAAAGTTACCTAATATTCCTCTACCACCAGAGCCTGTGATTACGCATTGGGGTGCTTGGTTAAATGCAGCTCTTTTTATTCAGATCATTTGGAAAAAATAAAGGAGTTAGTTTTAGAAATTTCTGATAATTCAAGTACTTACGTTCAAAAAGCTCAATCCATTTTAAAGAAAACACAATTGCGCAATGAGCTGGCATTTATAAAAGCAAATTACTATTTTGTAAGTTCAACCATTGCTAAATTAGTAACGGAAGCATTGTCATTAAATAAATCTATCCAAATAATTAATAAATTTCAACAGCTGATTTCTGGTGTTTCAGGAAATATTGGTAAAACTATTTCTAATAAATTAAATGAAATTTTACAAAAAACAGTGGATATCAGTTGT
Organism: Vesta saturnalis; assembly: GCA_036346205.1. Classification (NCBI taxonomy): domain Eukaryota; kingdom Metazoa; phylum Arthropoda; class Insecta; order Coleoptera; family Lampyridae; genus Vesta; species Vesta saturnalis. The sequence goes on from JARFJB010000912.1 coordinate 155,964, forward strand.
TACTAAAAGTTAATAATAAAGTTCTGAAACTTGAGGAAAATTCCGATGATCTTGTTATAAATTTAGATTTGGCCATATTAGCCGCATTAAAATATGCACCCATAACTTCTGTGGATGTAGAAAGAAGTTTTTCTTTGTACAAAACATACTATAAATTGTTTTGCAAATAGTAATGAGAGGGTGTCATCTTTATAAATCTACAGCGTATAAGTAAATATGTAATTTTTAAATAACACATAATTTTAAAATAATGTTAAAATAATAATTGCTTTGTAAGTAGTAATGACAGGGTGCAGTTTTATAAATGTATAGTGTATAAGTAAATATGTAGTTTTAAATAACACATAATTTTGAATGTTAAAATAATTTGTATGCAATTTACCTTTTTCCTATTATATATTAATGTTATAATTTGGAATTAACACAGGTAAATAGAAGATTCAATATTTATGCATATTTTGAATTAATAATGCATTTTTGATGCATATTTTAAGGTTTTAAGTGCATATATATGCACATATTTCGGCATTTTATAGTGCATAAAATCCGCTCTCTAGTCATGAAACAGTGAGACCCCCACTCTGGTACGCCTATCTTAATTACGCTGCTTTTACAATAATATACCTGGGAAACTTTAAGAGTCGATCCCTTTGTATTCGCTTGAGAAAGGTGTGCTTTCATTTCCTTCGGCCACCTAGGTACTGTTACCACAACATTTAGTATTCACTGTTACTCCAAAATAAAAACTAAAGGAAGCATAAGACTTACTAGAAAAGGGTTATGTATCAATCAATTTATTAAACAAACGATGGCAAAACAATTTTAATCCCAAAATCTTATTATGACACCCAACAGAAAAACCATTATAGTAACTGTTCAGAAACGTCTCCTCATCGATCAATACATATTCAAACTCTGCTGAGGATACTGTTGGTAGCTTTTAGAATTGTTCTACCTTCTGCGTCAACCTGATTTATTAATTCGGTATGCCATTTGGTATTGTAATTCGTCAACAGTCTCGTGCATATCCATGTAAATTTCATCCTCTAGGTAATCCCAGAGAAGAAATCTAGAGGCGTTAAGTCCGGCGACCGTAAAGGTCAACAGGTGAACAGGCCCATTTGATGAAATTTAGAAGGATACAGGATACGTACGAGACTGTTGAGTAATTACAAAATAGGATAACAGATACCGAATTAATAAATCAGACTCACGGTACAACATTTGTGGAAGCTACCAACAGTGTCCTCCTCAACAGAGTTCAAAAATGTATTTATCGAGGATGGGTCGCTTTTGAACATCTACTATAATGGTTTTTGTTATTGGGTATCATAAACGAGGGTACCCCATTAAAAAGAAGTTACTTTAGCTAATATTTCGAAAATCCGTTAAAACAGTTATTTTTATTTACTTGTTTTCCTGCTTTCATGTAAACAATACTACTAATTTGGTCAATTAACGGGAAACGTAGCTACAACGATAACAAAGTTAGCAATGGTTCGTGCTAAACTTTGAACGCACAATCCTTCTCGTCATCGTAGGTGTATTGGTTTTGACCTGCCCGAATAGCCCGAATGGCTCGAAAAACCCGAGTTCTTCGGCCCGGCCCGGCCTAAAAAAAGTTAGGCCCGGCCCGAAGCCCGGCCCGGATAAAATTATGCTGGCTCGGCCCGAATTCGAGCCCGAAATCGTGTCCGGTTCGGGCCGGGCCGACCCGAAAGCCCGGACCCCTAATCATAATCCTATATTTTGTATCAAATATCTGGAAATATCTCGATAACTACTCACGTTAGATACAGGGAACCTCTGACAAAAATTAAAGAGGAGTACCAGAGGACTTTGATAGTGATAAAAAATACAGGGTGTTCTTTTTGAGTTAAGGAAGAAAATGACACATTCGGGTTTTGAGCCACACTGTATATAAACCCCAAGTAGCTAAATGAATAATGGTGGGTAACGATAATAGACAATATTCTGAAAGACAAATGGACAACAGATGATTCATTTCTACAGAGTGTATTGTTCTACAGGGCATTGAAATGAGTACAATTTCAACACAAAACAATCCATATCTTTCCAAATCCCTGTATAATGTATTCACCCCGACATTAAAAAAATCGAAAAAATGTGGGCTTTCTGAATTTGAAATAATATACAGGGGTTCCCATTTAAAAAAAACATAAGTTAGATTCATATCTGAATTTTGGAACATCCTGTATAGTTCAAAATAATTTTAAATAATGCATTGTTACTTCCTCTACCCTTTTTGTTTGAGAACTTTTTTGATATCTATGAAGCCAAAGCAGTTGTCGAACTTTGCATCTTGATTGGTACACCCTGTATGTGCTAATTGACTATGATGTAAATTTTTAGCGCGTTTCTGTTGATTTAATATTTTACCTATTTGATGAGTAATACGTTCATGTAAAAATTGTTGTAGGTTTAATTGGGTTATTGGATCTGAAGATTGAGAAGTATTCACATGTAATTATATTTATAATTACACTTGATATATAATATTTATTATTGATTTTTAACTAACATTTATTATTAATTTTATTAAAAACATAAATAAAAACTTTGCCTCGAGTAGGATTTGAACCTACGACCTGTACTTTGCTAAGTACATGTCGTAGATTCAAATCCTACTCGAAGTAAACTTTTTATTTACGTTTTTAATAAAATTAATAAGAATTTACTTTTGAACTTATTCGTTCATAACAAATAATAATTATTGATTTTTGTTCTAAAACGGAACTAAAAAGAATAACTTAATACTAATGAGTAGTTACCAAACTAACGTTTATAGTAGTACTGATTTATTATTAAATATGCATTCTAAAGGAAAAAGGTTAACAATAACGTCATTTAATCTTAAATGCGATTCAATCACAGCGGTGATTGAAAGCATTTCCTAAGAGGAAATAGTTAATGATTTTGAATACAACTAAAGCATTTACTACAACAGTAATTATTTGTTTTCATTCTATAATTAATATCTAATCCGCAATCATTAACCCTTTCGGTCATGGCGTCTACAATTGTAGACACTATATTTGCACGTAGTTTTGTGGTAGTTGTAATAAGAATTTGGGCATATAGTCACGTTGTGGACGTTTAGTCAGTTGTGACGAGTGCTAGAATGGTTGCGGCCCTACTAACGTTTTGCACGTGGTGATGGAATGTTATTATACTCAGTGCTATAATGGATTCAACAAGTGGGCGTGAGTATTGCGCACCTTTTCTTTTTCCTCCAATTATAGCTAACTGTAGTTTTTAATTCTGATTATTACAATCTTTACGTGTGTCTGCATATGTGGTAATTAATTAATTAGTAGAATCAGTTATATTAATAATTAGAACCGCCCTTGAAAAATGCGTACACAATTGTAGACAAAGTTATTGGACAACCATTTTACTTAAAAAAATTTTTTTTCGATTTTATTTCAGTAAGTAAGGAAGACGTATACGAGCAATTATTGAATGAGTTGGAAAAATGTTTCTCAGGTATTGAGTATTTAAGAAAGTGAAAATGAAGAAGGGAACAATGAATATTACTCAAAGTACATTCCTGACAGTTTGTTACAACAATTTGTAATTTTTACAAACATCTATGCGAATCAGAATGAAAATGTGAACTTTACTTCTACAATCTTCAAGAAATAAAATCTTTCGTCGAACTATATAACAGGATATCTAAAATTTTATCGATTGCGGATGTACTGAGATAAGATGCGAAGAATAGATTTGTTTCCAGAATCAATGTCCATAAACAGATTTTTCAAGATACGTACAAATTTTGATTGTGTCAAAATTTAGAAGATCAAAACACTGATGACCAATTGTCGAAAGTAAGGCCGATATATGATTGTGCACTCAACAGATGTAAGCGGTTAGAGGATGAACAAATATTTGTGTAGATGAACAAATTGTTCCTTTTAAGGACACTCAAATATCAAACAATATGTAAAAGGCACACCACATCCTTGGGGATCAAGCTCTATTCAGTGCATGGTGCCAGTGGCTTACTATACGGTTTTATAGTCTATCAGAAAAGGACAGAGTTAGACATCAATAATAAAAAACCGCTTGCAAAATGGTGACCCACATAACTATTTTTTGACAATTTCTTTCAAATTAAAACCTCTTGAAATTTGTAATCAGAGATCGATATTTGCAGCATGGATTATCAGCGTAAATCGGCCTGTAACAAGTGATAAGGAATTGAAGAAACAATCGAGAGGAACATCAGAAGAAGTAGACAAGGTCAAAAGATGGGACAAAGTGGCAAAGGAATTTATTAAGATTAATAGGCCAGAGATTGTCAAAGAGTACAAGGAGTCAATAGGAGGAGTCGAAAAGATGGACTTTCTTGCAATTTACTAAACAAGAATTAGATGTAGGAAATGGACCTACGTATGATCTTCCACACCGTCGACATGGCCATTGTCAACTCGTGGATTCAGTAAAGACAGGATATGCAACACATGCGAAAAGGCAAATATGCAAAATTATGTTGGAAATGCATAAAATATAATGTCCATTTATGCCTCAACAATTGATTTTTGTCATTCACACGTACCTCCATATTTTCATGTATTAAATAAAATGTCTAGTTTTGTAGGCACTGCATTTGTTTTTTAATATATAAAGTTTTAAAAAATTCTCAACTTTTGTTCCTATACCCCTATACTGTCACAAACTTTTCAAATAATTTTAAGTCGCTAACATTAAATCGTGACTGAAAGGGTTAAATAGCACACTCTTTGAATGAGATTCTTATCAAATATAATAATAATCCGTGTGCAAGAGTTCATAATCAATTATACAAAACATTTACTTAAATTAATGCAGGTACCCTTTAATTACATAATTATGTTTACAATACAAAAATATCTGGTGTGGAACACCACACGACCTTCCACCCTACCAAATGGAAATTAAAAGAAATGAGGTAATTTAATAACATCTTTTTTAGGGTAATTATACAACCTCTGTTATACTACGAAAAAAGGCAACATTGTAAAAACAAAAACAATAATCTACGTCAAACAAACGTTTAAAAGAAAGGTTAATACACATCTAGATGCTAACTTAAAAAAATTAAAAGAAATGATATAATTATAATTTTTACCTTACAGCCTAGAGATACATATGTAGGTATAGAAGTCCTTGCAATCGACTTTTTGTTCACTATCGCTCAATCAACTGATTAGCTCAATTTACAACTCTTGGCTAAGTTTCGCCAAGATCGGCCATAATGTACGAATGTGTGTATGCATGTGTGGATGTATGTTAGTATCCACGAAAATACCTACCTACGAAACATTTTGTATTTAAGCTTGTTTTCATTGGGCTAGTATCTGATTACATGTGGCGGAGAGGGGTGGAGGGTTTATTATGTGCAGTTTTTAATTTTTATAAAATTTTTCTAGAACATCTGTATATTTCAAAGATATAAAAATACCTATATAGATCTTAAACACATCGATTAATTATGTTCTATACAATTTTTTGATACGACGCGTAATTTAGCGGCAAAAAACATTTGAGTGTTAGTTCAAATTTTTCTATATCTGAATAACGATTAATTTTAAATGGTTAAACTGTGGTATCGATACCTTATAGAAGCGGGCGACATTGGAATTTTTTCTTAAGTTAACATGTATTTATGTTCATTAACCTCTATGTGTAATGAATGCACGAGAAATTCAAATTTCGCGGCGTTATAAATTGAAAAAATTATAACAAAATTTAGTTAGTGTTGTGATAAGGAAACATAAATAATACGTTACTTATTAATTTAATAAAAAGTGCGAAAATAAAAGTACAGTTATTGTCAAGTTAGTGATAATAAAAAAGATTACACCATAATTTAAAAACACGTTAAAGGTGACGTAACAATTTAAAATAACGCGTTTGCACATATCACAAGCGGTCACCAATGATGTTTAATACTGAATAATAACTATAAAAGACAGTAATAGATTCAATGTAATAAATACATATATGGAGAACAAAAACTCGAACTTATTGATGTTAAAAAAGAAGCGTTGCGGTTTGTGATTCATTTTGTTGTCTGTTATCGCAAGCTTTTGTAGTTAAAACTATAGACAATAAAAGTGATCATTAAAGGACTGTCAATATATCCAGTAATTAATAACAAAATTGTTGGAAAGAAAGGTGGAAACGTGTTATTCCTCAACAAAGTTCCAAACAAGGTATTGAGAGAATAAAGGAAATAAGATTCCAGCAGACAGCATCACCCATTTGAGACCTCCGTGATCAGACAAAAACGCAGAACACGTCATCAGCCTTCTACTGAGTGACAGATAAGTACGATCTCTCTTTGTGTAAATAAAGAAACTTTTATGTATTTTATTTTCTTTGAACTTGAATATCAATTTTGAACGGAGAACATTCCCTTCATATTTGATAGAAAAGTATTGCTGTATGTTAACTGATAAGAGTACTAACCTAGTAATAAGATTGATTTTTATTTATATATTGTAAACAAAGCATTGATGCATTTCGTTCGAATTTGGATTTAGTTAAATAGGTGTATTAACGTTTGATTTATTTTATTATTGTTACAAATTTAAAACTATACAAATACCAAAAGCCTTAATACAGAAGGAAGCAAATTTAATATATTTAGCAGTTATACATATTAAGTAAGTTCCATGGAATGCAAATTTGATAAATGATAACAATCATCATTTCTCATATAAATATAACCAATCCTTGTGTTATTTGAGTTAGCTAGAGCATAGTGATAAAGAAAGAAAAAGAGATGTTGTTAAGTTCATTTATTTACACGGAAACCGGATAGCAATAAAAACATCATTCAACTCATGAATAATATCTTCACAAATTAAAACCACTTACAGTAAGTTAAAAAGTAATTATTTTACATCTCACAAAAACCATAGAATTAGGTACATGTTTACGCTCATTACGAATAACGCCCAAGCCGGTATATATTTAAAACCACCAAAAAAGAGAACCATTACAAATGCTACCACTACATAAGGCCTAGTGAATGGCGGCCATGTGTTTCAATGTTTATAACTTTGTTGTGTGTATTTCTATTTAATTATGTGTACTACTTGTTTCAATTCAATTTAGTTTATTTAATTTATAAAGTAGAGGTGTTTTTCATCAATATATAATTATATTTTTTTTACATTCCAAGTGGAAATAAAGTAAATAAAGGACCCCGTACCCAAGTAATGGAAAAATGACGACCGGTTAAATTTTCTGAAACTTTAGTATCTTGTTGTACTCAATTTAGTAACCAAAAATGTCAATGCGCCCAACTCAACCCTATGACTAGTTTTCGAGATATAGGGCGTTAAAGTTGAAAAATGCCCAGTATTTCGTAATTTGTATTTTCGGGGAGAATATAATTCACATGTCATATGGTACATTTTTGATTACCTTCGTTGGTTAAAATACAAAAACAAAATCGCAGAATAGGCTATCAATTCGGTGATAATTTTATCACCGCAAATTGACTGTCACATGATTTTAATGAATAAATTAGTTTACTGTCAAAGTGACAAATCATTTAAAATTGTAGACTTTAGATAAAATATATTTCTATTAACGTTCATTATATTCTCTTACCAAATATAACACGGGTTATGATTAATAATCGATGATACCACTCGTTAAAACCTTTAGAAAATTGAACTCGTTCAATTTTCATCGGTTTTAACTCGAGATATCATCAATGATAATCATAACACTAGTTATGTTATCCCCGATGATAGAAAATTGATAATGGAGTATAGAAGATGTATGATAAAGCATATAGCTTGCATGATGAAGTATGAATGATAGATGAACATAAATGACAGATAATTGATGATAGAGAATCGATGATAGAGAATTGAGGATATATCGTATAATAAAGCATTGAGCACAGAAAATGGATAACGGAGACATAGATGATAGAGAATTAATGGTAGAGGATAGAAGATATATGATAAAGCATACAGCATAGGTGATGGATGACTGAGCATATATGATAGAGAATCGATAATTGAGTATAGAAGATGTATGATAAAGCATAGAGCAGAGATGATAGATGATATATGATATAACATTGATGATAGGGAATTGATAATGGCGTATGAAAGATATGTAAAAGGCAGAGACCATAGATGATGAATGGCGAGTGATAGAACACGCATGCTAGAGAATTGAATATGGAGAACAGAAGGTAGATGATAAAGCATAGAGCAGAAATGATGGATGATATATTATATAAGATTGATGATAGAGAATTTATAATGGAGTATAGGACGTATGATAATGCATAGAGCTTAGATGATGGAGCATGGATGATAAATTATAGAACATAGATGACAGAATTGCTGATAGAGGATAGAAGATATATGATATAGCATGTCGCATAGGGATGGGCGATTCACCACAGAACATAGATGACAGAGAATTGATATTGGATAATGGAAGATGCATGATAAAGCGTAGAGCATAGAGGGTGGATAATAGAGAATTGCTGATGATATAAAGTACATGATAGTGAGTTGATCGTGGAGGATAGAAGATATATGATAAAGCATAAAGCACAGATGATGAAGTATAGATGATAGATGATAGAACTTAAATGACATAGAATTAATGATGGAGGTTGGAAGATAATTATATTAAATTGACATATAAGGTTGCATTTGTGTCAGAGATGGCGTTGCGATTTTATACGACAAAAGAATTAACGTTTGTCAAAATGACAATATACAATGTACTTTAATGTCATGTCACAAAAGTTTCTGAAAGATCTTCCACTCAATGTTGCAAACTTATTTTTTGTCATTCCGAGATTATATTGGTTCAGTCCCTGTTTTTATGGACTGAACTATCACTTTTAGCGTTGTAAGACATAAAATGTCGTTTCGCACATTTCAGATAAAATTGGTGGCTTTTGTTGGGAAGAAAAATCTTGACAACAAATCTACCCAGATATCTATCTAGATTCCTAATGTCGGATCTAGCGCCATTTCGCATGTGGAATGACAAAAAATAACATATAAACTGCCGGACTGAGGAATGTTTTAACCCCACGCCGTATTGAAAGTAATACCTCGGTCCCCTAACATATAACATTATTCAAAATTATTTCAATAGATATTAATACGGTATAAAAGCCATTTTATTTATTTTAGAACAAGTTTTATTTCTAATTTTAAATTAATTAAGATTTCCTTTTTCTCAAGTGACATATTACACATGTATAGGGTGCGGCATTAGTGCGTCAAAGTACGATATATCCGTTATTAAAGGAGATATCAAAAGAAGTTACTTACAAACATTATAGGAAATTTCAATCTTCATATTACAAAATTATTTTCGTATTTACTGGGTGTTACATATTAACAGGGTGAACCAAACATACTTTTTTTTAAATATAACGCCCTGTATATTATTTCAAGTTTAGATTAAGCTTATCTCCCCCATACCTCCAATATAGGGTTTCATTACGTTATACAGGGTATTTCAAAAGTTATGATTAATTGTACACAAATAATTTTTTCCAAGCATAACTTCTTGACATTGGTACAATGTTACGAGAAAGTGCTTTTTCTTTATTATTGCGTCAATTAAATATAGAGCGATCTAAAACTCGAACCCATGATTTTGTCAATTTTCTCTAATGAATCACCCTGTATTTTATTTTAAAAAGTGAAAATACACTTTATGTTCTTTCGTTTCTATTAACCACTCCCTAATAGTTGATTTCTGAGATATTTTCAATTTAATAACAGAAAGAGTTTTTTTTTTATTTCTATTATAACAAGTTAGCGGTGAACAAATAAAAGTGTGATAAATTATTTAAAAAAATTCAAAAAACGTTAGTTATTACGACAAAATTCTTATAAAAATTAATTACGGCTACCTAGTTATAATAGAAGTTTTTAAAAAAGTCTCTTAGTGTTATTAAATTGAAAATATCTCAGAAATTAACGATTTTAGCTATAGGGAGTGCTTAATAAAAATGAAAGAACATAAAGTATATTTTCACTTTTTAAAATAAAATACATGGCCAATCCCCTAACATATAACATTATTACAAAATTATTTCAATAGATATTAATACGGTATAGAAGCCATTTTATTTATTAGAACAAGTTTTATTTCTATTTTTAAATGAATTAAGATTTCCTTTTTCTCGAGTGACATATTACGCATGTATGGGTGCGGCATTAGTGCGTCGAAGTACGATATATCCGTCCAATATATCAAAAAAGTTATTTACAAAAATTGTAGGCAACTTCAATCTTCACATTATAAAATTATTTTCGTATTTGCAGGGTGTTACATATTACCAGGGTGAACCAAACATACTTTTTTTTAAATAGGACACCCTATATATTATTTCAAGTTTAGATTAAGCTCATCTCCCCCATACTTCCAATATTGGGTTTTATTACGTTGTACAGGGTATTTCAAAAGTTATGGTCAACTGTACACGACAATCATTCTCGTTTCAACGTCCTGTATACCCTAGATAGAGCAACCTAACAATAATTTTTTCCAAGCATAACTTTTTGACATTGGTACAGTGTTACGAGAAAGGATTTTTTTCTTTATTATTGCACCAATTGAAAATAGAGGGAGTCAAAACCCGAACCCATGATTTTGTCAATTTTCTCAAATGAATCACCCTGTATTTTGTCTTAAAAAGTGAAAATACACTTTATTTTATACATTTCTATTAAGCACTCCCTAATCGTTCATTTCTGAGATATTTTCAATTTAATAACAGAAAGAGTTTTTTTTTAATATCTATTATAATAAGTTAGCGGTGAACAAATAAAAGTGTGACAAATTATTATAAAAAATTCAAAAAACATCAGTTATTACGACAAAATTCTTATAAAAATTAATTAAGGCTACCTTGTTATAATAGTAATTTTAAAAAAATCTCTTACTGTTATTAAATTGAAAATATATCAGAAATTAACGATTTTAGCTATAGGGAGTGCTTAATAAAAATGAAAGAACCTAAAGTGTATTTTCACTGTTTAAAATAAAACACAGGGTGATTCATTTGAAAAAATTGACAAAATCATGTGTTCGAGTTTCGGCTCGCTCTATATTCAGTTGGTGCAATAATAAAGAAATAGCGCTTTGTCGTAACACTGTACCAATGTCAAAAAGTTATGCCTCGAAAAAATTATTGTTAGGTTGTTCTGTCTAGGAAATACAGGACGTTGAAATGAGAATGATTTTCGTGTACAATTGACCATAACTTTGGAATACCCTGTATAACGCAATGAAAACCTATATTGGAAGTATGGGGGAGATGAGCTTAATCTAAATTTAAAATAATATGTAGGGTGGCCCATTTAAAAAAAAGTATGTTTGATTCAGCCTGGTAATATGTAACACCCTGTAAATACGAAAATAATTTTATAATGTGAAGTTTGAAGTTGATTATAATTTTTATAAATAATTTTTTTTGATATCTCCTTTAATAACGGATATATCGTACTTCTACTTTTAAACTTAATTTATCCGATTTTCAGTAAGAATTTTGAATATAGTTTATTATATGATAATGTTGCTGAATAATTAAAGGTTTAAGAAAGCATGGTAGTTCTAGTTTTAAGAAGGCTTAGTTTCTACACAACAATGGAAAATGTATTTGAAAATAAGCTCTTCAGCTTTCGTTGGAAGTAACCTGGAAAGAAGGCATAAATGATATTTGTTTTTGAAAATTTTGAAAAAATATTTACCTTCCTAGACCAAAGATTAATTTGGAATAACCAGGAATAACTAGTTCTGCGATTTCCCTTCTTTGTGCGTTAATAATTATTTGGGCCACATCCTTTTGTTTTAACAATGGTATAATATGTTTTATATCAACGATCTTTTCCATTTTTGTGTCGACAAAATACGGTAATATGATTGTTGTTTTTATTTGACAATTTTTAGTTAAAGCAAGTTCATGGCGTAATGCATCCATTAATCCTCTTAATGCGTATTTTGTCGTACTGTATGGAATAGCAAACGGAAATGCACACAATGAAGATACAGATGATATAGATACTATATGTCCGTAATTATTTGCGAGCATTGTTGGCAAAATGGCCTTTACGGTCTGAAAATGGGAAGATAAGGTAATTTTCACAACAAATTCAAGAATTTACCCAAAATTGGGACATTAGATTAACATTAACAGTGTTTTCAATTTCTAACTGAGACATCTTACAGAAAGGTTTAGCTGTAGCAATTCCAGCATTATTAATCAAAATTGTAACATTTCCTACTTCATGTTGGACTTGTTCACATAATTCTGTCACTTTCTTGTAATCAGCAACATCGCACCTAAAAAAACAGTTTAAATATTCTGTAACAACAAAATTTATGTTACGTTACGTATAGGCGTATGCTTCATTATAACCCAAGTTAGCAATAATTTGCACAGTTTCTTGATTAAACCTTTCTTGGATATCAAAACATACAACCGTTGCACCTTCTGATGCGTATACCAAAGCTAATTCTCGCCCAATACCCTGACCAGCACCTGTTATCTATCACAACAGGTAAATTTTTGATATAAAAGTCTATGAAAAGTGCTTTACCAAAACGACTTCTCCTTTTACAGATTTTTTAAATTTCGGAATAACTAGATAATAGATCGTTTCAAGCATCGCCCATAATACGTTTATAATCAAAACCAAGATTGAAAAAAAGTTTGGTAATTGATATGGATCTGTTGAGCTTAAAACATTAAATTATTAAAAAAATTTACATAGAAACTTTCACTCTAATAAAGATACTTACATCATATTTCGAATTATTTTAATTATTCCGTCCTGCTTAGCACTAAAAAATATTTAAATGCTGAATTATGAATACCGTCGCGTGCCTTGTCGAATAGATCTTGGCACTAATGTATTAATTGATTTGTATTGTCTAATTTGCTTAATTATAAATACAAATACAAATACAAATAGGTTTTTCACGTAGAATGGTAGTCGAATTACTTATACACCTTTATATTCAGATTATTCAATTAAACATAATATATGTGATTAGCACTATTATTTACGTATAATGAAAAACCTTGAATTGGCGAAATCGGGGAAAAATATTTAAAATGTCAACAATTACGTAAAAATAATTAAAAACAATTAATAATATTATTGTTGAAATAGCGTATTTAAATTCTCCATGCTTTCCTATCTCTGCATACCTCCCTAGCTTCCGCAAGATTCATACATTGTCGCCTTTATACTTACTTTGAGGACGTGCAAATTGCTGTTGGTTGATCTATCTTTTTGCCGCGATGCACTGTATCATCATTATTTGTATATTTAAATAAAAAATCATTTAAATTAGTTGCCGTTGTTAAATTTTCTGCCATACTATTAAATATTTTTTAGCAAATTACCATTAACAAAGAACAAATTTGTTACAAAGTTGGTAATGTCATTTTCTGTAGGCTGTATTTCAGTTTCTGTGGACGATTCACACTAAAAATTAAAATAGTGATTAAATATATCAAATTATATTTTATAATATTCTAGATTTTACTTCAACAATTTCTGAATTTGTGACAATCGTGGCTTCTAGAAAATTATCTTCAACTTTGTTCTCCATGTTTTCTTAATTAGACATATCCATAAAAAATGTTCATCGTTGTTGTTTCCCATTGAAATTCTGGCCAACGTTATTCTATCTATTGCATTTGCATATCTGGTGCTGGAACTACAACTATGAAATACTCGCCTTTACAAAAAAGGCACCTGTAACAACCTTTTTTTTGTGGTTGTATTAAAAAGTACATTAATTTAAGAATCGTTCATCTATTTGGCATAATATTAGAAAAGTTTTTAATTATTAATATGTAGAATTGAGAATGGCAATTTAATTGTCATTTCCTAGAACAAATCTTTTGGGTGTAATATTACTTAAATAGTTTTAGTTCCCTTTCTTAAAAAATTGGACTTATATTATTGTATTCGCGCAAGCGTGAAGACTTTTAGGGGAATACACTTGAGTTATTCTGAAAGCTTTTTTTAATTCACTTAATGCTGAATGTTAACAGCAATAAGCATGATTTTTACTTAATTTTTTATATTTTGGTGCCATCAGAATTTTGGTGGTAAGTTATTTTCTCATTATATTTAAAACTAAAACCTTTGCTTTTTTTTTAGGCACCTTTTAATTACTTTTTAAGTACTTACTTTTTAAGTACTTACTTTTAATTACCTTTTAATCACTTAATTTGTATACTTAGATTGCACTTATTTGCACTCCTATTTGACTAATAATCTTTAATGGCACGTATAAGTCAATATTTTACTGTACTATTATTTTAAATGGCAAGTTTTACTTGAGTTACCTTTACAACGCAAGTTCTACATACTTTTACAAATAAATTTGGCGAATTAAACTTCAAGGAAATTCCATATTTTAAGGATAACTAAGCAAGACATTGACCTCACCATATGAACCATTCTGTTTCACAGTATCTGTCACAGTGTATGTACAGAACCGTTAAAAGGTAAAGTTTTTTTATAATTTAGTTTAGTTTATGACTGCTGAATTTTTTTTCGTTTTCAAACATATATTAAATAAACTTATGTATAACTTGTTATTTTATTTTCATTTGTGTTAATTTGTTTATAGTATTCAATAACTAGGTTTTGTTGTTCCTAGATAGATATATATATAAAAAAAACAACATGGCGCTCTAGAATTTATCATTTCTTTCATAATTTTTAGATAACATTTGTTTTGAATTAAGGATAAGTGAAAATAATTAAGCTGAGGAAAAGCATGCAGTATTTCAGGTGCGTTAATTGAACCCTCCCATCTCAATCAACCGGTGAGCCGACGGCAGTAGCGAAAATCATTTGGTAATAATTTTATTAATTAAAATTATTTGATCAATTTATTACATCATCGCTTTTGTTTTAACATTATAAGTTGGCCCAGTTTTAGTCTATATATTTTATATACTGTTTATAAGGTTACACACCTATTATTTAGATCAAGGATTTCCAACACGAGGCCCGCGTAAAAATGATTAAAACCGTGAAACAGTTCAAACCCTCCCACAATCTTTCGGCACCTCACATTGTACTGCAGTCGTGTTTACTCGTGTTTCCGGTTGCCGTGTGGTATTTTGTTATCTGCAACTTCAGACAGTCGTTGAGTACTATGATTAATTACGAGTTCAAGTTTTTTTTAAATTATGTGGTAATGTAATATTACTTCAAATACGTTTTGAAAAATTCAATTTAAGAATTTAAGTGAAACGATGGAAAAAACGAAACGAAAGCGTTCGATTGGTTCTGAAAACAGATCTTATCAAGAGAGTTGGGAAAGCAATTATTTAATTACAAACAATAATGGAAAATTGCAATGTTTAGTATGCATGCAAATAGCGTCAGTGCCCAAAGAATATAATATAAAAAGACATTACATGTCGTTGCATGAAGCAAAATATAAGAAGTATGAAGAAGCATCAAGATTAGTATTAATTTCGGATTTAAAAAAAAAGTTAATAATCAAACTGGTGCTTTCAATAAACTTTCAGAAACACAGACATCTGCGTTACGTGCTTCTTATATCGTATCCCTTGAACTTGCAAAAGCAAAACGACCTTTTGTTGACGGTAATTTAGTGAAGAAATGTGCCATTGAAATGGCAAAATCATTCGGAGATAAAAAAAATTGCAGAGAAATTTGAATCAGTTCCTCTTTCAAACCAAACAATGCGAAGAAGAGTAGTCGATATGGGTGGACAAGTAGAAAAATCACTGTGTGAGTTGGTTAAAAATTGTTCCTATTTTTCACTATGCCTTGATGAGAGTACGGATTCAAGTGATGTCAGTCAATTATTAATATTTGCACGTATGACTCAAGATGGTTTTTCAACTAAAGAAGAGTTATTAAAGTTGTGTTCCCTTCATGGCACTACAAAAGGTAAAGATATATTTGAAGCAGTAAAGAATTCGATTGACAAATTAGGAAGTTTTCGTAAGTGTTCTGCAATAGTGACAGATGGTGCCCCTGCAATGGTGGGTGAAAAAACTGGGTTTGTTGGATTACTCAGAGAAAATGGCATACATTGTCCTACAATACATTGTTTTATTCACCAAGGTGCTTTATGTGGAAAATCAATAAAACAAAACGAAGTTTTTAAGTTGGTGATTAAAATTATAAATATGATTCGTGGAGGAAATAAATCCCTTTCGCATCGGAAATTACAGCAATTTTTGGAAGATATGGAAACTGAATATGGAGATTTGCTACTTTATAATCAAGTTCGATGGCTAAGTGCAGGAAAATGTTTAGAAAGGTTTTTTGAAATAAGAAACGGGATCCCTATGTTTCTTAATGAATTTCTTGGAACAAATACCACAGAGTTAGAACAAAAAGTGAAAGGTATTGAATTCTTAAAGGAGTTGGCTTTTCTCACGGATATTACAATTCACCTGAACGAACTCAACGTAAAATTACAAGGGAAAGATAAAATAATTACTGACTTGATTAGTCACATAAATGGATTCAAAAACAAACTAAAATTATTTAGAAGTTCAATTGAAAATAATAATTTGGTCCACTTTTCAAAGTGTTTACAATTATCAGACGAATTTAAAGAAAAGGAGCAACTTGATTTTTCCAGATTTTTAGTAACTATTGAAGATATTGAAAATGAATTTCAGCAGCGTTTTAAAGAATTTGAAAATATAAAAGACAGTGTGCAGTTGTTTAGTAATCCTCTTCTTGCTGAAATACAAAATCAAGAAGCAAATTTTCAATTAGAATTATGTGATTTGCAAGCTGCTTCATTTCTCCAAAGTAGACCAGAAAGAGGCCCTGACTTTTTTAAACTCCTATCAAAGGAACGATTTCCAAATCTGCGACAATTTGGTCAAACAATGACCTCGATGTTTGGAAGTACATATTTGTGCGAGAGTGTATTTTCTACTATGAAATTTATCAAGAATAGCCACAGGACCCGCCTAACCGATACATCTTTATTGAATTTACTAAGGTTAGCAACAACACAATTGGAGATAAACATTACTGAATTAGTAAATGCTGCAGAACGTCCGCAATATTTTCATTAAAAGTAGTCTTTTGTAGTTTTCATATTATGTGAAAGTAATTATATATATATATATATATATATATATATATATATATATATATATATATATATATATATATATATGCGGAAGCGGCCCTATTGACTCCATGAATGTAATGGCGGCCTCGGTCATTCATATGTTGGAAACCCCGATTTAGATTATACCTACATAAAAAAATAAATAAGTACTGTCTACATTGGATCACACTTTTAATGATGAGAGGCTTTGGTGACAGAATTAGGTTGTATCAAGAAGTACGTGATTTGTTCAATGCAACATTTAACAATCCCCCATTTCAAAAAGTACTTCTTCAAGCACCATACAACGATTCCAAGAAACAGGAAGTGTTACTAGCAGAATAAAACAAGGTAGGCCTAAATCTGCAACAGATGATAACAAATCATTACAAATTCTGCAAGCATTTGTTGAGAATCCTCATTGCTCGACTCGAAAAGTAGCACAAGAATATGACATTAGCCAAAGTTCAGTGATTCGAACATTGAAAGATGCACACTTCAAATCATTCAAAACACATCTGGTGCAAGAACTTAATGAACATGACTTCGATCGAAGACTTGAATTCTGCGAAACTACGATGAATAATATTTGTGCACGTTCTGATTTATTAAACAATATTGTTTTCAGTGATGAGGCGACATTCTTAGTGAATGGCTATGTTAATCGCCACAATTGTCCGGGTTGGTCTGATGAGAATCCACACTGGTATAGTGAAGCTCATTCTCAGTATCTAGTCAAAGTAAATGTATGGGCAGGTCTTGTTGGTGGACGATTTATAGGGCCTATTTTTATTGATGGAAATTTAAACGTAGAGCTATACGAAAGGTTCCTTGTGCAGGATATTATTCCAAGAATTCGAGACATTGTTGGCCCCAACTTCCATAACGTTTGGTATCAACAGGATGGTGCCCCACCACACTACGGCATTCGGGTACGCCAAATTTTAAATGTTGTTTTTCCTTGAAGATGGATTGGACGAAGATGTGTAATAGAATGGCATGCGACTTGACACGATTGGATTATTTTCTATGGGGCCGCTTAAAAAGTATTGATTACTGTAGTAAGCCACAAAATATCAATGAGCTACGAAATAATGTTGAAGAAGCAGCACAAACTATCACTGAGGAATCATTAAATAACACAGTGTCATCATTTTGCAACAGACTGACACACTGCCAAACGACAGAAAGCGGACATTTCGAGCATCTTTTAAATTGAAACGTAAGTTTTAATAAACAAATGACTAAATAATAATTTTTTTCAATGTATTTTGGTACTCATTCAACAAAATTTTAATCTTACAAACTTAATTTAAGTATCATTACTATACTAATTATTTCTTTAAGAACATGATACAAGTATCATAGAAAATAAATTTGTATTTAGTTTTCCTTCAAAAGTTATAGTATTTGACCAATAACTTATCCTGAAAGTTACAGTATCATATCTATAACAGTTTCCAATTTATTGAGGTGTTCCCACACATGTGGCACTGATTATATATATATATATATATATATATATATATATATATATATATATATATAGGGCGCTGGCATTAGTGCGTCGAAGTATGATATATTCGTTATCAAAGGAGATATCAAAAAAAGTTATTCACAAAAATTATAGGCAACTTCATACTTCACATTATAAAATTATTTTCGTATTTACAGGGTGTTATATATTACATATTACTTTTTTTAAATGGACCACCTTATATATTATTTCAAATTTAGATTACGCTCATCTCCCCCATATTTCCAATATAGGGTTTCATTACGCTATACAGTGTATTTCAAAAGTTATGGTCAATTGTACACGAAAATCATTCTCATTTCAACGTCCTGTATACCTTAGATAGAACAATCTAACAATAATTTTTTTCAGGTATAACTTTTTGATATTGGTACAGCGTTACGAGAAAGTGTTATTTCTTTATTATTGCACCTATTAAATATAGAGCGAGCCAAAACTCGAACACATGATTTCGTCAGTTTTATCAAATGAAACGCCCTGTATTTTATTTTAAAAAGTGAAAATACACTTTGTTCGTTCATTTTTATTAAGCACTCCCTATAGCTAAAATCGTTAATTTCTGAGATATTTTCAATTTAATAACACTAAGAGACTTTTTTAAAAATTTCTATTATAACTAGGTAGCCGTAATTAATTTTTATAAGAATTTTGTCGTAATAACTAACGTTTTTTGAATTTTTTTAAATAATTTATTACACTTTTATTTGTTCACCGCTAACTTGTTATAATAGAAATTTAAAAAAACTCTTTCTGTTATTAAATTGAAAATATCTCAGAAATCAACTATTAGGGAGTGGTTAATAGAAACGAAATAACATAGTGTATTTTCACTTTTTAAAATAAAATACAGGGTGATTCATTAGAGAAAATTGACAAAATCATGGGTTCGAGTTTTAGATCGCTCTATATTTAATTGGCGCAATAATAAAGAAAAAGCACTTTCTCGTAACATTGTACCAATGTCAAAAAGATGCTTGAAAGAAATTAATCGTGTACAATTAATCATAACTTTTGAAATACCCTGTATAACGTAATGAAACCCTATATTGGAAGTATGGGGGAGATGAGCTTAATCTAAACTTGAAATAATATACAGGGTGTTCTATTTCAAAAAGAGTATGTTTGGTTCACCCTGTTAATATGTAACACCCAGTAAATACGAAAATAGTTTATAATATGAAGATTGAAATTGCCTATAATTTTTGTAAGTAACTTCTTTTGATATCTCCTTTAATAACGGATATATCGTACTTCGACGCACTAATACCGCACCCTATACATGTGTAATATGTCACTCGAGAAAAAGGAAATCTTAATTAATTTAAAATTAGAAATACAACTTGTTCTAAAATAAATAAAATGGCTTTTATACCGTATTAATATCTATTGAAATAATTTTGTAATAATGTTATATGTTAGGGGACCGAGGTATTACTTTCAATACGGCGTGGGGTTAAAAGATTCCTCAGTCCCGCAGTTTATATGTAATTTTTTGTCATTCCCAGATGCGCAATGGCGCTAGATCCGAGCATAACTTTTTGACATTGGTACAGTGTTACGAGAAAGTACTTTTTCTTTATTATTGCACCAATTGAATATAGAGCGAGTCAAAACTCGAATCCATGATTTTGTCAATTTTCTCAAATGAATCACCCTGTATTTTGTGTTAAAAAGTGAAAATACACTTTATTTTATACATTTCTATTAAGCACTCCCTAATCGTTCATTTCTGAGATATTTTCAATTTAATAACAGAAAGAGTTTTTTTTTAATTTCTATTATAACAAGTTAGCCGTGAACAAATAAAACTGTGACAAATTATTATAAAAAATTTAAAAAACATGCGTTATTAGGACAAAATTCTTATAAAATTAATTAATTTCATAATAAATTTTCAAAATGTCAACCGAAAACATCAACACAGCATTGCAGTCGATCTTCAAATTCTCGACTGACATTTCTTAACATTTCTACATTAATACTCTGAAATGCTTCTCGTATTCTATTCTTCATATCATCTTGTGTGGTTGGAGGTATTTAATACACACGATTTTTCACATAACTCCACTTGAAGAAGTCAATTTTACTTAACTCTGGTAAACGAGCTGGCCATGCAATGGGTCCTCCTCTTCCCACCCATCCTCCAGGAAAATGGGTATTAAGACGATTATACACACATTCTTTTACGAATGTTAAGAGGAACGTTTGCCAACAGTAGTGGTAAATGATTTTCTAAAAAATCCAAATAAACCTGACCATTCGCTGTTCCATCGAAAAAATGTGGTCCAATTACGTGATCTCCAACTTTTCCATCCCAAACATTCAAAGACCACCTAGTTTGACTATGAGTTGCTACAAGATGGGGATTACTTGTCGAATAATGATGGAAATTGTATCTATTCACAGTTCCATTTTTATGAAACGTGGCTTCGTCTCCAAAGAGCACAAAATCAAAGAAATCCGCCTGACTGTGAATTTTTTGTTGAGCCCATTCACAAAAAGCAACCCTTCTGGGATAGTCATCTTCGAGTAACTCTTATTGCAACTGGATATGGTATGGATGCATTTTATTTTTACGCAGTATTCTTCGAACGGACCTGTCATTAATATTATGCTGACGCGAGATTTCACGTGTACTAACATGTGGATTATGCATAACTTCAAGAATCACGTTAAATTCATTTTCCTCGTTAAGGTTTTGTCCTTTCCTTTTTTTCATAAACTACTGAACCCATACGATTAAAACGATCTACTAACCTTTCCAATGTTATTTTCTCGGGTTGTCTTAGTGCGGGATATCTCTCTTTGTAAATTCTTTGTGCTAATAAACAATTTTTCATACA
>JARFJB010000912.1:185000-227500 GCA_036346205.1 Vesta saturnalis
GTAAATCTCATTTACAAAGAATCTTCAAGGAGAACAAAATTTTACCATTTAAACCGCAATTTAGGCAAACTTTAGAGAAGGGTGATGAAGCCAAACGTCTGGATGTTTGTTTGGAAATGGGCAATAGAGTTTTGGAAGATTCAAATTTTCATAAACGAATAATGTCCTCCGATGAATCGATCTTTTCAACTAACGGAGTCGTTTCCTCCCAACATTGCCGTTACTGGAGTAGGACGAATCCAAACTGCCAAATTGCTAGCCGCAGACAATGTTTGAAAAAAGTTAATGTGTGGTGTGCGGTTTCGTACCATGGAATTATTAGCCCATATTTTTTTGATCAAAATTTAAACCGTTATTCATATTTGGAAATGTTGCAAAATTTTTTTAACTGATAAACTGGATGAATTGCCATTGAACTACCAAATTGAAATGTTCTTCCAGCACGATGGGTGCCCTGCTCATTATGCCGGTACTGCTCGCCAGTGGCTCAATACAGAGTTCCATGATAACTGTATAGGAAGAGATGGTCCCATTTTATGGCCGCCGAGAAGTCCTGATCTCACAATAATGGACTTTTATCTGTGGGGTCGTTTAAAACAAATTGTGTACAGTGAGCCATTAGACAATGATGAAGAGCGATTGAAAAATAGGATACGGAATGCTGTCCAGTCCCTTTCAGTCGAAGAAATAAGGCGCAGTTTCAATGAATTCAGAGCTCGCATTGAAATCTGTGCGGAAAAAGGAGGAGCATTATTCGAATAGAAAATTAATAGTTCAGTTTTTTGAAAGTTTCATTTCATTTTACCATCAATTGTTAAATTTATTAATTAAAACTTGTGAGACCAATTTGATTTTTCCTTTGAACAAATCAAATTACGGAAAGCTAGAATTTTTCAGGAAAAATGATATTATCTCGAGAACCGTTTGAGTTAAATAGCAAGTAATTTGTGTTTCGGGGGTTTGAAGACAAGCAGGGCAAATCAGCAAGAATGAAATTTTCTGAGAAATCAAAAATAAGAGAATTTTCCCACTTTTAAAGTCGATCCGGGGACATACTGTATATATATATATATATATATATATATATATACAGGGTGGTGCATTAGTGTGACAAAGTCCCATATCTCCTTTAAAATTAAATACAAAAGTTATAAGATATGTTCTGGTGCATATTCCAAAAATATTTTTAATTATACAGGGTAGATCATAAAAGCTTAGAAGTAATTTAAAATTTTTTTTTTAATGGAAAACCCTATATATTATTACATATTTAGATTCTACGTACAATTTTAGACACATTTTATGTATATATACATATATATATATATATATATATATATATATATATATATATATATATATATATATATATATATATACACCGTGTCCAAGATAAGGATGCCCACTATGGAGATCTCGGAAACGGTAAGAGATGGAAGGTCGGTTAAATGGAACAAAAGTTACGCATTTGATAGGATGTATTTATGGTCTTTGTAGAACTCGAATATCTCTTTTAGTTTTTGAGATATTTGAAAAAAATTGAATTTTCTGATTTTCGTTTTTATTTTTTTCTGACCTTATTTGAAGAGCTATCGTAAAAAGAAGAGCACATTTTCATTGCCACTTTTCTAGCTCTACTTAATGCTGTTATTCAATTTTTGATACAACGTTTCGTTTGTTAGCAACCATCATCAACTTTATTTTTTTAAATACACGAAAAAATTATTTTTGCCATATTTAAATTCTCTCCTTGATTCTGAATTCAACGATATATCACACTTTACATTTTTGATACGTTTCGGATGAGAAAATTCATATTCAATGTAAAACATCGAAAACGTACAGCTAAAACTAATGCTAGAAACATTAGAAAACTGTAAAATTATTATAAAATAATGTTTTCTCATTTTCTAATGCCTGTTACGAATAAAATAATTCACAAGTATGTATTTAGTGAAAATACTATTAATTAAACAGTTAAAATACATCTAACGTGGTACTGATGCATTTGATAAAAATAAGTTGGCTTTGCATTTTGTTTACCTACCTGTCATAATTGATTGTCGTCCGTATTACGTTTGTTTGGTGGTCTTTGAGTTAATTACATTTTGTGTTTACCTAAAAACAATATAGCAGGGGTACATTTTTCAAATAACGAAAAATTCGATATATTGACGTGTTACATTTTGTGTCAACGTAATTGTTCTGAAGCCGAAATAATGTATTTAAACAAATATCCAGAAAGGCGTCAACCTCACAACAGAACTTTTCGCACATTGCAGTTAATCGAAATGAATATGGTGCGTTCCAAAAACCAGTAAAATCTCGCAAAAAACCTTGCAATGAAGAAAAAGCCAATACCGTTTTATTAGCTGTAACGGAAAATCCAGAGGTTTCTACTAGGATAATTGAAGAGGCAATTGGCATAGCTCATTCCACAGCTCGTTATGTTCTAAAGAAGGAGAAAGTACATCCATATAAATTTAGAATTTGCCAAGAACTTCGACCAGGTGACCCAGAAAGGCGTAGAATATTTTGCGAATGGTATACACGTCAATCTCAAGACAATGAATATTTTCCGAATAAAATAATATGGTCCGATGAAAGTTGTCAGAAATACCTGTCAGTTATATATCCAGAAAGATGTATTGGGACTCATGCAAATGTACTGTGGCCAGCCCGTTCTCCAGATATAACACCTTTGGATTTTTTTCTTTGGGTATACATTAAAAATTACATTTATGGAAACAATATTGAAAACGAAGAAATTTTACAAAGATTAGTTCTCGAAGCGTTTGCTAGTATTACTCCTCAAATGCTGAAGAATGTTTTAGATGCTACAGTTAGAAGATGCTATTTATGTTTAGAGAACAACGGGTATCTTTTCGAACATCTTTTGTGAGTTTATTAACCTTTAAAATAAATTTGTTTTTTATTTGTCTATCATTTAAAATTACAAAACATAATTTTATAATAATTTTACAGTTTTCTAATGTTTCTATATTAGTTTTAACTGTACGTTTTCGATGTTTTACATTGAATATGAATTTTCTCATCCGAAACGTATCAAAAATATAAAGTGTGATATATCGTTGAATTCAGAATCAAAGAGAGAATTTAAATATGGCAAAAATAATTTTTTCATGTATTTAAAAAAATAAAGTTGATGATGGTCGCTAACAAACGAAACGTTGTATCAAAAATTGAATAACAGCATTAAGTAAAGCTAGAACAGTGGCAATGAAAATGTGCTCTTCTTTTCTTGATAGCTCTTCAAATAAGGTCAGAAAAAAATAAAAACGAAAATCAGAAAATTCAATTTTTTTCAAATATCTCAAAAACTAAAAGAGATATTCGAGTTCTACAAAGACCATAAATACATCCTCTTAAATGCGTAACTTTTGTTTTATTTAACCAATCTTCCATCTCTTACAGTTTCTGAGATCCCCATAGTGAGCATCCTTATCTTGGACACGGTGTTATATATATATATATATATATATATATATATATATATATATACATACATATATATATATATATATATATATATATATATATATATATCATCTATCATCAGATTTGTGCCTCCTCTAACTTCTCATCCACCTCTGTAGGTATGTCTGTTGCAGTTCGATCCATTTCTTGCGGTTCTGAGCTCTCTGCATCCAGCTCATACCAGCCAATCTTTTGATATCATCAGTCCATCTTATTACTGGTCTTCCTCGGCTTCTTTTACTGTTTCGTGGTGTGATGCAATTACGAAACATTCAATTTCATTCCATTTCGATAGAATAAGTAAAACACATCTAAAAGTTAAACTAGTTAAATTACTTAGTATGCAAATATGCAATAACAATTATTTTAATATAAATCGACCAATGTACTAAAGGAATTGTAAAGTCATGCATTCTTATCAACACATTTTCACTATTATAAATAGAAGTAACTATGTAAAACTAGAACAGTTGATAAACAGATTATGAACAGAATGTAAACAGATTATAAACAGATTGTAAGCATATACTCTTGTCGTTAAGTACAACATCGTTAATGTGTACAATAAATAATAAATTCTAAAACATGTGAGAATAAATATTAATACCACTCTAACCTTAAACAAACACCGACTGGGGTTAAATATTACAGTGGTCGCCATTCAATAATTCGGCTCTATCTCAGTTTACGTATTGTTTCGACTATGTTCGTCCCTTTGGAGTCTGCGTATTTCCTCGTTTAGTATTCGGTCCTTAAAGTATATACTCAACATACCATACATCTTAAGATGCAGAACAGGATGGTATAAACCTGATGACATTGGCACGCTTTCACAAGGCCCTCGACAGTTCGCAAGTCGGGGTTTGAGCAGGCTGTACCAATGTGAAGTATAGGATGCCCCACCGGATATTTGGAATATTTGCTGACATAGGGGTATAGTGAATAAACGCTTTTGCGATCGGATTTAGTTTTAAAAATGATCTGAAGTCACATTCCCAGATTTTTATTCAACCATAGTTAAAGTAACGTATCCTGGGAGAGATTGCCAACGTTTTCTCACGACGCAAAAACGCTGTACTCTATTCGTGTTTACTATCACCAGCTTTCACAATCGTGAAATTGATATACAGTGTTTGTATCATAAGAAAACCCATCAACCAGGATACCTTCCATTAACGGTGCCTCACGCGCGTTCCCGGCATGCTGAAGACGTCTGCCTTCAGAATAATATAGCCAGAGAAGCCATTGAATAGCAATCCTCGATGTTTGTCGCCCAATCTGTATTTACCGTTCGGGATGACTCCTATAGTATTCTCGCGAATAAAATTTATACGGAGACAAGGCTACAAGCAGCAGTCTCTAAAGAGATCGGCAAATCTATTCCAAAACTCGAAATAGGCTTTTCTAAGGATACTCACGTCTTACATGCAATAACGCACTATTTCGTTTCTAAAATTAAAACGAGTGCCTTTAGCAATTTCGTGATTATACCACTTTGTACAGCCTGCTTGAGCTTCGGAAGACATTTCATCGACACCGTAAAAGTGCATGGCTGGTAAAACGTCGTCATAATCCTGGTTTTGCACTGTGTTAAATAGGTGAGGAAAGTGGTCTTTTTTGTCAACGTTAAAGGTTTTAGGGAGTTTGGAGAGGGCCATGGGTAGGAAGTTCAAGATTCTATGATTTTCGTGTTGTTATTGGAGGCGAGGGACATGGTTTTGGTACCGTCAGATATGATTTTATGATTCCATGCAGAGGGATACTTTACGATTTCATTAAGGATTGATAGTCATAGGATTTGGAATTGTGGTATAGGGCTGTAATCATTATTCGTTTCTTTCTGAGCGATGAAATGTAGGAAAGGAGTTCGCACACAGGTGAGAGTATGTTGGCATTGCCCGCGCATTGCAAGATAATTCCACCATCAGGACCACCACCATATACCAGTTCTGCCACTATTTTTCCGTCTGTACTCTGAAATTAAAAATACAGATTAAGATGCGAAAAATATAAGTATAGACGTTTGCATTGTTTGTACTTACAGCTATGTTCAGGGCCTCGCTTGAAGACTGCGATGGAGTATGGGTATCGCAAGCACAATCGTCGGCTGAAGAAGTTGATGGTCTCCAAAACTACTTAAAGATACGCAAACATTTAAAATATCATGGTGCGTACAGCAAACAATACAGTTTTGTATTTTTATAAAAAGTATTCTACTTACTGCATCACATCCACGTTTTTAAACGGTTATACTCCACCATCACATCCATCACCGTTAATACGACCTTCTAACTTAGCTAACATCTAGAAATTATAAAGGAATATTAACAACAAATTTTAAGGAAGTTAAAATGTTACCACAAACATTAATTCGGACTGGATTTTTTTCACAGCATCTCTGGAAACGTCCCATATCAGTCACGGTTATGGTTTCACCACCAACTACACTATCAAAAATGTGCAGTACTTTTGTATAAGTAAGCCTTCAGACATCTAGGAACTCTTAAAAATATTTTAACACAAAGTATGAACTGTAAATGAGTGTGAGAGGAGATGACACGCTGCAGGATTTTTTCCGCACATAAAGAAGGTGGTCATGCTTACGTTTTCAATGTCGGTTTTACTTTCTGTACAAACAGGAATTTTTGCCGCACACAAAGAAGGTGTACATGATTGTATGTTCAATGCTGGTTTTTCTTTCTGTGTAACTACTTAGTTACTGTATTTTTCCGAGTAGAGTTTTGAATATTGAACCAACCATCAAATGAAAAATTTAAATTCAAAAAATTATGTTACAATTTTCTTTAAAGTAATACCTGTTATTTTATTAATGATATTACTAAAAATGCATATCGCTTATTTTTTATAGTTGATGAATATCGTTTTGTTTTAGACGAATTGCACTAAATGCAATCATTTGACATTAATTAATTTTGCATATTTTGCATATTTCGCCAAACACTGCATATATTGCAATTTTATGCATATTTTGCCTTTTATTCATAATTAACATATATTTCGCATTTTTGTATATCTTCCAAATTCGCTTTAAAATGCATTATTCTAACTTATTTTAAATTTTGTTATTGTGTCTAACTAAGAAATGTATTTTTATATGAATAAGACAGGTTTAAAAAGATTACTACCTGCAGTTAAGTGGAACGTTAATACCTCGGATTATGTAGATTAAGTAGATAGTTAAAGCATTGATTGAAATTCCTCAATCAAGGGTTAAAGTTATTTGGACCTTTTCAAGGTAAGTGTTTAGTTAGTTAATCCTTCTTGAAAATAATTTGAGAGTAACGGACAAGATGCAAAATTTTAAACATTCTTTGGGCGAAGACGTAACTGAATGGTACGGCTTTGTAAGTGAACTTCAAGATGCCGAAAGTTAAAAATAGTTTAGTTCAAGTATGGATAAAAATATATCCGAGCTACGTCTGGATGATGAAAAAGTGTTTTGCATAGCCTGTGGAAAAATAGTAAGTACCATTACATATTTTTAATTGATTTCGGAAATTAAACCCTTATTAATTGATGTAGGTTATTGAATTCACCGTTTTATCAGTATTTGAACGCAATTAGATACTTATTTTTAAAATTTATTTTTCCTTAGATCATGTGCGAAAGGAAATCTCAAGTTACATAGCACATTGAAACCTCTCTTCATAAAAGAAAATTAGAAACATTTAAGAAAACAAAAGTTTGTCAGACACCTTTGCAGTCGTTGTTTCAAGAAACGGCCAAAGAAATGCCAGATGAAAGCACGCTTCGAAAAAGGTATATTAATGATTTATATCTTGAAACTATGGGGCATATAAAGAAAATTACAAAAATAAATATCTTTATTTTATAGTAGATGAAACTACAGATTGTTGCGGGCGATATGTTGCAAATTTAATGATTGGTTATTTAAGTGAGGTGCAGTCTAGTATATCATATTTAATCGCTTCCAAAGTTCTTGAGACAACCAATCATGCAACAATAGTTCGCTTTATAAACGAAGCTTTCATGCAATTTTTATTCCTGATATTGTTGCAACAGATAAAATAGTGTTAATGCTGTCTGATGCAGCACCGTATATGGTAAAAGCTGGACAGCAATTAAAATTATTTTATGAAAATTTAATACATGTAACATGTCTCGCACATGGTATTAATAGAGTAGCAAAACAATTCGTAATCAATTTCCATTAGTAAATAGTTTAATAAGTAGTATAAAGAAAGTGTTTTAAAAGCTCCGTTACGAATTCAATTGTACAAAGAAAAGTTACCTAATATTCCTCTAC
The DNA here is from genome assembly GCA_036346205.1 of Vesta saturnalis. Classification (NCBI taxonomy): domain Eukaryota; kingdom Metazoa; phylum Arthropoda; class Insecta; order Coleoptera; family Lampyridae; genus Vesta; species Vesta saturnalis. Next base: position 192,787 of record JARFJB010000912.1, read on the forward strand.
CACCAGAGCCTGTGATTACGCGTTGTGGTACTTGGTATGCAGCTCTTTTTATGCAGATCATTTGGAAAAATAAAGGAGTTAGTTTTAGAAATTTCTGATAATTCAAGTACTTACGTTCAAAAAGCTCAATCCATTTTAAAGAAAACACAATTGCGCAATGAGCTGGTATTTGTAAAAGCAAATTACTATTTTGTAAGTTCAACCATTGCTAAATTAGAAACGGAAGCATTGTCATTAAATGAATCTATGCAAATAATTAATAAATTTCAACAGCTGATTTCTGCTGTTTCAGGAAATATTGGTAAAACTATTTCTAATAAATTAAATGAAATTTTACAAAAAAAAACAGTGGATATCAGTTGTTACTAAAAGTTAATAAAGTTCTGAAACTTGAGAAAAATTCCGATGATCTTGTTATAAATTTAGATTTGGCCATATTAGCCGCATTAAAATATGCACCCATAACTTCTGTGGATGTAGAAAGAAGTTTTCTTTGTACAAAAACATACTATCGGACAGACGTCAAAATTTTCTGCCCGAAAACTTGGAAAAATATTTAGTTATAAATTGTTTTGCAAATAGTAATGAGAGGGTGTAATCTTTATAAATCTATAGCGATAAGTAAATATGTAATTTTAAATAACACATAATTTTAAAATAATGTTAAAATAATAATTGCTTTGTAAGTAGTAATGACAGGGTGCAGTTTTTATAAATGTATAGTGTATAAGTAAATATGTAGTTTTAAATAACACATAATTTTGAATGTTAAAATAATAAGTTTGTATGCAATTTATCTTTTCCTATTAAAAATTACAAGCATATATACTTTTTTATATATTAATGTTATAGTTTGGAATCAACACAGGTAAATAGAAGATTCAATATTTATGCATATTTTGCATATTTTGAATTAATAATGCATTTTGATGCATATTTTAAGGTTTTAAGTGCATATATATGCACATATTTCAACATTTTATAGTGCATAAAATCCGCTCTCTAGTTATAATAATTTTGATTCATTAAAATTTAATATTAAGGCATTCTTCTTCTCAAGACTAGTAAAATGTATATATTATCCTACAAAATTAATCTCAATTATATTAATAGCATATCTTTTAATTACGCTAATTGCAGTAATAAAAATCACTACAATTAAATATGGACCTCTACGACAAATATTTTAATAAAAATTATGAAAACCAAAGCACTATTAGAAGGTTTCACCAATGCATTAGTTATTTTACCCTCACCATCTAATATCTCAACTTGATGAAGTTTCGGATCTTTATTAGAAATATGTTTAGTAATTCAAATTTTAGCAGGACTATTTCTAGCCTTTCATGATATTCCTGATATTTCGATAGCTTTTAAGAGTAGCTCATATTTGTAGAGAAGAGTATTATGGATGATTAATTCTAATTATTCATTCAAATGGAGCATCGTTATTATTCATTTGTATTTATTTACATATTGGACGGGGGATTATATTATTCATCATACATACATACAAGAACATGAATATCAGGAATAATTATTTTATTTATATTTCTTATGAGGTTAGATTAATTTTAATTTTGCTTTCCTTTTTGGTTTTGATTGGTAAGGTTAGGATTATTTAATTGTGTTTTTATCAATTAAACATTTGATTTTTTTATTTCTTCTGCTTTATGTTTAATTTGATTTTCTTTTAGATTAGAAAAAAATTAGAAAAATTAGAAGAATAGTGAAAGGCTGTTACTATGGCTGTATAATGGGGAAAACCCACACTAAAATAATGACTTTAAATGTGCCCAATGTAATTACAAAATAATGTTAATGTTAAAACACTCTTCTAGTAATGAAGACAAACGCGGTCAATGAAGTTATGGAACAAAATAATTTAAAAGATCATTTTAAAAAATCACTTCAAGTAGTGAATTCAAATGTGATCAATGTAATTATCCGTTACATAACGAAAATAATTTTAAATAGACATCTTAAAAACTCTTCAAGTGATGAATTCAAATGTGGTCAATGTAATTATGCAACAAAATAATGTTAAAACGTCATCTTAAAAACACTTCAAATAATCAATTCAAATTTAATTAATTTTTGGTATAAAGAATGTAAGTACGCTTGTATTTTCGAGGTAGCCATTTAATTACCAAATTACATTTGCGAAGTTTGAATACTGGAAGTATGTTATTGTCACTTACGTAATTGGTAAAAATTAGCTAATTACAGGAACTTTTTTCATGTGTAAAGCAGATGGGCATGAATGTATTTGCAAGGTCGACTTTACATTCTATGTAAATATATGAATACTGAAAGGATATTATTGTTGATTACGTATAAATTTAAGTAAATTTTATAAAGTTGTAAATTTTACTTACATCAATATTTCATTAACGAAGAGGAAGATAATAGCAGCTGATAAAAGTTTGTAAAAAAAATTGTTAAATACGCTGTCACCTAAAAAGGTAATTGATACCCGATGCACGATGTCCTACGAAAATACAAAAATAGCGACCGGAAACGGCCGACACCCTCGCAGGATGTTCAGATGCCTACAATGACACCAAAATGTCCGCCGAAAATGATCGACACCCTCGCACGAAGTTCAGACGCAGGCGACAGGCGTAGCCATGCCGGGCGCCGTTGTCCCTCAAGTGACCCTCTTCTACTGAGGTATATATTTCTTGTTGGATTTATTTTTAATTGGCGGTGTGTGAACTGTACTTTCAGCAACATGAAATTCATTATGTAATGAGCTAAAATTAATATAATGCCCACTTGTGGGAAATTGAATCTTAAAACTTTTATTAAAAAAACTAATTTTGTTGTATTGTAATTGAACGAATCCTTTTCAATTTATTGGCTGTTTTTTGTTAGTATGCTTATGCTTATGGTTAGTATTTACTTATTTATAGCTTATATATCTTATTCGTGGACTGTTCAGGAGTCCTTCTCCTCTTCAGCCCTGGTCAATCCATGTTTGTTGGTGTTGCGATGTTTTTGTTGTTATTGTATAGTTTACAATCATGAGATGTGCTTATTTTTGGTGTAGAAAAAAATAAAAAAGGTTTATTTATTTAATATTTAATAGTGCGTTAATTGGCTTAAATATGTGTATTGTTAATTGGGGTGTAGTGTGCTTAGTGTGATTATTAGATTCGTCGTCCGGTTTCTTACTGGGTCGTCATCGAATAGACGGGGGGATGCGGGGGCATATGGGATGTTGTCCAGGGAAGCTTCTATCTCCTCGGAGAGGTCGTCGAGGAGTTGTGTAAAGATCGCGGGGGATGTTTGAATTTTAATTTAGCTTTTCTTCGTGGGAATCGGGGAAAACGGTAGTTGTAGGGTGTGGTAAAGATCTCTTTGGTAGGGATAGTGTCGCCGAAGATTCTTTTATGTGCAAAGTTTTTCTGTAATGTTTGGATTCCGTGTGTGATGGTTGGTATGTTTGCGTGTTGTGTTGTGAGGTCGCTAGGGTACCTGAGTATGCATCTGAGGATTCGGCGTTCATAGGAGGCGATAGAGGAAAGGTGATTGGGGTTTATATTGGTGATCGGAAATCCATAACAGGGCGGATGTATGTTTTATAAGTATGTAGAAGTGTTTTGGGGTGGCAACCTTTGATTCTACCCCGGAGGGCGCCCAGTAGGTTTGCTCGGTTCCTAATCCTATTAGGCATAAATTTTAGCTCGAAGCCCAATAAATTCCAACATAATCTTACAGTAATTTTCTTCCTTCATCAAACCGGGCGCCTTTTTGTTGACGAGAAGAATTCCATAAGTGTTATTGCATTCATAATCAGATGTGTCATATCGTTGAATATCCTCCTTAATGGATTCGTATATGTCGGCAACTGTGAAAGAGTAAATTCGAATATCGGTGTCCGTATATAATAATTTATCATCATTTTTAAATTTCGGCAAAACGTAACTATAATGAAAATCGTACAGGAAAGTTTTTGAGAAAGCTTGCATGTATGGGTTTATTTAGGAAGACTTCTAATCGATTCATTTCAATAATGACCAAATTCTCATCGAATATGGTACAACTATGAAAATTGGGTTTTGCGATATATGCAGGTGTCCCACATCGACCCCCCCATTTCGTAACCAACCGTCTTTAAATTTCCTTACATTTTCCGTAAGCTTGCCATAGACGCTGTTCACCATTAATTTAAAAAAAATTATAGTAAATTTGTTTTTGGCCTGCTGTCTCATTTTTTGATTTAACTCGATATAGCTTTGTAGCCACGGTGATTGTGTAAAACGCAAGACACGGTTGATTTTTACAAGTTTTAAACCGTGTTTTGTATACAACTTCAAGTTGCTATTGTGCACGATATAGTGCCGTTTAGGATACAAAGTTAACAAAAGTTTCTTAATTTTAGATACGGGTGGAATCATATGTTCGGGCGCTAACGGCAGATCACTGTGGGATTCATGCAAATATCTCGAATAGTCTAAATCGCAATCCAAAATTTACCCAATCTCGGAATCATTGGGATAATTTATTATGTCCAAGTCCTCAAAGTTTTCCACAAAATTAAAGTTCCTGATCGGTAACCATTCACACAGGGTGGCTCCATAAATCGAATTTACGTCATAGTACATTAAATAGGTGGTTTGAAGTTCGGGATCGAAACCTTCCGACATGTGTTTGTTGTTGACTTTTGCGTAACGAGTACTGCATTGGGTGACGCGTCGCCTAATATCCTTCTCAATGAACATAACCTGATCAATGTCGGTTAAAAGTTCAAATCTGACTTGTGTAATTTTTAACATTGCATTAAGGTTAGACCTGATACCGCGGATGTTGCAGTAGTGAATCAGAAAGTTGATACTTTTGATGACCGTGGTCTCTTGGGCCCTGCCCTCCCGGACATCCGAATGGGGCAGGATTTTACGTCCGGAATTTATCACCCTAGAAACTACAGCCATCTTATTTTTTAATTTGGGACTTTTAATCCGATAGGAAGACAGTGAGGACGAGAAGGAAGGATAAGGATGAGAATAGATTAAGGATGAAGGAAAAGGTAACCGGCAGCCCTTACCGAGCTCAGAAAATCGGATACCCAATATTAAGGAGCCCATGGTAAGGGTGGTGGTACCTCCCCGGCTGGCATGAGTATACATGCCTACCACCTTACAACATGCCTACCACCTTACACATGCTTACTCTTACAAGTAGCAATAATGCAGATCGTCCCAGTCTTGTTATCTAAAACTAAAACAATTTATTTACTTGAATTGGTTAATTTTTAACTAAACTATTGTCTACCTTCGGTTGTTGAACAGAATTTAAGCACTAAATTCACAAAACACCAAAAACTAAATTATAATTCTCTGATAAAATGGCTTTTATAGTATAGTAGTCTTTAATAAACTTTTAGCAACCACAGAACAGTCAAACACTCGCAAAACTCAAATAAGAGACAAATATCCTCGAAAATATCCAACTAACGCCGTTAAACACATAATACAACATGCAAATTAGTCGGACAGCTGATTCCAAGCATACTTGTGACGTCGGCACTGACGCAACGGCCGCCATGACACCGATCTTACCAAACAACCGATCTATTGTCCTCGCCAGGAGTGTATACCGCCACGTCATTAATTTATGAACATCAATTTGTTTATACGGTCCTCTCATATAAAATAATGAATTAAATAAGGATGGTAAAAATTCGTAGTGCATTTGACGAAATCGACATATGGTATTGAATAAGCAAATGTAGTAGAAAGAGTAAACCTATAAACGCTTAACCAATTTGTTTTATATGCATATGAATTTAATTCGTATTTGACCAATAGTACAATTGCTTCTTTTAATCATCATTTATTACACACTTGAAATCAGTTCTTTTCAGAACTATACCCTTTGTTATTCATTTGCGCCTTTCTTACTATTCATTTTAGTCTCTGCCATCCTAACGTCTGGACAGGGTAAAACCTTGCACACACAAGCAAAGCAGTTTGTGTTAAATTTACTGCAGTATTTCAAGAGGGAGAAAGAAAACGGGGCTCCCCTGATATTGTCAGGGTATTTTGAACACCCTGTATACGTATTGGGTAATTTTGTTTGTAATTTTATTCACTTATTTAGACTCCGTATATATTTTTTTTTGTTTAAGAGCTTACTGTAGATAATGAATGTTTTGCTTGAATGGGTCATGCTGTGTGTAAAGGAATTTTAGGAATGTGTAATGTGCATTATGGAATTTCGTTTTTTTTTGGTGTAGTTGCGTAATTTTCATTAAGAAAAGTCAGTGTAGTTTTTTTTTGGAATTTTAAGTACAATCTTCAGTTTATTGCCCGAATCATATGTGAAGTTCTATTGAGATAAATTCATTTGATTTTTTTTAAGTTTCATTACCAAGAAGCGTTGTTATCGCATTGGTGCCGTACTGTCGCATTCGTGTAGAGGAACAGTTGGAGTCGAATTTGGTTTTCATCCATGTAAGTAATATGGGTGGGCGATTGGTTGTACCTTTGCAGTAACATTTCTGTGTCGGGTCGAAGGAAAGCGCAGACGGGGCAGCTTCTTCGCCTTAAGTCGGGGGAGCATCGTAAATTTAGGGAGGTGGAAATTTTAAAATTAAAAATGGTTGATTGGTTTGCTTGAATGAATTTGTATGGAGGGGAGCGTTTTTTTAATATGGCGAGGAAGTAATTTTGAATGGAAGAGTGTCTGTCTTAAGCTTTTGAAGCGTAAAGTCGTGCGTGTAGGTGAAGTCGTCGAATTATCGGAATTGGGGTTTCATCATTGTGCGAGCTCCTAGTGAAAGTTAAGGGAGTAGCGTTGAGGACTTGCAAGACTAGTCGAATATAACCAGGTTTCATTACAATCACGAAATTACAGCGTGTGGCAAGTGCGTTGGGTACATGTGAGAAGACGGTGAGAAATATCAAGCCTCGAGCTGCATCTAACCCTGTTTTAACAAGTCCGGGTAAAAAACGACCACGCAAGAAAACAAAATCTGACGATCTACCTGAAACATCCAAAATGGGCATAAGAAATACGTTATACAATATGTATGCACAAAGTGAGTAGTATCACATCACACTCTTTTGCACATGTTTAGCATATTAATTTATTTACAGAAAAACATGTCACAGTTGCAAGTTTAAATGCAAAAATTAATAAGTGACAGAAGTCTTCATCATGCAATCCAGTCGCTAGGATTTAAATTCAAAAAAGACTCGAACCGTAGAGCTTTATTGGAAAAAAGTTATATCGCAGAAATGCGTATTAAATGTCTTAAACAATACATTAAAGAAATCCAATCGTCGGCTAGTAGTATTTACGGATGAAACGTGGATCTACTCCAAAGGAAATCCAGGAAAATCATGGCAGGATGAAGACATTAGGAGTGTACGAAAACCTCAAGGCTACGATGGCAAGAGATTTATTGTTATTCACGCCGGGTCCGCCAGAGGATTTGTACAAGGTGCTGCTCCGTTATTTGCATCAAGATCTTTAAAGGAAGATTATCTTGGTGAAATGAATGGGGGCATGTTTAAATAATGGCTTATTGAACGTTTGCTAACAAATTTCGAAGAGCCTTCGCTAATTATAATTGATAATGCCCCGTACCATTCAATGTTAGTTGGAAAGCTACCAACTTCATCCTGGACAAAAGGCAATATGGTTTCCTGCTTAACACAGAATCACATCAGTAACGACCTCACACTCTTCAAAACCGAGCTGTATGGTCTAATTAAGTCACTTCATATACAATAAAGGTACGAAGTAGATGAAATAATAATAAGCTACGGACACAAAGTATCAAAATTACCACCATGTCACTGTGAGTTTAATGCGATAGAATTAATATGGGTACACGCAAAGGGATATTATGACAAGCATATTGGACGAGATGGCTACAAAGATGAGAACGTAATTGCTATGTGGATCGAAGCGTTACAGCAATGTGACGAAACCGTAAGGGATAATTGTGTGCGACATACTAAAGAAACAATAACGCACAGAAATGTTGAAAAACTGTTTATTGACATCGGAAACTATTGTAAAAGCTCGTATGTAGATAGTGACTCCGATTAGATAGTTTAGACTTTAAAAGCATGTTTCTACAATGTACAATTAGTAATATAAGTGTGTTAGTTCATATTTAATACAATTTTTGTGAGTAATGTATTTCAATAATGCAAGTACAATATATTTTGTGGTAAAATGCTTCTCAATGTGTTGATTCACACATTTCCCATAGAATTTATGTTCCACATTAAATGTCATCTTCATACGAATAATAGTTCTATTTTATTTAGTCACGTAACTTAACATCCATTTTGTGTATTAATGTTACCATCTTATTGTGGGCCATCCTTGCTACTGAATTGATATCAATAATAATAAATTATGATTATGAAACGTAGTGGCCTTGCGAGGTGTAAATAGTGCAGCTCGACAGTTGCTCCATGCAAATTGTTTATCAGCAACTTACAACACAACCATTCTCATGTTTTTTTATAATTCCGCTGCAATTATTAAATGTTTACATTTTGTTGAAAATTGCATTATTTCTAGGTTATAACCTAGGCCGTAAAAATAACATACCAAACAAGGATATTGTTTTTCAACCGTTAACATTACGGTAATCAACGTTCTCTAATTTTTACAAAATAAATCACAATAAATAAATAATTATATTTTAGAATACTTTGAATGCTGCCATCTCGGGGTATATTTTGTAATCAGAATGTATTATAACGAAAATAATTTGACTCATGTTTTTCATATTACACCATACGATTGTATATGATGACGTAGCGGGAAACATTCCTGGCGAGAACATTCTGTAGGAACCGTGATACTTGAGGGCGTGTGTGTGTGGGCTGGAAAGGTGACAGATGCGGTTGTATGATAAAAAAAGGATAAAACACATTATTTATTACTTAGTGTATAAGAATATATCACATTTATTCTGTTATCAATATGTATCAAAATGATAACAAATACCTGTCAATAATTCATTTTATTGTGACAACAGTTTCTAAGATATCTGTATGATGGAATACGACTAAAGAATGGTTGCGCAGAAACCAATTTTCTTCCGAATTTCTATACACTATGCAACTGAAAAACGTTTGCACTTTTTATACGGTGTTTGATACAGCTGATGTTTTTAGTTAGAATTTATTTCGCATGATCTTCAAATTCTGAATTTATTCGACCCGCACCTCAGCATTCTTTAGTCTTAAAACGATATCTACATCATTTTCTGTGCCCATAGTAAGAAAAAAACTATCATAAACTATCAAAATTAGACTGGTAAGACCCAGAATTCATGTATTTAGAGAAAACGGCGGCAATTGGGAAATGTGTGAATACCCCACCATTTAATTAAAATACTTCTCTTTTGGGCTCTTCAATCTTGTATTTTTCTATTTATATTTTATATAATTTTATACTTCTCGACAGCAATTACAGTTATCGTCCTCAATGAATGGTAATATCTTTAAGAATTACTTGCGACATTATATTTTAGTAACGAAAAACTAGATCCCTAATAAATTAAATATTATTAAACTGCCTCAAAGATGACAAATCAGAACCCCTTCTAACGGAAGTGAATCAAAGAACAAATTTAACAAAATTTGATTAAATTATGATGTAAGTGTGAAGTTATGAAAAACTTTAATTGGAAATTGTTAAAACCATTCACAAATAGAAACTTGACAACAACTAAGGATCTAGTCTAATCTAACAAAGTAGTTTTTGATTAATAATTGTAATTGTTATTGTACTGTGAAAACAATGTAGTACATTTGATACGATTTTTAATTTTAACTACACATATTAAATCATTATAGTGCTGTAATAACTTAACATATAATCGGTAAAGCATTTACTCCAAGGCCTGAGAAAGAACACAGCAAAAAATCTAGACATACCAAAGCTAAAGTTAAAATGAAGACGTACCATTAGGCCTTTTTTTTTTAATTCTCATACTCCAAAACTTATCTGAACGGGTATGAAAATGTAAATTTTGACCATTATTACACATATTTAAAATACATATCCTTTTTGGGTTTTCAGTGGTGTATTTTTTATTAATGTTTCACAGCAATCTAAACATTTCGATAACACTTACAGTTATCGAAACGTTTGAGACGATAATGAATAAATACTACGCTACGTAGCTACTGTATTTCAAGCAATGTGAGTTAAAATTCGCTATAAACGTGTGAATTTAAGATATGTTCGGATTATATTAAGGTGTAAAGGAAGAATATGTATGTATATTCTTACCTTTGAACATACATACATATATATATATATATATATATATATATATATATATATATATATATATATATATCTCGTTATAGAAGATTACGCAATCGACTTTTCTTTTGCTATCTCTAAATCGACTTCTTAGCTCATTTTACAACGTTTGGTCCAGTTTCGCCAAGATTGGAGCGTGCGTGTGCGAGTCCGTGTCTGTGTGCGTCTCTGTATGCGTGTGCGTGTGCGTGAGCGTTTGTGTGCGTGCGTATGTGCGTGCATGCGTGAGTGGGTGGTGCGTGTGTGCCTGCGTGCGTACGTGCGTGCGTGTTTGTGTGTGTGTGTGTGTGTGTGTGTGTGTGTGTGTGTGTGTGTGTGTGTGTGTGTGTGTGTGTGTGTGTGTGAGAGAGAGTAAGTTTGTGTGTGTATGAGTGCGTGCGAGCATGTGTGCGTGAGTAAACGCGCGCGTGCGTGCGTTCGTGCGACGTGCGCGTGTGTGTGTATACGCGCGTGCGTGTGTACAGCGATCGTGCGTGAGTGAGTTTGCGCGCGTTCAGCGTGCGTGCGTATGTCTGTGTGTGTATGTATTTGTGTGTGTGTGTGTGTGTGTGTGAGCCCGGTGGTGTGCATGCGATCCTGGGTGCTTGCTTACGTGAGTGCGTGTGTAGGTGCATGTAAACGCAATAGCGGCCAGATCGTTTGAGCTGAAGTAATGAAATTTGACATACGGCTATTATAGTAAAAATGTAGATCCATATCAACTTTTGCGACATATAGAACTACCGAAAGTGCCCAAGCTACTCAGTTTTAAAATTTTTTTAGGTAAATTAGTCGTTTAAATTGAGCTATTAAATCGAAATTTCTTTTCACGCCTGAAAGACTCTGAAAAGCAATGGAGCAACTGTGGAAACGGTGATATGATTGAACTGGTAATGCAAGGAATGAACGTTCTAACCCCTAAGAGGAACTTACTTTTTTCTGATAAAATTGCTTTTAAACTGTATTTTAACATGCATTTATACTTTAAAATGACGTGGGTACTTATTCAAAACTTTGTACTAACGTTAAACATTAGAAACTACTTAGAGATGTATTTTGACCTTTTGTTTTAAATACAAGGCATGGACATTACGTATATTAATATTTGAAAGTCCATCTTAATGCACTTTTAAAAGTGTTGAAGGACATGTAAAACATGAAATAAAAAAAATTTCAATTTCATTTTTGCATTTATTATTGTGTAATTATATAAATCTGCTAGTGGTTTATGGATATATATATATATATATATATATATATATATATATATATATATATATATATATATATATATATATATATATATATATATATATATATATATATATATTATATATATATATTAGGTTTTTTACTATCAAGCAGTAAAATAGGACAATACTTAATGTGTATATGGGCCCGAACGGTGAAAAATGTTATATGACAAAGAAGAAATCATTATGCGCATCTTTACACATGAGATCTCAGAATAATTCATCTCACTTTTGCAATTAACCGCTTTTTTTTAATGATTCCAATCTAAGCTTTGATGAGCTGACAGTGGTTCCAACTCATTCAGGGTTGAGTTATGAAATGAAAAGAATATCCTTATTATTTTCTGCTTGGTAAAGCAGGGAATGATACGGGAAAAAGACGATTATGCTTATGAACATTGCGAATCGGGTCAATTTACACTCAAAGTTTAAACACAATTTTTAAATTGTATCTTATTTTGTTATCGTTATCTAATCACAGCGATAGAAAATATTTATCAATAGTTATTTGACTGTGAAAATAGTGTAGTTCATAATGGACTACCCTCCACCATTTCGTCCGCCCTCAGTAAGTAAAAAAAATCATAAATTAACTGAATTAGACCGATAAGTTTTATACATTTACATAAGTAAAAAGGTTCTGAGTAAGCCCATAAATATAGACTTTCTGTATTGTTTCTAGAGATAGTGGCGACTTTGGAATGTGGCACTTGGGAGGGGCCCTACAGTTGATTTAGAATTTAAGTACTTTTTTTATTTACTTCAATCACCGATCTATATATTATAAGCACTTAATCCAAAAATATTAAACAATTTGTTTCTTACTCTCACTTTGGGCTCTGGAAATTTATAAAGATTATTGTAACGCCCCGTTGAGAAAGAAAAGTCCCGAAGCGGTGTTTATCGATATTATCTTAAGCATCGGATACTTAAACCTGGGAGCAACTTATTCTCTGAATGATTTTCTTGTCTTTAATACCACCTTTTACTTTGGCCACAAGGGCCCGAACCTGAAGGGCGCCCGGTCCCAGTCCAGTGCAATTTATTTATAAATTATAATTGAATACAAACTAGAAAAATTATTTTGAGTATTATTTTTATCCAACGAAATTTTAGAAGGTCTTACAGCTCATTATAGCCTAAAATTTAAAATAGATATTTATGAAAAATCGTTTATCATAAACTTTTAAAAAAATTGGTGCTGACACTATTTTTTTAGTACCTAATTAGTGTCACCGCGTGTGTTGTGTGAACGTATATACATATTAGCACAGTAAGGCTTTCCGCTTCGCCAACTTCCCTTCCTTCCTTAATTTTTGCCTGAACGTTCGGACAGAAGCATCGCATCGACGTAGGTTAAATTCTATCATGTTTGTCTCCTGCTATTGAAAGTGACTGTATGAAAATGTAAACTTTCACCAATTTTACACATATTTAAAATACTTATCTTTTTGGGTTTATTAATGGTGTATTTTTGTATTAAACGTATACAAAGCTAAATGTTTCGGTAACCCTTGCAATTATCTTCGTCAATAGTAATAATTCTTTTCAAATGGTTGAAGAATTATTACTACTGACGAAGATAACTAAGTGTTATCAAAACGTTTAGTTTTGTACACGTTTAATACAAAAATATACCATTAAGAAACCCAAAAAGATAAGTATTTTAAAGATATTAGACTAAGTTACACAGTAAAACACCGTCACTTGCCGCCTTCCTGGATTTTTGTGACGTCACCTCTGGGGCACTTTAACTTTCACTTTTTTTATATTCCCACGTGGGGAGAATAAAAAGATTTAATTTGTTATTAATTAGGCCCCGTTTTTATCAAAGGAGATTGCATAATTGTTATTAAAATTATTATTACACTTCTTTTAATCCCATCTACAGATTGTGATCTAATTTATTTATGCATTGGGGGTTGCATTCTAATAAGGGGTCCTAGTCTTGTAAGACGGAAATCTGTTCGCGGGCTTCTTAATCTGTGTTTATTATTATTAAACAGTTATACAACTTCATTATGAATGGAAAGTAGCAATTAGCCGGCGACATCGTGTTACTTAATGTGTTTACAAATATTTTAAAATTTTACTGCTGCAAAAAATACATTAAGGTGAAATAATAATCATTTCTACCTTAGTGGTTTTTATACAACAGATTCTCACACACGCACATGCCAACGCACGCACACATCTACCCATCCACCCACCCAACCACCCAACCACCCGTCCCCACTCAACCAACCAAAGGACCCATTCGACTACCCACCCACACACCCAACCCACAAACCCACCCACCCACCGACCCACACACCCACCCACACACCCACCCACACGCACGCACGGACGCACCCACACACACAAACAAGCACGAACGCGCGCGCACACACACACACACACAAATTACTTTTAAATAAGTAAATGAGCAGCAATTAAGTAAGCAGGTAATTAGACATAAGTTGGATATACATCAAGCTATTTTTGTTAATGCGCCATGCGTGTGCCAGATTTTAGTAAATATTTAAAAGACAACAACAAATAGGATTATCTTGATGTTAAAGGATAAGCATGATAAAACGGGGTAGAATATACCTGTGATTGCACTGAAAATTTTCTGAATTAGAAGTTGTACTCTTGCTACGGAACTCTTAATTAAAACAACTGAACTATTAAAACGCTTTATTTATTAGAGTAGAATGGTTGAAAAACAAGCATTATATAGTAATTTGATTATCGCACCATTTATAACTAAACATGTAGTGAAAAACTTATTTACAAAGTCAAGCAAGACTAGATTAATAAATGCATAGTTTTTAGGATGTATCGCCGGCTTGAGCGGCAGCAGAGATTGTTCGTCGAGGGGGACGTCGCGGCACGAGATGAGGGTGCGTCACGCGACGCACCCTCACACCGTCTACTATTGTACTTGTATGCATTTCAAAATTACTTTATTCATTATTACGGATACATGTTTAGCTACAATAATTACACGTTGCTTCATTACGCTCCTTGATGTATTGCTGAGCTGAAGTCTCATCATCATCCTGTGCATTTCATAAAACCCTAAATCTAGTTTCATTATTTCGTTTATTTTCCTTAGCAGCTCGCTACCCTCTTCTTTCTCTCGTCTATGCTTAATACCTTTTCTTTACTTTCCCCTCATATCGTGCTTACCACTTCCGTCATTTCTGCTAAACTGAATCGCGCGCTCCTAAGCAAGCCTTTTACAGGGATCCTTGAAACCGCTAACTGTGAAAAATTCTTGTGAACTGATTTTTTTTTAGATTTCTAAGAATTGTAATATGACCCCGCGCATGCGCATTGACCTAACCTAACCTAAAACCGCGTGTTTATTAATCTAACCTAATATTGTAAGCGTATTCGGTCTAACCTAATAACGCAATAAACGAGCGAGAGACGAGGAAAGGCTAGGGGGGGGGGGGTCTATTATATTCTCTAGTTTAAAAATACATGACGTCGAAAGATGTTTCGGCGATCCCCACTCGAACCCTCTTCGAACATAACCGAGATTGTAATACAGGTGTAGGGCGTCGCAACTTGTTCTCGGATCTTCGCCCCTTGTGATCTGAACTTGTTCGGGGGCCATCATGTATTGTCGTGATACCCTCGGCGGAACATTGGAATTTGTATTATAATAAGGAGTCTAATGCTAACTTGTAAGACAGGTGTAGGGCTATGCAACTTTCTCTCGGGGCTATACCCTTTGTCGAGGCCCCATTGGCGGAAATTTTGAATTTGTATTTAAGTCTCTGCAAGTTATGGCTGGAAATATGAATTTGTATTATAAGAAGGGGGCCTAATCCTAACTTATAAAACAGACACAGGGCTTCGCAACTTGTTTTCGGGTCTTAGTCCCTGGTCCCTTGGCGGGAAATTTGAATTTGTATTTAAGCGTTTATATTATAATTGCTTATTGCGAGAAATTTGAACTTGTATTCCAATAAGAGGGCTAATGCTAACTTGTAAGACAGATGTAGGGCTGCGCAACTTGCTTTCGGGCCTTCACACCCCTTCCTTGGCCCCATGTCTGGCTGGAAATTGTATTCTAATAAGGGGGCCCTAATGCTAACTTATAAGACAAATACAGGAACTTGTGTTAGGTCTGTGTCCTCCTGTTGCGAAATTTGAATTTGTGTATGGCCTAATGAGTATTTTCTGTAATAAAGGTGGCACCACCTAGCATTATCTTTCTAGAGCTAATTAGGGTTTCGTTTGTAGCACCATCTAGTGGTATATTTTTGAATAGCGAGTGTTTTCTGTAATAGAGGCGGTGGCGCCTAGCGGAATACTTCTAGTACAAATAAATCAGGTATCATTTTTTGGATGTAATGGTACTGACTGCTTGTATAAAAAACACTAGGGTAGAAATTATTATTATTTAACCTAATATTTAGACCTTAATGTATTTTATGCAGCAGCAAAATTTTAAAATATTTGTAAACACATTAATTAACACGATCTCGCCGGCTAATTGCAACTTTCCATTCATAATGAACTGTTTAATAATAATAAACACAGATTAAGAAGCCTGCGAATAGATTCTCGTCTTACAAGACTAGGACCCCTTATTAGAATGCAACCCCCAATGCATAAATAAATTAGGTCACAGTCTGTAGATGGGATTAAAAGAAATGTAATAATAATTTTAATAACATTTATGCAATCTCCTTTGATAAAAACGGGCCCTAATTAATAACAGATTAAATCTTTTTATTCCCAGGTGAAAAAAATACGATCCCCACGTGGGCATACAACAAAAGTGAAAGTTTAAAGTACCCCAGAGGTGACGTCGCAAAAATCCAATATGGCGGCAAGTGTCGGTGTTCTATTTTTGATATTAAGTTATTTTGTCTAAAAGTGCTACGATATTGTGTATGTGAAAACATTTTGGAACATGATAAGGTAAGAGTAACCTTTACTAACAAGTGAATTTGAGAAATGCAGATTTTGCCGGATATCAGATACCATCACTTTGACTGCATATGATAAGATATACCAATTTAAAAGATGTATCCCTCATTTTATATGTCACTTTTACCAAGGATGTTTGAATACAGTTTGCATACTGTCCTGTGAATATTATCCGTAGAACTCATGTAGTAGAGAACCGGATACCCGACAGAGAAGTCCTATATGCGGTGATTGTGATTCGAACATCCGCCTGTATTTCGGATATTGAAAAATCATCCGGATATGTGGATATCGAATATTTTCCGGATATCCGGTGTGTCCTGACTGGCCAGAATGTATTGTTTCATTTCAGATTACATGACGTAACGGCAAGTTAAAACGTGGAGCTATAAACATAAACCTGGAGCTTTGATAAGAAAGCTGCAAAAAGACAAATTAGGAAAAGTAGGTAAGGTCGGCAGATTATTTGAAATGTCATGAAAAAGAAGAATTACAAGAAGTTCAGCCTCATGATATGTCAGAACCTACAACAGCCCCTGATAGCCAAACTTCGTGCTCGGTTGTTGAATCGGTTTCACACTAAAAAGATAAATATTTCGGCTTTTGAACAGTTAATTGAAGCAGAGGAAACAAAAAATGACAGTGATTCTCTTACTGTATGTAAAAAGGTAAGAAAAAACGTGGTAATCTAGATCTTAGTATGAATACTGATAGCAGCAGCACTTATAATTTGGACGATTCTGGTACTTGACCTCCAGTGATGAATGATAAACTGCGACAGGAAATAGCATCACCTGACGCTAGTTTCTCAGCTTTTCTGACCAAATGAAAGTGTTTTCCATCCGACATTAAGGGAAACGTTTCCATGAAACATTGCTGTACATGAAAACAGCCAACAACGGAACAAGGTAAACAATTTCCACGTGAATAGTTATTGTGGAGCAAGTTGAAAAACGGTATTCATTGTTTACCTTGCAAATCGTAGTAAACACTTGCAAAGGAAGGGTTTTCGCCACAAGAAGCACCCTAGAAATACTTTAGAAATTGTTACCGATGCATGAAAAAGCTTGGAAGACACTACTTACAATGGAGAACCCTGAAAACATCATAGAAAGGACACGGTGACGACAGTAACCTTTAACATATGATGAACTATAAATCAACAAGATGGAAAGCTACATTATACAGAATTCTAGATACAACATTATTGGAGGTTTAGCTTTGCAAATGGAAAATACTCAAAGTGGTGATATTCGCAATGGAAATTTTTTGGGAATATTGAAAATGGAAATATGACAAAGTAACTCGTGAACATTTAGTCAAAGTGAAACAATACCAACTGATGAACAAGGGTATGATAATTCAAGCTCACTGTATATCATGGTATTCTCAGAATGAATTTATTTCTGTATGTCTATTGAAAACCGTGTTATCAAAAAGAAGAGCCTGTATTCTATAGAATTATTGCTAATGTAACTCCTGATGTTTCTCACTAGGAGCAAAATGTACTAATTCTGCGCTACGTATTTAAAAATATAGAAAAAAATTTATTGATGTTTGGGAAAAATTCATTCAATTTATTAATGGACAACAGGCGAGGCCATAACTGGCATTAGCAACTCTTGTAGTACCACTTGCGGAGCTACGACAATAGCTCCAACATGCAACACTAGTGGTGTTCATTGGCGAGTGCTTGAAAAAAACAAGTCCGCCATTTTTTGTCCTTGCGAGCACACTCTCTGGACAGAGTTGGTGTCAATGCTGCTAAACTGAATTATGGTATTGTGACATTTTTTAGAAACGGTGAAAGTTTTTATTCTTTATTCTCTAACAATCCTGTTCGTTGGGAATTGTGTCCCTTCATTTTTTAGAAACGTTGAATGTTTTTATTCTTTATTCTCTAACAACCCTGTTCGTTGGGAATTGTGTCCCTTCGTCTGTACAAAGCCTTTCTGAATTCATTGGAGTGAAACGTTACAAACTGTGCGTCAAATTTTTAAACACGACCCTTCGTTCCTCAAAGTTTTAGACCTGCTCCTGGTGACCAAGGCACCCACATCAACTCCATCAATAAAAAATACTGTTTTCGGACCCAAGAAGTTCTTTACTCTTTCAAAGACCTGTTGGTGTCATCATTTTGGCACCAAATTTTGACTTCTATTGATCAGAAAAAACGTCATTATATAGAACAAAGAAATTTCCAACAACGCAGAGATACACTAATTAAAGACTTAGGGGATGCAAGTCCTACGAGATTCACAGGTAAATTTTAACGAATCAAAAGTAGTTGCCGAGACAATTAGCATTTCACCAGAATTTGTTATCAAAGGGAAACTCAAAGCAGATGAAAACACGCCTGAACAACTTCAGCTGAAAGCATCAAATGTGTCCAAATCTTCTGTTTTCTTTTTGTTTTGGATTTTGTTATAGTAGATTTTCTGGCTATGAACAAATTTGTGATATGTTTTCACCAGTTTTGGCTTTAATGGACCTAGAAAATGATGAACTGTGTTGCAATCACAAATCTAGTCTCAAAGTATCCTTCAAGCTTAACAGATTCAAACAGCTTAGTTCAAGAAGTTTTACACATAAAAAGCATCTCTAGTACAGTCTTCCAATCAGCAAAGGACTGAATAAAGTTCCTCAACTTCATGTATGAGAAAAACCCACGTTTCGCCTGCTTATGATTTCACTCTAAAAAGACAACCCTGTTGATTATTGACGCCCGAAATACGTTTCGGAGCCTAAAATATTAGTGGTAGATGAGTTGTGCTGTGGTAATTATAAAGATTTCACTGAAGAGTTTGAGGAAAGTCAACACAAACTTCAGAAATTTTGAATCGTCGACGTTCACAAATCACCTTGTTCACTTTTTGGACATCATTTTTTGCTAGTGAGTTACTTTCCTGACCTTCTTCATCTTAAACATCGTTTTTTTTTCTTCTCGAATACACCCTCGCCATTTTCTCACTGTAGTATCAAAACTGCGGCATATAAAGGTATAACTTGTTTGGAGGTAATGACAGATTTGTTACTAAACAATACTGCGCTAGCGTCGCTAATAATGACAACTGACTTTCCTTTGCCAATCTCACCTTTGCCTTTTGCCTCAGATATAGTTGTAAAGACATAAGAGTTTGAGGACGGGGGGCAATGACCTGATCGTATTAATTTCCCCGTCACTTTGAACGGCAGTCACTCATAGGAGCATTTTTTGTTACACAAGCGACTTGAATATATCCAATGCTTCGTTGCTCAAATACGTACCTTTGACAATTCCATGTTTCGCTTACAGTATTTCTTATAAAGTTAAGATAGGAGTTTTAATAATCTTTTGTCGTAGATTCTTGAATAAGTTGGTTCGTTTGCTAAGAACGAATTTGTACGTGACTTCAGGGGACGTAGTCTGTTGGCAATGTCAGGAATACGAGCTCTGGCCTCAATTTCGCTTGACGATGGATTATTCTGCATTATTAAAATTATACTTAGTAGCAGCACTCATGTTTCAAGGGACCAATGTTGCTTGCTTTTAACCCAAAAGCATCGGTCGTGTATGTTTAGGTAACTACGTAGTTGGAAAGGGGCTTCGCCCTATCCTCCCGAAATTCCATTCGGCGGTAGATGTTATCTTTATTCTACTAGATAAACTTTGTGCTGGTGGAATTTAGTTGATCTTAAAGGATAATGTACTGGCAAGTAAAAGTTTTCAATAAAGGTCAGCACAGTATCTCGCTGCTTTTCTTCCAAAATTGATGACTTTAGTTGATAGACACTTGGACAAATCTTTGTAATTTTTATTCACTCGGTATGTCTTACGAAGCGCTCGACAAGATTATTGGACACGCAAAAGTTTTGGTGGTAGGATCACCCCATCTTTTCATCCGCCTTCTTTAAAAATGCTGCATTTTTGGAATATTGGATTGAAAGAAGGTTATAGTAAATTGTCTATTAAAAATATAAACAATTATATTTCTTACATTTCATGCAATCTATTAGCCTTCTTTCACCGTCTGTTACACGATCAAACTACACCACTATAGACATCGTGAAGGCTTACCAAGGTAAGCGGGTTGCCAAGTAAGTGCAGTGGTAGTTAATCTTGTCTGACTGTGGAAGATATTTTTGTAGCCTACATGATAAAATTAAACACAATTTAATCTGAAACATCCAACGCACAACACCCTTGTGCTTTCATAGAGTACGTTAAATTTCGTCCCAATAACCTTAATAAATTTGTATTATTTCAAAACAACAATTGAATTTTGGAAATGTTTAAGTTCAATTAATGTTAAAAATAAAATTTGGCCACAGCTTAATAAAAGTTTGAAACATGTACGTTATCGTAGACTTATTGATCACATCCTGTTTATTCACAAAATCAAAATAGCAAGACGTTATCTAGATCCTTTAAATTTTACCCTTGTATACGCATAATCAAGTTTATACCTGTCATAAAAAATTTGATATAAAAATCATCAAATTTAGAAAAATAATAGTATATTAATTTTTAACCATAAAAACATTAACTTTTATCTTAAAAATTGAAACACGTCTTTTATAAATCATATATTTTTTCAAATACTGTTAGCAATCTGTGTCATTAAAATATTTTTAATTATAAATCGCGACCAATATTGTAATAAATAGTCACTGCAAATACTGTATATCAATGATTCCAGTGAATGCAATTTAATTTTGTAATCATCTTACGGTCGAAAATGAAACTAAAACGGCAGGTAACAGACAATTAGAGTGCACCGGGCTAGCTCGGTGGGACAGAGGGCGTGGGCGTGTTTTTGAATTTAAAAATACTGAAGGAGGTTAGTCGTATTGTCGAAAGTCGCAAATAAGGATGTGTCGTAATTAGAATAAAGCCAAGTAAAAAGGCGCCAGACTGTTATTAAGACGAAATCGGTAAGAATACACCTGGGCACAGGTAGATAAATCAATCTTCAACAGTCAAAAGATCTCACTTACCTTACGTTGGCTACCTCCAGGTGCGCGTCGGAGATGATTCGAAACTTTAGCTCTGGAACAAATCTTTAAAATATCCACACGCTCAAATACTAAGATAGGGTGGGCGCAAATCAGCTGTAGGATTTCAATGACTTCTTTAACTTTATATTTCGTTACGTTACCCCCAACGCTTGTGAAAAAAACAATTCAAACTCAATAAAAAAATAATGAACGTTAAACGTTACGCTTAAATCTTATTTACTCAAATTTAAATACTACTCATCTTCAAAGCTCTGTCACTAATTGAACTCCGAACTAAAATAATTAGATATAACCTAGATAAACGTCATTTAAGATTCCTCTAATCGGTAACGTTAAACAACACAAAATATTTAATGAAACTCAATAAACTGTAAGATCCTGAATGTTCAATTGCAGGAAATTGCCACTGGTTACTTTTAAAATGAACCAATAAAACAATAATGAAATAAAAGTTTAGCTCTCAATTAATTCTTTAGTTTGAATAATAAAATTACTAATCTTCGTAAATTATTGCTTTCGCTGGTCGGAACGAGACCAACAACTTTATTACCTTTAAACTGTGCAATCCTTTATGCAACTCTTCATTACACAGAGAAAATAAAGAAATCTAGTAATATAAAATTGGTTCTTCTTAAAACTGTAGATTGAACCACCACGCGCACACGCACACGCACACGCATATATATATATATATATATATATATATATATATATATATATATATATATATATATATATATATATATATATATATATATATATATATACCGCGTGCAAATTTGACTCCTTATTATTAGGAATTTTAAAAACGTTAATAAGTAACTGCCATTCATTTTCTGAGCTGCATCCGATAAAATTATTTACAACTTCTAGGGGCGCCCCTTCGGGAGCCCTACAGGATGTACTTTATTTTTTTAAATGCAACCCCTATATTTTTATTGCGGATAGAAATTCCCCGTTAAAAATTAAAGAGCCTTTGTGCACCATTTACGACGCCTACGAGCAATAGTTCCAGAGTGAATCGCAATGGTTTAAAAATGTTGATCGTTGTAGAGGTTTACTAAAGTATTAATAATTAATTCACGCTACACTACAGGATGTTTTTCTTTTGGCGTCTTGTTACCGAATGATTGCGCTACATTGCAAACTAATTTAATTCCGGTTTTCATTACGTTTAACTATACAAAATAGCTGTTGCACTTGTCAATTGAAAATTGAGGAAAACTCTTTTTATTTAAATGGGATGGTATGTTTTTTATTATTTGTTTAGAACCAGGAAAAAAAATATCTTTAAAATGATATGTGCAATCCCTATACCTAAAGTTAATATTTTAGGAGATATTTTACATTTATTTAGAATTAACACAATTTTTATAAAGAAACGTATGAAGTAGTCTATGGAAACAATCTTTTAGTAAATCCCCGTGAACAGACCACTAATTACAAGCATTTTTTAGTGTCCAATGAAGCATTTTCTAGCATCTTGAATTTTAGGTTAAATTTTATTATTGCATAAGGAAATAGCAATAAAAATAATTTATTCAATAATCCTCCCTCTGGAATTTTTAACATTTACTGTAGTTTATTTTTTACTTATTTAAGTTACTGTATTTTACTGAACTGTTATTGCACCATATTTTCCATAACTTATTGCTCCTGTACTTTCAAATCATTCCTTCGATTTTGGAAAGTTTTAGTTATACATAGATTAATATTTTTGCCGGCGTATCGTTCGTAGGCGTCATAAATGGTGTACAAATGTCCTTTAATGTTTAACGGGGAATCTAAATCTGCAATAAAAATATATGGGTTCCATTAAAGAAAATAAGGTACGGTCCTGTAGAGCCCCTAAAGGGACGCCCTTAAAAGTTGTAAATAATTTTATACGATGCAGCTCAGAAAATGAATGACTTTTTTTTTAAATTCCTAATAATATGGGAGTTATCGAGAAAAATCATGATAGGCATTCTTTATAATTGTTTCCAGCCCTCAGTCTGGGGTTAAAGTTTTTCCATATATCCACCCCCGGGGGTGAGGCCACCCCTAACTTTTTTTTTCAAATCGTAAGGGTAGATCAAGTGATACACCATCCGAAAGCTTGTATTAAGAGGAATACAACGCAGTATTTATTTTCTCGGACATTTGAAAAATTTGAAAAGTGGAAAAACTTAAATGAACAACTTTCTCTTGCTCAACGGTATTTAATTTCGAAAATGATTGAAATGTCTGTAGGTAAAAATGTACCGTAGTGATAACATGCATTTATTATCGCAATAAGCCAGGTCTTATCGTTTATTAAAAACGCTCTTAATCTTCTGTGTTTTAGTTTCGATTTTAGTTACGTGCACATCGTAGTAAATTATTTAGCATGGCTTATTTAACGGAAGCCCTTCGCACTGAGATATTAATGATGGTGCTCGAAATCGCACTCAAGCTGAGGTAGCTGAGTTATTTCAAGTAAATCATCCCGATTTACCGCGGCTTTCTCAAGGCACGATTAGCAAAATAGAAAGGCGCTATAGAGAATTGGGCCATGTCAGGAATCTCCCAAGACAAAGAAGAGAGGCAGTTGACGAAAATACAAAGCTGGACGTGTTGTTGGCTATTCAAGAAAACCCGATCATTTCGGCACAGCAATTAGCGGGCGATAATGAGGTCAGTCATAGAACTGTTTTAAATGTTTTAAAAACTGAAAACATGCACTCTTACAAGATGCAAATGTTACAAGAATTGACTGATCCAGACCGACGAATTGAGTTTTGTGAACGAATGATGGACTTCATTGACCATGGTCACATACAGTTAGAATGGATTCTCTTTTCGATTGAATGTACTTTTCCTCTTTGCATGGTGAAGTGAATCATCACAATTGTCGTTATTGGTCTGACCTCAACCCCCATTGGATGCGGGAAACTCACACGCAACATCCACAAAGATTAAACATGTAGTTATGATTATTGGAGATCGAGTGGTAGGGGCATTTTTTCGGAATGCTAATCTTGATGGCCAGTTATATCTTTCTATGCTCACGGATGACCTGCTCCCAAATTTAAGGGATCTATTTCCAAATAACTTGGATGAGAGAATTTGGTTTCAGCAAGATGGAGCTCCACCGCACTATGCATTGCCAATACGGAAGTATATAATCCAATTTTTCCATACAGATGGATTGGTCGAAGAGGTACACTTGAATGTCCACCACGATCCCCGGATCTTAATTCCCTTGAGTTTTTTTATGGGGATATTTGAAGAGTAAGGTTTATGCTACATTACCGACCGACCTTCAGGATCTGATGGGCAGAATTATTCCACAAGACATGTTTCAAAACGTGAGAAATGGTTTTTATCACCGATTGGGTCTTTGTCAAGAAACAAATGGACACCATTTTGGACATCTTTAAAGTTATGAGTGTACCCCATAAGAAAAGTTTTTTTTACAGATAAGTCGTTAAATCGTAGTTTAGTTTAAGAAAGTTTTCAAATGAAACTTCCTTTGCTAAGAGACTGAGTTTATTTGTTTATTATTTTTGA
Source organism: Vesta saturnalis (assembly GCA_036346205.1). Classification (NCBI taxonomy): domain Eukaryota; kingdom Metazoa; phylum Arthropoda; class Insecta; order Coleoptera; family Lampyridae; genus Vesta; species Vesta saturnalis. The sequence continues at coordinate 217,788 of JARFJB010000912.1, forward strand.
TTTTGATTTTTTTGTTCAACAAAATAGTGTTTAAAATTTTGAGAAAATGGATACTGCGGTGCATCACTTGACCTACCCTTACATTTGAAAAAAAGTTTGGGGTGGCTACACCCCTTGGGGGTGGATATATGGAGAAACTGTAACCCCCAGATTGAGGGCTGGAAACAATTATAAAGAATGCCTACCATGATTTCTCTCCCGGACTTCACCTCTTTGAGTTACAGAATTTATTCCACTTAGAGTATCCACCCTGTATATATATATATATATATATATATATATATATATATATATATATATATACTGTAGTTCAGGTGTAATGTCCTATCAAATGAGGTTGATTTTCTTTAATTACTCCTGAGTAGATACTTAAATGCACTCATTACTAATATCAGGCCTTCCCGATGTTAACACTGGTCGTCGCGTCTCACTTTAAGCTCTAACTTAAATGTTCCCTTTCACTCACCTCTTTGCGCGTGTAAAAATGGATTAGTTCGATTTACTGAATGCTCTCCTAAATGTTTGCCACTGAATATTTTAATTACCCTTGATAACCAAATTCTTAATTGCCTATCAACTTAATCGATTTAGTGTCGTTAATAACCGCACATATGAAAATGTAAACTTTCACCATTATTACCCATGTTAAATTCCTCACTTTTTGGGATTTTTTAATGGTGTATTTATATATTTAAGTAATACTTGTCTAAACGTTTCGATAACACGGTTATCTTCGCCAGTAGTTATATTATCTTTCAAAATTGTTAAAGATGTTGAAACAATTTTGTGAAATTTGAAAAATTGAAAACACGAACATAAGCTAGCTATTAATATAACAATTTGATAAACGTCAAAGCCAAATATGGAATACAATTTTAGTAAAGAATAACTAGGACATTAATAAGTTAAATATCATTAAACTGCCTTGAAGCTGACAAAGCGGAATACACCCTTTAACAGTCGAAGGCTAGCGGTGAAAAATGTCATCCAAAGAACAAAAGAAGTTATGATGGAAGGGTAAAGTTGTGAAAAACTTTAATTTAAAATTGATAAAAGCAGTCTCAAATAGAAACTTGACATCAATTAAAACAATCTAGTTAAATCTAACATAGAAATAGTTTTAATAAGTGCAAGCATTATTTAACAATGAAGAGCATAATGCAATACGTTTTATGACATTTTTAATTTTATCCTTAACTAGTTAATTATAATGCTGTGGTAATTTAACGTATAATTAGGAAAGCATTTACTTCAAAGTCTAGGAAAGAACACAGCCAAAAAACCTACACATACCAAAAGCTGTAATTAAAATTAAGGCATACCATTGTGCCATTTTTTAATTGTAAGATGCCAAAACCTATTTAAACGCAGATTTTCTTTTGTCTATTGAAATTATTAGGATGTTTGTATATCTCAATACCTTGTAAACGAACACAATGAGTTTGTCCATATTATCAAATTGAATGTCATGATTTAAATTATTCAAAACATGGTCAGCTACCGCAGACTTCTCTGGTTGACCTAATCTATAAAATCTCGCATGTTCTTTACATCTTGTATCTAAGCTACGTTCTGTGGTTCCAATGTATGCTTTTCCACATGAACAAGATAACTCATGCACTCCAGAAGATGGTAATGGGTTTGAAACATCTTTAGGTGACCTTAAATTTCCATTAATTTTTCTTCTAGGTTTAAAAACAGTCTTAATGGCATAACTAATTATTTGAATTATTTGGCGCCCGTCGGTCCTGTAAAAAATCCGACTGCACGTTGATTGTCGGTAAAGTTTAATTTCATTATACTTACAAGATTCAATAACATAATGTATGGTACGATATTTACACTGGGTATATTAAAAATGTGAAGCATTAAATGCACCACGCGTATGTAGGGTGTCCAGTATCTCTCCTGACAAACGAAAACTACACATACTAGACATGATTTTATATCGATTTAACGTAAATTACCTTAATCCAAAAATGTATCCTAAGGGAGCTAGAGCCCTTTCAAGATGCCACCGTCAAGTCACTTTTTATTAAATATCTCAACAACACCACTACGTAACAAGTTCAAACTTGGCACAACGAATAAATAGGTCGATAATGACAAACCGACCACTGAGAACACGATTTTGTTATTGCCATCAGAAGCGGTTTACTTTACACCAAATTAAAAAACTGTACGATATTTTCCATACAAAATGTGGTCTTTGTTGAAATCGTGAACCGTTTGGGAGAAAAATAAATTTAAACTTTGTGTTTCTGGCAGAATATACCGTTTCATGTCTAAATTGTGTTTTCAATGCTTGGTTTGCTGCAATAAATCAACAAAGAGTGTCTGATCTTACTTGTTTTAATTAGTTATTTAATTTGCTGTAAAAGTTTGTGGAAATAATGACTCATAAAACAAACGTTTTATTTTCTAAAGATAGTATAGTACAATTTATGTGTCTAACGTAAAAATAACTTTAAGGGCAACTAACAAGAAGAACAGAACAAATTTTTATAGCATATGCTCTACATAATGACCATTTGTTTCAATACATAAATCTATTCTTTTTTGTAGAGATTGTCTAATTGTTGTAAAAATTCCATGATTATTTATAATTTCATTACAAGTATCTTCAACTCTTTCCCATAACTGATCATGCGTGTCTATTGGAACAGAATAAACTAAAGACACCAAAATCACAGGGGTTTATGTCTGGGAATCTTGCAGGCCAATTGACTGGACCACCTATTCCAGTCCATTGGTTGCCATAACTATTGTTAAAAACTTAACGAACATTTGCACTAAAATGAGCTGGGCAACCATCGTGCGAGAACCATAAACTCTGTCTGATTATCAAGGTAACGTCGTCTATTAAATCAGGTAAAACATTTTCCAAAAATTGGGATACTGACGTTCCGTTAAACAGCCAGATAACTCTACAGGTCCCAGCAGCTGATTACCGATTCCACCTATCCAGAGATTAATACTAAATCTTTGCTGGTGCTTAGTCTCTTTTATTGCATAAGGATTTTTGTCAATGTATGTGTAATGAAGTGCATTATGTAAATTAAAAATATTAGGATACATAGCAGCTAGTCTTCTGGTGCTAATCTCAGGATTCTCTTCAATTTCCATCAAAACATCGTCTTTGTAACATTAATGTGTCTACTGGTTTCAGTATTCTTAGGAACTACTGAGCCAGTTTCTCTTATTCTTTAGTGTAACACTGTAAATGTCTAGTGACTGGAATGCCTTCTGTTTCGACATTTTTCCGCGTATCTTCGTTCTGATACACGAGCGTTACACTGTACCTCCCCGTAAACTAAATGCATATTAGCATATTCTTCATTGTAAAAACTAACCATTTTGATTTCAAGTAACAAATGTTTATCTTTTTAATACAACAATAACTGTTTGACATCAAAACAATTTGTCGTAACGTCATATTTTGTTGATTTGACACAGTTAATTAGGCATTGTAAATATAATTTAGTAATGAAACGGTATTTTCTGTTTTACTTTTCTCGAGAACGGCATGAAATAGTGATTTCAACTAAAAGCAGATTTTTTATGGAAAATATCGTGAAGTTTTTGAACTTGATATAAAATCTATTAAATAATTTAAAATAAAAGATTTTCGTTAAAGAAGCTGTTGCCCCAGTGAACCGCTTCTGATGGCAATAAGAAAATCGTGTTGTCAGTTTGTCATTGGTTTGTCATATTCGACTTATTCGTTGTGCCAAGTTTGAATTTGTTACATAACGGTGTTTTTGAGATATTTAACAAAAAGGAACTTGACGGTGCCATCAATAAAGGGCACTCGCTCCCTTAGGAGGCATTTTTGGATTAAGGTTATTCAGGTTAAATCGACATAAACTCATGTCTGGTATGTGTAGTTTAGATTTTTAGAAATAGTAAATGTTCACCTTTAAGCAATTTTATACACGCTGTGTAATTGTCAGTATAGCAATAATAACATAATTATACGCATTTTTTTTTATAGGAATATTCGAGACGCCGTGGATGCGATGACGACGGACGAGAGTATGAAGTCAAAATTACTGCGCTTCTTGCATTACGTGCTATATTTCAAACTGATATAAAAAATGTATGGATTGGAAATAACATAGAAGGTGTAGGAGATTTTGACGATATTGTTTTGTTCGTTCAAAATCTACAAGATAAGGTTACCGCATATTTGATTCAAACTAAATATAAAACGAAACCAATAACTATTGAAGAAATAGAGCTTTTGAACCAAACAGGTTTTCGAAGAAAAGGAAACCTGAAAAAAAAAGATTTTTCGCTATCCAAATATTATGAAAGCTTTCGTAAAGTGTTAGCGGATCCTGAAAAAGAATATGAAGCTTTAAAATCCTTGAATAGTGTCGATGAAATAGTTCTTGTTTTATACACTAATCGAGGAGTCAGCCAAGATTGCAGTTTTTTAGGCCCAACTAATTCCAATTACTTCTTGAATACTTCTGAAAAGGAAAAAAGCGTTTATAAATTTTTACCAGATTGTGATAAAACTAAAGAATACCATCCAGATTTTTTAGGAAAGCTTCATTTGTTTGCTGATCAGGCTAACTTAGAAAGGGTTGATGGTTTAATGGAGAAAGAGTTTAGGGATACTCCTTTAAGCAATTTGGATGTTTCTGAGTTGAGAGACAAATTTTATATATTTATAAAAACCTGGATGAGAAAGGTAGCTGATCTTGATAACAAGCTTAAGACTTCATTTTTAGATAAATTTTATATTCTTAGTCAAATTATTCAGTACGTCTTTGAACCTTTTCGTCTGAATCTAAGTTCGCAGTCGTTTCAAACTCAGCAAAATTCTCTTTGGAAAGACATTTTAAAAGATAAATACGTAACAATTATAGACAAAAGTGAGGATGTTAAACAGTTTTTACTGGGTTACACTAGAAATCAAATTCAAAATTACACTGGGAAGTACAGTTGGAAGGATAAATTGCGTAAAGAGACGTTTTACGAAAATAATCCTAAAATGAAAAAGATTCTGTCACAAATGGTCGGTGGTGGCGACTTAACACCTTTAGCTGTATACAACGCATTGTGGTTGAAAAACCAAATACCTCTTCTTTTAGAAGTGAACTCGGTTGTTGGTTTCAATAACATTAAATACGTTCATAAATTGAGTGATTATAGTTTCCAAATACTTATAATAACAGAAATTAGAGATTCTTTAAAAACGGTAGGTATTCCCCAGTGTTTTACAGACATGCACGATTTAAGTACAGAACAGTGGGAGAAACTATTACATTATCCAGTGAGTTTTCAAGGTAGGGGAAATAGTCAGTTAAAAGAGTTCATTGACGAGAGCATGTACAAGTATGTAACGTGTAGCGATATTATTCAGATTTTGTTAGAACGATTTGAAATTGGAAGCTCCTACAAACTTCCTGAAGACTTACTTCCACGTAGTGTATCAAAAATTGTGTTCAACTTGATTGACCTAGCTCATGTCAAAGATGCATTTGTAATAAAGGGGATCGATAGAAAAACTTCGAAAAAATAGATTTAGGTTTAAAGTACTACTCTTGCTCGCTATATTTTCATGATGAAGTAATATCGGACAGCCACGAAAACGTATACGAACTGCAGTTTCTTGAAGAAACGTATTTTGAATTCAAAAAAGTGATCCGTGGTATTCGTAAAATTCCTGTGAGTTCAATCATTCAAGCACATACTTTTGCCACCACATTGCAACCGTTTGGTTTACTTCAATATGAATCACGTTTTTGGTCAAATGTGGATAATATACTTAATAGTGATCGCTTCTCAAATTTACATATTATTAACGCAAATCCAGGAATGGGAAAAACTCAGCTTATGAGTTACATCGCTTCAAAATCACCTACTTCATTTTGGATATTAAAAGTGAGTTTATACGAGCACAATGAGTACTATTCCAGTCTAAAGAATACGAGAAATTCAGCAGTCCATCACCTACATTACTTTAATAACGCGATTTTAGACAAACAAGGTTGCCTTAATTTAAGTCTGTCAAAGGAAATTTTTGCAAAGTTTCTTGAAAAAAAAAAGGTTGTAATACTTTTAGACGGATTTGACGAGATCTCAATTTCTTATAAAAACGAAGTTTCTGACATTGCTTTGGATTTGTATCAAGAAAGTTATGGATTGTGGATTACAACACGCCCGGTCACTAACACCCATCTTGAAAATCTTTTTAGCACGTTCTCTTTAACTTTAAAACCCCTTGATTGCATAGAAAAAAACCGTTTCATAAAAATATATTATAAAAAATATATTCAAATGAATTTTCAATTAACGAACCAATTTATCGGAAAGCTTTTCGAAACAGCTAACAATAATTTGTTTTATATTGAAGACTTTACAAGTTACCCATTGCACATTAAACTCTTAGCGGACGTATTTGAAGATGATTTGGTAAATTACGTTGAAAACAATATCACATCTTTTAACCCTAAATTTGATTTACTTTCTCTTTATGAAAGATTTCTGAATAAAAAAAATGAAATATTGTATAACAAAATTGGAGAAGGAGCAAAGAATTATAAAATTTGGTTAGAAGAATATCAAGAATTGTTTGCTGTTAACGTAGTGTTTGGCTTAGATGTGTTGAAAGAATTAAATTTGGAAAATCAGCTTAATGAATATTACAAGCCAAACAAAGTTGTTTTTTTGCAAAGAGAAGGTGTTATGGTTATACAACAGAAGGATTTTACAGAAAGTATTGATATTAATTTTGTTCATCGAACTTTCGCAGAATATTTAGCTGCTCATTGGCTCAAAAAGAATTATGAATTACAAAATGAGCTTGTGATAAACAAAATGTTACGTTATTGTTACCAAAATGACTTTATGTCTAAAATTTTGGACTTAATTACAGGTGATCATGATTTACATATAGCTATTATAAAAACAAACAGAGAAGAAGTCTTAAACATAATTCAAAATGATCCAGAAACGTTAGGTAAAATTGACATCTTTGGAAGAAATGCAATACATTTAATCTCTCTTTATGGATTTCAACATCTAGCAACACGTTGCTGTAACAATGATTGCTTTCAATGTGCTATGCTCGATATCATCAGTAAATGTAATAATCGTGAATACATGAAGAAAGACCTTATTCTTCAATTTTCACCCTTAGATTATGCTATAGATAGATGTTGTTTTGTTATCGCAGATAAGTTATGTGAAAGATTTCCGGAATTTAATCTAGCTAGGAATTTTGCAGACGTATTTGATCGATATCATTCTTTTTGGGATAAACATAACTACATACACCTCCTGAAGCTATTTGTACCTTCCATTGGCAGTCTGCGTTTGTTACTAGACAAAAAGGTTTGTAGCAAATGTGAAAATTTATTTCAATCTAGAAAAATATGTTTGACGAAAGAAAAATTAAATATTGCGATGATCTTCATTACGTATGTGCGTTTGGAAGTGAAACTGAAGTATCGTCGTTGCTTAGTAAAAATGAAAATATAAATAAAACAGATGTTCAGGGAAATACTCCTTTACATTACGCCGTTATTCACGATAAGTTAGAAATCGTGAATCTGTTGCTCAACAAAGGCAGTGATGTAAACCTGCATGGGTTTGAAGGTAAAACTCCTCTATATCTTGCAGCAGAAAAAGGGTGTACCGATATTTTGTTAAAGCTTCTTCAAAAAGGTGCAAATGTTAACTCAAAAAATAACAAGGGTCTCACTGCTCTTAACATAGCTCTTTTGAATAGTCAAGTCGAAGTTGTACATAATCTTTTAGAATATGGAGCTGACGGCAGTATACCAAATGATTTTAATCATTCCGCATTATACCATGTAGTATATATACGACCAGATGCACAGTTATTAAAAAAGATGCTTCCCAATGTTTCAAACGTAAACATACAACAACACTGTCATAACGATACAGCTTTACATGCTATTGTAAAAACACCGTACAAGCCAGATTTAAAGGAAGATAAACTAATATTATCAATGTTAATTGAAAAAGGTATCGACGTTAATTTACAAGATGAACATGGTAATACTGCATTACATTTATTATTTTATCGTATGGATGACGGGTATGATTCCGAAGAGGTGTTAACCGCAAAGAAAACACTTGTGGAATATGCAAGTAAATTAATCTTACGGCAAAATGTAAACCTCAAACTACGGAATGAAAGAAAATTAACTGTTTTGGATATTGCAGAAAAGTCTAAAGAAAAAGATTTCCTTTTGGGTATTTTGCAAGGTTCTACTATTTAATTGTATCATGAAATGTAGAATGTATTTTTTCATACTATTTTATCAAATTAAGTAACTTTGTCATTTATATTTAAATAAGTACATTTAATTAGTATTCAACTACTAAGTGTTGATACTCTTGTATATATGGTTTATGTATACTGAGTAAATAAATATTATTCAATAAGTGTTCAAGTTTTTAAAAAACCAATAAAGGAAAAGGAAAATATATAGGTAGAGGGACACTGACAAATAAGATGAAATATGGATGGTATAATTAAGGACTAGTAGAATAAGATTGCTACGTGCAGTTGCATCTGGGCAATGGTGGGTTGATGTCTGATATCTTGCGCTGGCCATAAATTGGATAGCATAATAATTTAATATGATATAACCATAAATGTAAAATTTAATAACGAAGTCAAAGTTAATTGTAAATAATCGTAGTTAGCTAATTTTCGACTTATAAAGATATATATTAATTCTAATTACACGTTAATAAGAAAATTTAAAGAAAAGCTGAATTTATAATACCATCAACACACTTGAATTTGTATAAAATTTTGAAATTAATAATTACATTGTAATAAATAAACTACTTCAATAGTTGTGATTAGAACAATAAGTGCTCAATCGTAAGCTACGAACACCAAATACACAAGATAAAATAATTGTAGCTAACGATAACGGCATTTAATCATGTTCTGATAACTTAATACCATGTAATGAATGATTCGATCAAATTCTATGCAAAAAAAGCTTGATATACGTTAAAGCCATTTAAATATTTACGGTAAAACGTTATAAGTACAATTTATAATGCAAATGTTTCAAGGTAAGACAAAAGCAGCAAGTGAACACTATGTTAAGGCAAATGATTGTTAAACGCATTTTAGTATCAATAGCTTTAATTCGATTATCACGAATAAAACATGCTCCAAAGGAAACTAAAAACAAACAAAATCATTCGGCTAAAAGACCACGACTTAAAATTTGTTACAATGAAACAAAAATTTTAAACAGTTTTAAGGTACTGTAATATCAACATATATAAATAGTAATTTTGCACCATAGCTTTACCGACGGAGACATAAATTAAAACATTTACTGTAAATTGAGAGATTTTTTGCTTATCAACAAGTCGTAAAGGATTTCACAGCTACAGGCTAGATGGAAATTAAATCAACAGCTGTATCTTCGTGTATTCAATAATTAAAAATAATACCTGCTGGTTCACTTCGGCATAAGTGTAAATAAAATTGTGTTTCATTTTTCGCAAGCATTTACCTATTGTAAAAGCCTTCCTGTGCTGTGATAGTCTTACTCTTATTTATATCATCCTTTGTACTCAATAAAGCCTTATTACTTATTAGTATTATTACTCTGTAAAGCAAAATATTTTTATGTTACAAAATTGAAGTATTGTGATATTCGAAAGATTGAATTTATCTTCAGTTAACGAACTAAACGTTA
>JARFJB010000912.1:232500-467500 GCA_036346205.1 Vesta saturnalis
AACTGTCCAACTAGGCTATAGATACTCTTGCGAATTTCAAGTTTGCATGGCATTCTGAACGCCGTTACTGAATAAACTTGACGTTGGTCAAAAACAAGAGAACATGATTTGTTTACCGATCGCATGGCACCTAGATCAGACATCCAAATCGAGTAGAAGTTTCAAAGCAATTTTTTTTCCAAACGTATGTCCCATACGTTAGTATGAAGTTCAATCATATCGCAATTGTAGCCAAATTGGCTCCAACAAAAAGTTGAAAATTTGAATATCGAGTCCATTAAAGCATGGCCGTTTAGAGTTAACGGCGTATCAAGCATTTAATACTCTATCAGTCTAAAACATTGACAATCTTGCATTACTTCCGTTCCAATTATACCCGAAGTGTAGCTATTAGCTCTCCAATTTCAAATGAAATTTCATAGTCTACATGTAGTCTGCATTTTAAAATATGTTTAATAAAATCAATACTTTTTGAGATACTTTGAAATTAATAAAATTCCATAATAATCTAGGTCACTATTAAACGTAATAACTTCTGCCAGTCAAAAGGAATAGTTTGTTTTTTTAAAATCAATTTGAATTTGGGCAACGTCCAGATCTACTACATGTGCTTAATGTTCGAAGATTAATAAAAATGCCCACACACTTAGGCGACACGAAACGAAGAGTTTTTTGGTACCTAGACAAGTTTACATATAATGAAATAAGAACCACACATTAAGGCGGCGGTCTAGGAGAGTAGTGTCGAAGCGAAACTACGAGCTAAACTAATGTTTCCGTGATCAATCAGGCATTGTCGGCAATGATCAAACTACGTGGTTTCCATTGAAACTTTTATTTCGTTATTGCCAGAAAACTATACCGGGTGTCCAAAGCGTCACGCGACGGAAAATTGTTGCTGCGCTGTTGATTTTTCATTCAAATTATTTATACAAAAGTTATATGGTTCCAATACGTGCACAATTTAAAAATATTTTAGCACCTACAGAGTGATTCGTAAAAGTAAGGTGGGTATCAACTTTTTTATTTTAAATGGAACACCCTGTATATCATTACATTTTTGCATAGCCTAATGAATAAGCTTATCAACGATGTATACATTTGTACATATAAAATGCAACGTTGCCAAGTTATTTAACAAAAACGTATTTTTTTCCTGAATGTAAGGTTAGCAATAAAAATTATTTTCTAAGTTGAGACAAATTAGTTCAGGGATATAATTAATCTAGGTGTAGGCTTTGAAAAGATGTAAACGTTTTATTGATATATTGAATAGCGGAGAGAGCGCTCCGTGTGAAACTTTAGCATGTTCAACGTACTTCAATTCTCTTATTTCAAATGGAACACCCTGTATATTTTGATATGGACGAATAGTACTCTTAAAGACCTAACTTTTATCTAAATACGTTGATACTGCTAAAATTTACAGTTTTTAAAATATTTTCATTTTTTAATTTTTCTATAATTATTTTGTAACGTAACGATTTAATAGAGTGCTATGATTTAAAAACAATAAAACAAAATTTTAATATGTCGATTAGGAATATTTTAACTTGATTCCTTTCAAAACTACTTTTTCATTACCTTTGTATTTAGAAGAAAACTTGAATTAAGAGAAGTTAATTTTAAATACGAAGAACGAATTCATTCAAATGATTTACATAATAGAAACCCGGTAATTGTTTACTTGCTTCTAGAATTTATAAACAAAAATTTCCCGATGCCCGTTGTCCAGATGAACTAGTTCTTGAAAATTTAAAAAGTAGATTTGAGGAAACAAGATCGATTGCATATAAAAAAAACCATTGCCCAAAACCTGTAAACGAGGAAACTCAACTAGTGGTGCTTTAAGCTTTACAAGAAAGCCCTCAAATAAGTATTAGAAAAATTGTAGTCGAACGTGGTTTACAGAACTCAACAATACACAATATAATGAATGAATATAAATACAATCCATACAAGATCCAACTCCACCAGGCATTGGATGACCATGATTTTGAAAATAGATTACATTACTGTCGTTGGGGATTGCAACAACCACATAACTTTTTTAATACAGTTATGATGACAGACGAATCTACTTTTCATAACAATTATTTTGTTAATAGACATAATTGTCATTATTATGCCGTGGAAAATCCATATACAGTTAGATGCAGGATCGATGGAGTCTAAATGTTTGGGTTGGTATTATTGGCAACAGATTATTAGAACCTTATTTTTTGGAAAAAAATTTAAACGCAGTAAATTATTTAAATTTATTGCGAACCAACGTGCTACCATGGATTGAAGAGAACATCCCATTCGCTAATGAGGAAATATGGTTCCAACAAGATGGCACAAAGAGATTGCAATGACGCTTTTTTGGATATAGAGGGGCCATTTGACAACACCTCTGTGGACTCCATCCAAAGAGCTGTAGACGGCAAGGCAGTGCATCCTACTATCAGTAGGTGGATATGTAACATTACGAGGCAGAGTACAACACAGTTGGCAAACGGCATAGTAATTGTGATACAAGGCATATTTGAGGAAACCGCAACAGTTGTGATGCAAGAGGCCCTAAATCCAGTAGAACAGTAGTGTCGAGTGGAGAGGTTGTCGGTTAACCCGGCAAAACTAACCTTATTCTCCTCACACCGAGAAATAGGCCCTCAAAGTTAAATAACGTAGTAATGTATGGTTCAAACCTCCAGGTGATCGAAGAAGTTAAATACTGGACCTGGGATTAACTTTAAAACCACACCTAGAGAACATAGCGAACAAGGCTACTAAGTCCTTATGGGCCTGTAGAATAACGTTCGAAAACAAGTGGAGACTATCTCCAAGGCCCACTCGATATGCACAACGATGATCAAACCGATCATAACGTACACCTCTCTAGTGTGGTGGCACAAGATGCACATCCACAGCAGCCTACGGATATTTAGCAAGGTCCAGCAACTAGCTTGCCTTGGAATAACAGGGCTGATGAGAACGACCCCAACTTCAGCTATGGAGATCCTCTTCAACTTGCCGCTTCTATAGCTTGTAATTAAGCCTGAGGCGTTTAGAGGGCATATAGACTTAAAATGCTTTCAGAGGATAAGTCGTCCAGAGTTGGGCACTCTACCATCCAAGACACATCCCGAGCATGACGACTGAGAAAATAACAAAAACAGTCTCGTTTAAGAAACTGTTTGGGACCAAAATTCCTGCACGAAGGGATTGGGAAGAAATTTTCAACAAAAGAAAGTTGGAGTGGATAGTTTACTATACAAATGGTTCTAAAACCAGCAATGGTACCCATTATGGAATATATGCGACCAACGGACCAAGTCACAGAATTTCGGGAATCCTGGTGAATAAAACGATCGTGTTTCAAGCCGAGTATGCGACTATGGCTACTGTCGATCAACTAATGAAACAGATACTTTCTAAAAGGAAAATCGTTACAGTGACCGACAGCAAAGCGACCATTTCAGCACTGAATCCATTTGTATTGAATTCGAGGCTAGCCTTCGAGTGTATGCAAATGCTAAACATACTGAGTGAAGCCAACACGATGACACTAGTGTGGGCACCTGGTCATACAAGCATTGCAGGCAACCAGGTGGCGGATCAGCTTGCTAGAGCAGCAAGAGAAACGCCCTTCACATTTCTTATACCACAGCTAAAGCCGAGATCACTGCCGGTACTGGAAGGAAACCGTAGGACAGATCCATTCAAAGATTTATCTTGAAACTAGGTAGAGCGAATATAAAGCTTGCGACGGGAATTGTCACGGACACTATCGCATGAACAAGTATATGCACGTAATTGGACTGACAGACAGCCCATTATGGAGGTTGTGGTGAAGCCGATGAAATACCTCACCATGTCGTCTGTCATTGTAAAGCTTTCACGATGGCCCGAAAACTTCTTCTTGGAAAGGAAAATATACACAAGAGGAAGAAAAGAAAATACACCCCTAGGAGATTCTGGATTTCATAAAATAAACGGGACTGATGGAAGCGTAGAACAAACCTAGGGGGAACAATTGACCTACGGTCGCAGTGCAGGGACCTCAAAAGAATATTACACCTAATAAAATCAACACAACTTTGTTTCTTATAAACTCAATGCTAACATAAATAAAATAGTGTTCAATTTAAACAAGTACAAGTAAAATTGAAAGAATTTGATGTGTTTTATCACTAGTGTACTGTGTTTTTTTTTGCTACTATAAATTTTGTACAGTTTTTTCATATCATTAAATTATCAAATAATTATTTTATTAAAAAATCGTAATACTTCGACAGAAACAATTAAATATGACGACCAAGAAAGACACATTATCTTAAATTTAAGTTATTATTTAAATAATAATGTAAATAGGATACAAAAATTATTTCTTTTTTTCATTATGTATGGGTTATTCGACACATGCGTTCTAGTGCTGTTCTATTTGCGTACAAATAGAGTAATTACCTACATTTAGCGTCATTATGTGTAATTAATTTGCATGTGAGTACGACAATAATTGCTGTTCTTATCGATATGATGTATGATAACATGACCTGTTAAAGGTACCTTAAGTAGTAATATGTTAATGTTTACTAAGAAGCGTGTGAATGTTAGATGTGACGGTTTGTATCCATAATTGCTTGATGGGCGCGATTGAATAATGCGTAGTAATTAATGCGCGTTCGTACGGGCAGTTTAAATACTGCCGGTCCCGTAACTATTAGAGATGATTAGAACCAGATCGATCGACGTTAGAAGGTCTCCTGTATCTCGTGGGGGTTACGTTCAAGCACAGGGTCAGTATCCATGCCACGTAGCATGTGGCCTTGGTCTGTCGTTGGAAGACCTCTGTACTACATGGGGGACACGTATTTGATCTGGATTCCTAATCTTGTTAAGTGCTTGATGGGCGTCTCGACCGACGTTAGAAGGCCTCCTTTATCTCATTGGCGTTGCGTTCAGGCACAGGGTCAGTATCCATGCCATGTAGCATGTGGCCCTTGTCTGTCGTTGGAAAACCCTTGCAAGCCCTTATCGGGATTAATGCACACGAGGCTACGTGGTCGGTCTTTATAGGAGAGCCTTGTGCACGAGGATTACGTAATCTGGGCCTTCCCCAACGTTGGAAGTCGCCCATTAATTCATTGGAGTTACGTATTCGGACTTAAAGTTTATTTCTTCTGTCTGACGTTAGACGACTCCTGCAGACCCTCTTCCTATGAGGGTGGTTTAATCATTGGGGGATACGTGATTGGGGGTAGAAGGACCTGGCCTAGGAAGATCCTCAGATTCATTAGACAATGTTCTCCCGACTGGGAAAACCCAGCTATTGCGTTCAATAGCTGATTGGCTTTAGAATTGTACAGTAACTGTAAAAGTATGAGTTGAGATTGGCATAGTCAGAGATGCTTCTTCTGTTTTCTTTATAATTGCAGTAGCCAAGTCCAGGGCAGTAATGGTACAATCCTGATAGAAGCCCTATCAAACCGGACTGAGTTTGGTGAGTGATAAAGTTATGCGATTATAGACCAATTTATTGAATTGTGTATATACTAGGTAAGACCCTCCTTCCTCTTACATACAAAAACAAAGGCTCTTACATACCTATCAAGCTAGACGTACTAAACAAAAATGATCTCGATCGAAAAAGTTGATCAGAGAAAGTAAATAATCATAATCACCCAGTATACATTTATTTAGTTCTTACATTGAAAACGTGTAAATATGTGCATAAAAGTACAATTTTTATAAACATATAAATCCACTTGTTACCCATATATTTCTATTGATGCGGTTATCATTTTTACCTTTATTCCATAGTTAATTTTGTTGTTGCGAAAACAACAGTTGTTTATATAATTCCTAAATGACATAAATTCTACTTATAAATAAAAAAAAGTAATTAGAATTCTGACATTTTAAAATTTATCATAACGCGTAAAAATGCAAAAAAAATTGCGAAAATTTTTGACCAAAGGGCCAAACAATTTTTTTTCCAAAAAATCATCTGAAATGGCCAGAAATGGCTCAAAACGATTAAAAATGCAAAAAAAATTTCGAAACATTTTGACCAATTAGCCAAAAAAGTTTTCCCAAACATCATTTCAAATGGTCAAAAATGGCCCAAAACGTGTAAAAATGCAAAAAAAATTCAGAAAATTTTTGACCTACGGACAAAAAAAATTTTTTCCAAAAATCATCTCAAATGGTCAGAAATGACCCAACGTGTAAAAATGCAAAAAAAATTTTTTGCATTTTTTAGCAAGGGGTCAAAATTTTTTTCAAAAAATCATCTCAAATGGTCAGAAATGGTGTAACCTTATAAGCGGCTGCTAAAGTATATAAACACTATTATTAAATGGCGTCAAATTGTAATATTAAAACAGTATATAAACTAAAACTGGGCCAACTTATAATGTTAAAACAAAAGCGATGATGTAATAAATTGATCAAATAATTTTAATTAATAAAAATAATTACCAAATGATTTTCGCTACTGCCGTCGGCTCACCGGTTGATTAAGATGGGAGGGTTCAATTAACGCACCTGAAATACTGCATGCTTTTCCTCAGCTTAATTATTTTTACTTATCCTTAATTCAAAACAAATGTTATCTAAAAATTATGAAAGAAATGATAAATTCTCGAGCGCCATGTTGTCTTTTTTTTTATATCTATCTAGGAACAACAAAACCTAGTTATTGAATACTATAAACAAATTAACACCAATGAAAATAAAATAACAAGTTATACATAAGTTTATTTAATATATGTTTGAAAACGAAAAAAAATTCAGAAGTCATAAACTATACTAAATTATAAAAAAACTTTACCTTCTAACGGTTCTGTACATACACTGTGACAGATACGATGAAGCAGAATGGTTCATATGGTGAGGTCAATGTCTTGCTTAGTTATCCTTAAAATATGGAATTTCCTTGAAGTTTAATTCGCCAAATTTATTTGTAAAAGTATGTAGAACTTGCGTTGTAAAGGTAACTCAAGTAAAACTTGCCATTTAAAATAATAGTACAGTAAAATATTGACTTATACGTGCCATTAAAGATTATTAAGTATACAAATTAAGTGATTAAAAGGTAATTAAAAGTGCGTACTTAAAAAGTAAGTACTTAAAAAGTAAGTACTTAAAAGAAAGTGCCTAAAAAAAAGCAAAGGCTTTAGTTTTAAATATAATGAGAAAAAAATAACTTACCACCAAAATTCTGATGGCACCAAAATATAAAAAATTAAGTAAAAATCATGCTTATTGCTGTTAACATTCAGCAGTAACTGAATTACAAAAAAGCTTTCAGAATAACTCAAGTGTATTCCCCTAAAAGTCCTCACGCTTGCGCGAATACAATAATATAAATCCAATTTTTTAAGAAAGGGAACTAAAAATATTTATGTAATATTACACCCAAAAGATTTGTTCTAGGAAATGCCAATTAAATTGCCATTCTCAATTCTACATATTAATAATTAAAAACTTTTCTAATATTATGTCAAATAGATGAACGATTCTTAAATTAATGTACTTTTTAATACAACCACAAAAAAAAGGTTGTTACAATGGTTCAAAGCGTGTAAAAATGAAAATAAAATTTCGAAAATTTTTGACCTAAGGGCCAAAATTTTTTTTCAAAAATCGTTTCGAATGGGCCGAAATGCCTTAACACGTCTAATACGAGTAGATTAAAAAACCTCTTACATTATGTGTCTTGAACATGCGCCGGAACATCAACCAAACGCGCTGCCACTGCGCCACGAAAAACTTGGTAGATATTCAATTCTAGGATGGTTCACTTAGTTGCCTACAAATAGCCGTTCTCTATAAGAGTCGAAATCTGGAATTCGGCCATTTTGACGACAGATTTCGCGCAAAAGTTCATTATTCCGTCTACTCATCGATCCGAACCTGGGTACCAAATTCCATGACGATCGGATTATCTTTGTGGATGCTATTGCACTGTAACACATACAGACAGGCAGACATACATTTTGAAACTTTCATGTTTGAACCTCTTTTTTTCAAACTCACGGTAAAGCAATTTATAAGTATGGTAGCTCATTTTAAAGGAAATTTAATCCTCTTTAATAATACTTTCTACTTCCTATCTTTTTTCTTTGCGATAATTCACAAAAACTAATGTGCTGCACTCGAAATTTCGCCGACCGATTACAATACCTCCCAATACTTTGCGAGGTAAAAAAGTAGAACCAAAAAATTGCTTCACCTTAAAACCTCCCAGATTGCTTCGCAAGTTTTTTAAACAAGTTTTCTTGTAATCGATTTTTCCAAACGATAACTAAAAGCGATAGTTCCCAATGAATCTCCAGTTGCTAGAAACCTGTAAGATATACAATTTGGCGTAAATGATATGTTTTAAACACTAGGAGTAATTTGACATATTATATTATATATATATATATATATATATATATATATATATATATATATATATATATATATATATTATATACCTATTTGTATTAAAATTACTGTTTCGAATATGAATCTTCTGAATCATTTCAGCAAAAGTGGAAGAATTTTGCGCGATTGTTATAAAAGATCGCTAGCCGCCCGAAGGACGAAGTCTGGCCAAGCAGAGAAGAAACTAAAAGACTTGAAAATTTGAAAAAGAAATGACTTTTCTAAATAAATACACCGAAAGAAAGACCAAGGCCAATGTTTCAAAACTAAAAGATGAGTACGAGAATGAGGACGCCGATATTTTCGACAGTATTGACAGCTAGGAACCTTCAACCATCCAATAAATCAATACACAACCACCAGTAGAATGTGCATTTCAGGAAAATATACGATTGTAAAGTCGTCCGTAAATAACCACCATTTGGGAAAAAACTGGTGAAAAGACGAACGGCTTCTACTCCAAGTTCTGCAGCAAGCGTTTTGGAAGAGTAAACAAGAGTAAAACAGCGGACAAAAAAGATGCTTTAAATAAATATTTTGCTGCGATGGAAGAAACTGTTAGAACTTTTTCTGCTCATTTACAAATTCAAATCAAATCTTAAATTTCGACAATTATACACAACACCGAGTACCAAATTGCATCTTTAACTGCACATCCATACACTTCACAGTTCTACCAAGTTTGAAAGAATTCTTCTGCAACCTATTCTCAAAAAAATCATTACGGGAAAAATTGCCTCTAGACGCCACCACAATCTTAAATTTTGCTAAAATAAATAGTCTTAGGCTGGATGTTAAATTAATCATGACTGTGGAAGACATGCTATTCAGTAAAACCATTCACCATTCAAATTTAATCACACCTCAAAATAAATTGATCCAAACGCTTAAGAAAATTCTAAAATACACGGGTCGTCGTAAACTTATTGAACACACCCTGTATAAATGAAAATTCCCATATCGTAAGACGTTAATTTGAATATTTTTAAGTATCCCTCATATACCTGTAAATTTATATTTCTAACTGTTATAAAACTTTGAATTAAATATTCCCAATTTAGAAAATTGCAAATAAAATAAACGAAATCGGTTTAATAATAATTTGTTACCTCAAAAAATGTTCCTTAATTGCTGAATAGGTCAAACAGAGCGGTTAGTGTGTGTCATCAATAATATCTTTATATTTTATTACTACTTTATCTTTAAAATTCAAAACTTCAAAACTGTAATTTATGCTGAATAAAAATAATAAGCACTTTGTCAGTAGCGTTCTGCTACGCTTGACTGTAAAATATTTCAAAGCTAAAATGAAATTTTGTGATCGATCTGGTTCATTACGCAATTTTCAATCGATCCTTACATTCGAAAATATGCAAAGACTAATTTCACTTATCAGAAGGTGTAACCAGTTAGGCACATAATTGGCACAAATAAACGACAAAATAAATTGAACAGTATATATATATATATATATATATATATATATATATATATATATATATATATATTGACAAATTCGCATGTAAATATATACAACGGCATGGCTTAAAGAAACCACCATCCACATCAATATATTAAGACTAAAATTCCCCTATTCTTAACATTAAAAACAACAAAATAGCTAAAGTTTGATTGCCTTTTTCCTTTGAATCAACCGTAACTAACGCAACAATAACAAAAAATGTACTTAAAAGATAATCGTACTTGTTCAGTAAAATTTAAATCTAATTCTTACGTATTACATTAATTAATCCTTTTTCAGTGCGGTAGTTGTAGTCCATATGATCTGCTTTCGGTAATCCTTTTTAAATTCTTAGATGCACTATACACAAAACATAAGAGGTAGCCATATTCGTCCTACGCACTCTGCTATAGTACTCACTAACGTGTCTATGGTTTGTTCACTCGCATACCTAGTATAGGGGCTCATCACATTATGCTGTGATGTTTGCCCTTCAAAACGTTTACCACAAGGAAAAATGGTTCCTTCCATGTACACATTAAAGTTCTTATTTGCTTTTATACAATCAATCTGGTATTGTTAACGATTGTCTATGATGATCACCAATATCTTAACTAAATTATACAAACTTTTATTCCGGTTACTTAAATGGTTACCTTCGATTTTTTTTATAATAATATTAGGTCACGCGTCCCACAATTGAACACTAATAACAAAATATTTGCTGTGTTAACTTCCAATTTGCCTAAGCACTTTTATTTCTTGAAGAAAATTACTAAGGTTTTCCTTCAACTCATAATGTATTAAATTATTTATTTATGAATGTCTCTGCTAAAACTATAATTTTTACAAATAAACTCCCACACTAACCATTCTAATGGTTATGCAAAAACCGACGCGCGCGACCCTTACTCAAGCTCTGCTCGAACTATCTAAAACCTCTAACTAACTAACTCCTCAAATTTGACACTCGCTTATATACCTTCTGCCAGCCATATTGCCAATACGTCACAATAAATTCACCTATCCCAAGCGTGTATTTCGTGCATTTCCTTTCTGCGTCGACGGTTCCATCGCGGAAGAGGACGCCAACGATGCGAAATAAACGTAGTCATCTTGAGTTACTTTGTAACTTCACTGAAAACCTTCCGAAGAAATCACCAATTGCAAATACATTCACACTGTAAATTAACCAGATTATATCTCAACTTTCTATGCAAATTTCGCATGTGGGTGAATCCTATTTCCGCATAATCTAGACCACTCCATCACATTCTGTCACTTCATTCTTGAACATTGCACCATATTACAACATTTCTACAAACAAAAATATGCATACATATTCCTTACTGCACGTTAGTAAAATATCAATATATCATAAACTCACTCACTCATACGTCTACACACATTTCATTTGTCCAAATTCCTCTATATACAGTAGCGAAAAGACCAGTAGTCTTACCAGTGCCGTATCAATAAAAATTTGCTCAAAACATTTCTCAACCAAATTTAATGCTTTCAACACGAAAATCATTCTACACCATTCAAATATTCCTCCACACGATCACCAATGCTTCCTTAAATTCCAGTAGCGTATCATTTACACCAACTTACATTAGGCATACACAAAAAAAAAGCATTTCATAAAAACTCACTTTATTCATTCAACATACGTTATCAAAATGCTACACAACATGGTGCATCATGGTGAAATATGAGTGAGAATTTTATCTTTGTATCAATTATTTCCCTCGTATGTCCTTTTAAGGTCAGCTTTGAACAGAACCACCATTAGTTGATCAGAGATGCAGTGTTTTACGTGGGTCCTGTGTAATTCTGTCTTCGTTAATCGTTAAATGTTGATTTTCGTACATGTCACATTATTATCCAACTCAATGTCACTATTAGAAGAACTAACGTTGGAAAAGATATAAGTAACTACCAAATGTATCGTTAATACAAAGGTCCAAATCATAACCTGTCTCACTGGAACATTTTTTGGCAGCTTAAAAGGTATTACAAAACCAACATAATTATAATTTACTCAAATGTATACCAACCTTAACCTCAAAAACATTCGTAATTAATGCGTATGGTGGTAGCATAATCCTGTAGTTCGGTAATCATTGAACAATACGCAATTAATAAGCACTTGCATTCGAACCTCAAAGCATATGTATGCGATCATTTACGGTCATATACGATACTGTATGCGTGGTTTGTATCTGAGTGTGTGTCAAAATAGTTAATAACTTTATAAAAACGTTTAGGGTGTGTGTTTTAAGTAATCTCGAATAGGGTTTGGGATTAGCACATGAAACTGTCACAAATACAGGCCAGTTTTTTGAGAGCATTATCCCTGTAGAAACGTTTTCCACTACCTGTTTTCATGTTTGAAAACAAAAAACAAGATTTATTAATTACCCAAGAACAATTTCTTTTTGAAAATATCTCGAATGAACATTACATAATCTTTTCTGGAGAATCTGTGTATCAGTTTTTTTTATAGAGGCGCCACTTCGTTAGTAAAATGGGGGTTCATACAAAAAATACCCACCACTTGAACATTAGTTGAAAGTTATTATATTTTAGATTATAACTCTAGTTTCATTATCAAAACTTTATTGAATTAAGAAGACTAATCAAACGTCTATTATGGGATGCTTATGAAACCTATTTACGTGATTCATAAAGTAACACTAAAAGTGATTGTACAAAATCGTGGCAATATGTTCATAGCATAAAAGGCACATCGCGAATACCGGGTTCTATGTATTATGACAACATAGAATATAGCACTCCGGAGGAGATTGTCAACATTTTCAGCAATTACTTTGCAAGTGTTTACATAAAATCTGATATCAATATCGCAAATAGTTATAGTAATTATGGCAATTCCCATTGTGATCCTATATCGGTAACTGAGTTTAGTGAACATCTTACATGAAGTAATAAATAGTAAGAAATATCCCAGAAATATAAAAAATTATCGGCCTATTCTTTATTATATAATTTTGCTAAAGTGCTTGAATGTGCTATGTATACTAAAATTTATTATCAACTAAAAAATTACATCTCGCAGAATCAACATGGTTTCGTAAAAGGTTGATCAACAATTACAAATCTAGCTCTAATTAGTATACTTCTACCGCAAGAACAGGATAATCGTGATCAACTAGACGTTATCTACACAGATCTACAAAAAGCATTCGACCAAATAGATCACCATATCATCCTACATAAGTTAGAAAAATTTGGTTTTAGTGAAATCTAACTAAACTTTTTAAATGTTATCTGTTGGGGAGGTATCAGTTCGTTGAACTTAATCACCAATCTAATGTAGTTACGACCAGCTCCGGTGTACCTCAAGAATCCAATTTAGGTCCTTTGTTGATTTAATTTTCATAAACGATTTGCCTATGTTCATTAACTGTCAAAAACTTTTATTGGCTGATGATTTTAAAATATATACCTCTATTAGTTCTGTTCAGGATTGTGTAGTTTTACAATCTAATTCAGAAAATATTGATTTGTGGTGTAAAGAAAATAAATTTAACTTAAATGTGTCCAAATGTAAAGTTATAAGTTTTTCTAGAAAACAAAACAAAATTATGTATTATTATAATATTGATGGTGTCGTATTAGAGCGAGTTGAAACAATTAAGGATCTTGGAATCAATCAGATACGCGGTTCTAACAATGAATGTAAAAGGTTGATTAACGTGTGTTATTGAATAAACTTCAAATATTTCGTAAAATACTATAGTTTAAAAACTAGAAAGAAGTCAAACCGCGTGTAAAGGTGAACAGAATGTGATATAGTGTTATCGAGTAAATTAAAGGGGGTGAAGTAAGAATAATTAATAATATTGACATTTATAACATTTAACCCTTTAATGGTTGGTGGTTGATAAACCGACCACTTATTTTTTTGCTTCTAACAAACGCGCAAAGGCTAAAAATCGACCAGAAAATGTTCACGTATACTCACAACTAATCCCCACGCCAGAATTATGTGTTGCCTGCTCTAAATTTGTCTCTGCAAGTCATTTGCAAGTATATTGTTGACTAAGTAGTTAAAATTTCGACCAGTGGTAGTTTGAAGGTTCTGTTTGGTCGCAACGTAAGTAAAGTCAATTTTCAATTTTACATATATATATATATATATATATATATATATATTGTACTGTTATTTAAAATCCCTCTGAATCTGTTTTTTTTTTTTTCTCTAGCTTCGACTACGTTGGTCATTAGCTAGTGATCAATCGATTGATAAGTGTTCTTTGCTTCTAGTTTAAATTTTTTGAAACATATTTATTAGTTTAAGGTACTTCAGGGTTTGATATACAGCCTTGGTTTCGATTAAGCAGGATCTTAAATCATTTGGAATGCCTAACATGTTACGTGTATCTGTAAACTGTGGGCAATCTACTAGTACATGTTGTATGGAGAGCAAACAAGAGCATCTTTCACATTGTTGAGGGCGTGAATTTATTAGAAGGTGTGACTTAGTGAGTCTTGTATGTCCAATCCTCAATCGTGTAAGTACAACTTGTTCACGTCTAGACAGGTCTGCAGGGTATTTTAGTTTTTTAATTTGGGTTACCAAGGATGATAAATTATCTGAGCTGCGTAACCATTCGTCTTCCACATTTGATGAATTTGTAATTTTAGGTAACTTTGACATCAGAAGCTCGTAGCATTACAGGGTCTATGTTTTCCATATTTCTTGCATGTTTAGCAGCCGCATCAGCCATTTCATTTCCTTTTATACCAACGTGTCCAGGAATCCATATATAACTATTTGTTTTGCTTGGTTTGTTAGGCGATTGTTGAAACAGAGAATTTCCTGTACTAATGGATCTACAGATTGGGTGTCTTTTATAGATTCTAGTGCACTCTGAGTCAGAGCATATTAAGTAAGTTCAGTCGGTCTAGATTGTACATATTCTAGTGCTTTTAGGATTGCATACAGCTCCGCAGTGTATATAGAATTGAATTTAAGGAATAGGAGTTGTTCCTTGGTGGAGATAAACGGGCTCAACTTTATTTCCGCTTTTGGATCCATCTGTATAAATAATTTCAACTGCTTCATACGTACTAATTAGTTTCAGAAATGTTTGATAGTGTATTGATGGATTTGTAATATCCTTTGCAGATTCGGAGCAATCAAAATTAATTTTGGGTGTTACTAAGCTCCATGGAGGAGTTCACAGTGACCTATTTCATATACAGTAGGAAATTCATACTTTAGACTATTCACAATGTCTTGTAACCTGACACGAAGATTTTGTAATTGAAAAACTAGTCTGCTCGTTGGGGTTTTGTTGAAGATTACTTTATGAGTTGGGTGGTTTGGTTGCACAGATATTACTAGCGTAATTAAGAATTTTTATTTTAGCGAGATAGCAGATAGGTGGAGTGCCAGAATCAGAATGGATAGACGAGGATGGGCTAGTGAAAGCTCAATGCACATTCTAAGCCCTTCGCGATGAATGCGTTCAAGTTTTATAGGTGCGATTTCTTTGCTGACGTGTAACAACCATGCAGTATTCCATTTTGATAACACTATTGTTTGTACAGGTTTAATAATGTTTGTCTGTTTGCTCAAGAAATACTTGAAATACATCTGATGACATTTAAGGATTTTTGCATTTTAATGCAAGGTTTTCAATGTGTGATTTCCAATAATGTTTGTAGTCATATTACTCCCAAAATATTTACATGATATTTTACCGGAATACATGTGTCTTTTAGCAACAATCTTGGATGGTCGTGATTGGTTCTAAGTCTACAAAATGTATGCAGGCAGTTTTTAATGGAAATTTGAATCCATGTTGTCGGCTGTTTGAATTATTTGATTAATTGCGTTTTGTAGGTTAGTTTCAATTTCGTGCATACTGGCATCTGCAAAGTACATAGTGAGATCATCTACGTATAAGTATCTTCCTATGTTTGGTGGTAGAGATTGTATTAGGCAGTTCACAGCTACGATAAATAAGGTGACGCTAAGATTGGACCCCTGTGGAATACCATTTTGTTGAATGCACGAGTCTGAGTATTGGTCACCGATTTTCACTCTAAAGCAGCGTTTTAACAAGAAATTCTCTATTAAACTACACAGATTTCCACGTAGCATTGGTGAAGTTGATACAAAATTCCGTATCTCCAAGTAGTGTCAAACGCCTTCTCAAGATCAAACGTCACTGCTACTAAGTGCCTCCTTTTTGAAAAGCTGTCTTGTATAGCCGTGTCTAGGAGAACAAGTTGGTCAGTTGTCGATCTAAATTTATTTTTATTATATTTTTATTTATTTTATTTATATAATTATTAATTATTTATTATTTATTGTTTATTGTTATAATTTAACATCGGCTAAAACTCTTAAACTTGAAATATTAAAAATATATTCGTCGGTAGAACTATGAGTCTCATCAAAAGGGGATAGGGATCAAATTTAGAAGGAACTCTATTTTAATTATTATAAAATAAATGATTATAAATTTGAATTATATTGATTGTTTGAATACAATAATCATAGTTAATATGATTAAAGCACATTGAGTTAATGTCCTATTTATTTTTATATTATCTAAATTGATTAAGTAAATTGAAATATAATTTTTAATTCGCATTAATACCTGTGTTACACCCTGTACATAACAAAATTCTTTTAAAAATATACGTGGGCATGCGCTGTGAATACGCAACCATATAATCCGACTACAACAAAAAGTGAAATTCGACATACAAGTGTAAGTATACCTACGTTTGAATAAACAACAATTAATATAAAACATTTAAATTTTTAGAACAAATAACATTCCCTTGGGACGTGCATACCTGTTGTTGCAGATCAAGATTATTACAAAGGATAGAAATTATGAACATAACCATAAGGTATCAATGTCAACAATAAAGTACTCACATACAATGTCCTCCTTTTGTGGGTTACTGCTATTGAAGTTGATTGAAGACAACAGCTCCTGCGAACTGCAACTCTACTCCTCGAACATCCAAATATTCGTTTAAATGAACAGCTTATTCACTTCGGTAAGTTTCACTATTGTTATTAGAATACTGACGAATCTTTATTTTTAGGCTCATCACTTCTTTTTAAATTAATTTCAAAACAAGTTTTGAAAAGCATGGATCGTTGAAGGTTGTTGTAAATTAAACACACTTTTCATTAACAAGGTGTATAATGATAAAAGCATGAAGACAACACAATTAAATATCCATACTAACATTCACAATGTAAATTTAAAAACGAACAAAGTCGAAACTACGGAAATATTTTTATAACTTATCGAAAACTTCCGATTTGAAATTTGAAAAGGTAAACTAACCTTAATTTAATTATTTCACGAACAAAAGACTATCATTGTTTTCGTGACCACTTCCGATACTAAATCGCACTTTGTTATTTTACCGAAGTGACGTTAATTTGTTTTAAAAATTATTTTCAAAAAATTTGGCAACAGCTTACTTTGGCAAAAGATGAAAATCGAGAGAGTTTGTGAAGCTAAAGCTCTTGTATTTATATGATTTTACTCGACAACCAAGTCTTCGAATGTTTTCATTAGTTACGGAGAATATTTCCTGAATTCTTATTGGCTACTGTAATTTTCACATTACGATAATTCTTTAAAGCCCTATAACTTTCGCCCCGTTTAACATTTCTTAAATCTTAAAAACATTTCCAAACTGTACATAATTTTATCTATAATTTGAAACCAAACATGGACTAATTCCTAAACTTAATAACTACGTTAATTTTTAGACTTATTTATTGACTTTACATTAATTCTATGAATTTTACAGGCCTGGAAACTACCTCTACATGAATAGGGGATGCTACTACACCCAAATATCCATCTTAAACATGCCTACGGTCAATTTGAGAGGAAAATTATTTAAATTGTACCAATACTCTTAAAAACTAAAATTAACAAAAATGGACATAAATATAAGGAATTATAACATAAAATTGAGGCTACCTTACTATTTTTGCCTCTACTAATTTATTTTATACAAATTGTCTCAATTTAAAATACTTTTTACAAAAATTTATATGCGAGGATATAACATAACCTCATTTTGTTTTTATAATTTTAATGTTAAATTTCACACTTTTAAACACAATAACTGTTAATGTAAGTGTTTAAACTTAATGTTCAAGTCACAAATTAATTTATTTTACCACTTTCGTAGGTTCAATAGGTCTTCTACGACTAGTGTCGGAATGTTGTCAAACACTAGTTTAATGTCATAAACCGTTGATTACACACAATAATCCCAGAGCTACTGCTTGATTCATGTTTTATAGTCACTCACTAATGTGCTTGTTCTGTTTTTTTATAATTTTTGCACTAATATGAGTTAAACACACTAATACGAATGTTTTCAATAAACTTGGCTGCGTACATGTGAATTGACATTGAAATATTGTTTAAAATAAACTTACAAAACTAAATGAAAACTTGAATTAACTCAAAACGATAACAAACATATCCTATACTTCAATGTACTGTGCTGTCGATTACTTATACTAACATTATTAAAATTATATTAAGAAATATTTAAATTTTACAAACATCTCAATGTTTATTAATCATTCTTATCTAGAATTATTTAATGAAATGTACCATTTCGTACTAACTAAATTAAAACTTCACTATGCTAATTACATAGCTACTTGCACGTAATTTGACTCATCTCAACATATAACACACACATACACACACACAAAACACACACACACACACACGCACACACACACACACGTGTGCGTCGAGTCGACTATCCGTTATTAAAGGAGATATAAAAAAAAAGTTATTTACAAAAATTATAAGCAACTTCAAACTTCACATTATAAAATTATTTTCGTATTTACAGGATGTTACATGTTACGAGGAAGAACCAAACATACTTTTTTTTAAACGGGATACCCTATATATTATTACAAATTTAGATTAAGCTCATCTCCCCCATACTTCCAATATAGGGTTTCATTACGTTATACCTGGGTATGGTCAATTGTACACGAAAATCATTCTGATTTCAACGTCCTGTATGCCCTAGACAGAACAACCTAACAACATTTTTTTCCAGGCATAACTTTTTGAGATTGGTACAGTGTTACGAGAAAGTGCTATTTCTTTATTATTGCACCTATTGAATATAGCGAGAGCCAAAACTCGAACATATGATTTTGTCAATTTTTTTAAATGAATCACCTTGTATTTTATTTTAAAAGGTGAAAATACACTTTATGTTCTTTCATTTTTATTAAGCACTCCCTATAGCTAAATCGTCAATTTCTGAGATATTTTCAATTTAATAACAGAAAGAGATTTTTTTAAAAATTTCTATTACAACAATATATGTGTAAATATATATATATATATATATATATATATATATATATATATATATATATATATACTTTAATTATAGTAATTAAAGTCTGCACATAGTTTTCTAACTGCATGTAGCACGTGACTAATTTGAAGATTGGTGAAAAATAATAATGATTTATATGGTATTCATTATTTTAGTTTTCTAACCTATAAATTTATCAATATTCTTGTCTTATTATTTGCCCAAAATGTTTTGTATAAAAACATACCGTGTGTAGTAAAACATATATTTCCGAATTTTAGTAATTTTATTCAGCATTAGCATTCCGCTTTGAAGATATTGCCATGATTATGGACACCTTTGATGAAATGGGTACCTACCTAGGCACGTGTCTAGGTGGGTTTTCTTTATTTGCTGGAAATTTATAACATGTACGTTTTATACTTTTAGTACTCGTAACTATAACAAAAATGAACAAAAATAAAATAAATTTGGACGAATTGAGTCGAAAGCACTCAGAGGAAGTATTCGACTTGCTAAATGGCATAACATATGAACAAGCTGAAAATTCGGAACTCGATGGTGATAGTGACCCGGATTACTGTTTGCTATATAATAGTACTCCCTCCGTCGCCAGAAGTATAGAAGTTAACCCAGAAGGTACAATTAGACAAAAAAGGTGACATTTACAAGTTATTTTGCCTGTTTCAGAACGCGTGCTTATTTCTTATGAAAATACACCAACCACATCATCGTCATCACCATCATCTTACCGTAAGCCTTCTGAACTCTTCATTAGAAAACCAAGAAGAGCAGCTATAAATTATGCAGATGATAAAGAAAACAATGATAACTTCGATTCCGATGATTCAATTAGAGATCCTGATTATGCAATTCCTGATGCAGTAACAGAAAGAAATCCCATGGACCTTGATGTCGACTCAGATACGGAAGAGGAAGAAGTTATAGACATTTAACCACAGCCAGCAACTTATCAATTTGCAAAAAAATCTTCTTGTTTTTCAAAACATATTGCTAGCAATTTCTCAGAAAGAATTGGACCAACATCTGAAATGCGTGACAGTGCTCTTGCCAAAATTTTTTTGAAACTTTTTGACGCAGAGATGTTGGAAAACCATCGAGCAGACAAATATATACGCAAACCAATGTGTGAAAAACATAAATCTGAAAGCGTTCTGAGATTAGTTACCTAGTATGAGAGATTATTGATCTTGTGATAACAATTTTAGGGTAACCAGAATATTTGAGGTAATGATCCAAAACAGTTTTTTACTGATTTTGAGATACGTGCATGGTAACGATATTTCTAAGATGCCAAAAAAAGGAGAAGACAATTTTGACAAGTTATATAGAATGCGACCGCTCATTGAAAAATTGAATATAAATTATAAAAAAATTTATACACCAGACAGATGCTTATCAATCGACGAAAGCATGGATTTCAAGGGTAGGTCTGCTTTGAAGTAATATATGCCCATGAAGCTCACTAAGCGAGGATTTAAGATTTGGGTCTTAGCTTGCTCTAGCACTGGTTATATGTTGGCATGTTATTTTATTGGATGGAAATCTAGACGTTGATGGGTCAAACTCTTATATTTTTGCATAGGTTCCGCCATAGTAAATCCATATATTTTACATAAATAATCAAAAAATCTACGAGTAAGCCAATGTCACACTTATCTCTCAGAAGCTTAATAGCTAATGAACTAATTGGGAATTTTCATAGAAGAAAGAGGAAAGGTCCAATACCTCAGACATCAAAAAAAATTAAAACATTTGATGGGAGAACGGTCAGTATGGATCACACATGTCGAAGATTCAACGTTGGTGAGCACCTCTACAAGTCAAATCTTCAAGCAGAAGATGTGCCTTTTGAAGTACGGGAAAAAAGGCTAAACGGTCTCAAATGGCATGCTGCAAATGTGAAGTAGCTTTATTTTAGAGTGTTTCGTGCCTTTCCATGAAGCATAATATTTTTATTTGGCTACTTATTAAGAATTTCTCTTTTGTGTAATTATGGAATACTATTTTTTTATGTTTTATGTGCCATATTGTTTGTGAAAAAGTGCAATAAATTTACTTCCCGTTCACTCACCAAAGAAATAAATCCGTTTAGTTTCTTTTTTGTCTTATTTCTATGCAAAATGTAAGTAGTTGAAAATTCAATCATGGAACATTCGATGTCCATAGAATCCCTAGACGGTCACTGGTCGAAAAATCGACCACCCATTAGCACCTAATCGGTAGTATTTACACAAAAAAAGTTAGTACAACATTTTTCACATTTAAGGTGTTAAATATTAATCTGGTAAAAAAATTTAATTTTGTAATAAAAATGGTACTGCCCTATAAAGGGTTAAAATTTAAACATTTAAGATTGAAATTAATACTAATATTAAATAATATACTAATAAAATATACTAAATAAAGTACTAATATTTTAGTGAGTCTATTACTAAATTATAAATATAATGAATTAAAAGGGCGTTAGAGATTTAAATAAATATACTAGTGCGAGGTAATAAGTTCTGTAAGATATCAGTAAAAAAGGTAGGAGTAGAAATACATTTTACAGTAAATTTAGGACAGATTAAGACACAAAATGAAAATCTAAAGAAGATAATGGACAGGATATAAGGTTCGAAATACTTGAAAAAGAGATAAGAAAGAAGAAAATTATAATACAAGGAGCAGAAGAAAATTTAAGTGAACGTGATTTAGAATTAAAAGAAAGAACCAGAATAATTACTAGAGACATGAAGATTGAAATAGACATGGAAAAGGAAATTCAGGAAAATCGAAAATTGGGAAGGAAAACAAAAAAAAACAGACCAATTTTAGTTGAGCTAACAACAATGTCTAAAAAAAGGTGATTTTGAGAGACACAAAGAATTTGAAGGGAAAAAATATCTGGATAAATGAAGATTATCCAAAACAGGTCCGGGAAGAAAGAAAGGAATTAACACAATATATGATCGAATCAATTAGAATAGGGTGATAACGCAAGACTAAAGTATTGAAAAGTACAAATGAAAAAGACACTATTAAAACACAAAAATTAGAAATTAGAGATTAGAGATAAATAAGCAAATAAAAAATAACTCCAAGGAAAAGGCCAGAAAACTAGAACAATGAGCGAAAGACCACCCCCAAAACAAAGATGGTGAAGAGTTAAGAAAACAATTACGAATAATAACTAATACTGATCGTAGGTCAAAAACCAACCAATCAGGACTACTACTAATGTAAACAATGGATATGGCCTAGGAATTAGCGAAGAGACATTGGAAATGAAACAAAAAGAAGGAGAAGTAGATATAAGGGGAAGAAACAACACAGAAATAAATAAAAAATTGAGAATAAGGACGTGGAATGTAACATCTTTAACAAAAAAGGAATGTAAATTAGGGGAACAAATGAAACAATATAATATACAAATTATGGGAATAAGTGAAACAAAGAAAAAAGGACTAGGAAGTAAATTACTAATGGATAAATATATCTTATACTACTTAGGAGGACATGAGAAACAAAGAGCAAAAAGAGAGTAGGTTTAATTGTAGCCGAGGAACTAGACAATACAACATGTAAATTTGAAGGAATAAGCCCGAGAATTATAATTGAACTAGAACTACACGGAAGAAAAAGTATGATACAAATATATTGTCATATACACAGGCCAATCTAGAGACTGCACAACTCGAAGGCAAGAACAAAGGTAATGCACGAACTTATTTAAACCATATGATCGTCATGAAAAAGCACGAAGGACCACTTATGTTGTGTAAAATGGTTGTTACAGGATATATGTGTTGCGGTATCTAGGAAGGATAAAATAAAGGTAACACAATAAAACACAGTATATAAATTTATATTCAAGTGCAATGCAGTTCTGCTATCTTTATTGCGGATAGAGGAAAGTACTACTAAAGCAAACTTCATCGCTTTATACAACAAGAATAACAACATAACTAAAGCATCAGTATTAGTTATAAATACCTAGATCAATACGTATTTAGAGTCTACTGTTATTGTGAAGATCAAATTGCTATCACCCTAACCTTAATAAATCAATGTAGCAATAATGTTATACAGGCCTGTATTTCATTAATGGTGATCACCAAGTTATACAGTTAGCTAACTGTAGTATAAGTAAAAAACATCACAACATGTTAAGGATCTCCTCCCCAAAACACGATCAATCAATCTTTGAAAAGTACCCGCAGCATCGTGTAGGCCGAAAGGCATCCGAGTAAATTGAAAAAGTCCACGTCCAGGGAGGGTGAAAGCAGTAATAGATTTTGGTTCTTCGGACAGATCAATCTTCCAGTAAGCCGAGCGAATATCCAAACTAGAAAGATTACCCGCATCGCGTAAGCGGTCCAGGATAGAAGAAATGTAGGGTAAAGGATAAGCATCCTTTTCTGTTACAGCATTTACCTTGAGAAAGTCCACACAAAAGCGGTAAGAGTTGTCTTTCTTCTTGACCAAGACAATTGGGTTAGATCACGGACTATTAAAAGGTCCTACTACACCTAATTGAAGCATAGTGTCTAATTCAGTATTGCCTACTTGTTGTACAGCAGGAGAAAGTGGATAATAGCGCTGTTTAATTGGTTCAGCAGTCGTTCGGATGTCGTGGTGTACCAGGGTAGTACATCCCAAAGCAGAAGAATTTTGAAAAGAGTGATCTAGCAATGTTTTTAGAGAAGATTGTTGAAACAAAGGAAGATCAGAAAAAGAGCTTAATTGTTCAGAAGAAATAGATTCTACGCAAGTATCGTTACCAAATGTCCACTGTCCATTACAAAGATCAGGGACGCAGTTTATCGTCTTCCGGAAATCGATACCCAAAATTAATTTATGAGGTACTTCGGGCACTACTAATAGGTCTAACATAATTGTTTTACATTTTACAGTTATTGGTAAAGTAAGTTGACCTAGAATATTGCAAGTGTTACCATTTGCAAGAATACATGTATAAAACGAGCCCACGGATAAAGATAGACCTAAACGTTGCAGTATTTGCCAACCTGAATTTCCTAAAATAGTGCGAGAAGCGCCAGTGTCCAAAAACCTTGAAAAGTATAACCAAGAATTTTTACATTAAGATATGGTCGTTCATCATTACGAACACTAGCGAAAATGTAGTCCAGAAGGATACGACGACAATCAGGCACACCAGAGAAAGCAGTTTCCGAGATTATAGATAAGATAGAATCCTCTCCTCGGTTAACAGATTCCTGAGTTAGTTTAAAGGTCTAGATGTACATACTGAACAAGTAGTTTTTGTAAAACCGGATTTACCACAGCCATAACAATGTTTATTTTGTGGATGTGGTCAACGTGGTGATACATAACCACTCCCAGAGCAATTCCAGCAGCGAATAGTAACAGTATCTGAAGGTAAGTTATTAGATTGAGCAGGTTGAGAAACAGTAGTAGGTGGCTTTCTCGATGGTGGTCGAGAAGAAGTAGAAGGATTAGATAAGTCAGTAGGTGAATCGATGTAAGCTAAACTAGGTTTTCTTTGAAAGATTCCATAAAGTATTTATTTTGTTCGATCTTTTTCCCTAAGATTATTAGTTGTGAAAGCCTAGACACATCGGTTAAAGCTAAAGCGTTTTGGTAAAATGGTGTTAGGTTACGGCGTACATAATATAACTGTTTATGGTCAGGAAGTGGAATATAAATTTGTTGAAAAAGATTCTGCATGACAGCAACATTAATACTTATGGTTTCCGAAGAACACATAGTTCTAGACAATCTCACCCAGTAACCTTTCTTCATAATCTAAAGATAGAGCGAGGGCAAGTCGCGAGATTTACTTGTGATAAATTCAACTTTAAATTATCTAAAATTATTAATAACACGTAATGCCCCTCTCTGGGACGCTGAAAGATCTTTCATACGTAATCCCTGAAAAGGTTGTTTATATACATAAACAACCGTAATAGTTGACGTTAGGAAGGTAACAATCCAACTTGCCTTTCGTTTCACAATATACAAACACAAATCCCCCCTTTAACCATGACAAATTCAAGTAGATATGTAAGGAATCGGAGAAGTTTGTTCACTTAGTTCATTATATAAGTTTTAGCGAGTAAGATTAGACACCAATGATCTGAACATTCTTTTCCTTAATGCAAGCAAATCTATACTTAAAAGCTAATACACCTAATATAACTAATATGACACAGATACTCTTGAGAAAGTATCAAATATGGAAGCCAAACGCTAACACATCACTGTGTGTTTTATTTAAAAGTTTAATAGTAATTACCTCAAACTTGGTTAAGTATGTGCACAATGTGAAATTTATATTTAGTGATAAGGAAAGCTATGACCTGCTTGTCGAATATGCTTTAGTTATGCCGCTTAAATTCCATCCTCATAGTTACAGTCCAGTTACTAGTAGTCATTTACGAGCATTCCCAGTTAAGGCACATCGTAGCAATCCAAAAGCGAAATGAAAGGTACATAACATATAATCTTAACAGCAACCAGTACACGAAGAAGGAAAACGCAGAACGAAAAGACCCAAAAGAAAAAGCTAGAAGAAGGTAAGGGATATAATATCAGTTTATTCACCTAACGTTATTTTACCTCTATAGGTCAAAGACGAGCTTTGTGATAATTTACCACGAACTGGTTAAATATATTTCCTTCAATTTACATATCGTAGATTAAGCCTAAAAGAAAGATTCTAATTATAACGATCAACATATTTTTTATATCCGCAATCAATAGCGATTCTATTACTTCATCAAATGAAGGAATAATTTTTGAAGCAAAACTTCTCCTCTACAAATGGTGAATTACACCGAGAAAACAGAAATCAGAAATTTTCTAAAATATAATTTTATACCACAACAAAGTGGCCGTGTTAAAAAAACCACACCTTCTGAAAAAGCTATTCAACAAAATTGTCCTTATCAAATTTTGTAAAAATGTTTGATAGATGTTTGTTTTGAAATAAAACCTGATTAGTAATATGCAATTATTTAATGGAATCACCGTCTAGTGGTGATTTACAAAGTGAATTTTAAAATAACCAGAACCTACGTATAGATGGCACTAGCAGGTTTATTTTAAGATTTTTGTTATGGAATACAAAGTTAAATACGAAAATAAATAATTCATTTATAACGTAGAAAAGTAAACGCAATAAAAGAAAATCATTTAATCCATTATAATAAATGGTAAAGGCATTAAATACAGAAAAGTTAAATCATTAAGATTGAGAAATAATTAACGAACAAATTTAAGTAAATAACAACCCTAACGATTCAGGACACAGATAAATTTTATTTTTCCAAACAGTAATAATCAGAGAAAATTTATAGAATCGATCAGAAAGTATCCGATATCGATTTTTACACGTTGCAAAATTATATGGAATTATATGTAATAATGAAACCAATTTTTCATGGGTACTCAAGAAGTGGAATTGACGAAGAACGAAATGAAGCTGATTAAACGTAAGGACGAAATAATTCGTCATATTTGCATTTTAAGAAAAGATATTAGGTTAGTTGAGAAATATATTAATAATAAGTTAGATGACGATCAGCGTGAAAGTATGCTTAAACTAGAGAGTAATTTATCTCTTATGAAGTGCTATTTACTAAAACTTAATCACGGAACGCAATCCACAAAATTTAACATGGCAACCTATTGATTTTTGTTTTAATGGCAGGATACTTACAGGCATTATTACGGGTATCAAAATATCAAAGATCCACTAACATTTTTAAATTACGCATATAAAAATAATTTAATGCTGAGTCCACGTTGAAAGTGAACATGGTTTTAACCGCCCAATTTGTATAGTTTCACAGTTTCGAAGTTGACTAAGTAAAAACATTTGCAACCAAAAACTAAAAAATTGATATTGGTACGGATATGTGACAATCCTGCCCAACTAATGTCTATAACAAGCTACAGACATGCATCTAACTTTAT
Organism: Vesta saturnalis; assembly: GCA_036346205.1. Classification (NCBI taxonomy): domain Eukaryota; kingdom Metazoa; phylum Arthropoda; class Insecta; order Coleoptera; family Lampyridae; genus Vesta; species Vesta saturnalis. Next base: position 259,730 of record JARFJB010000912.1, read on the forward strand.
TGAAAGTTAACATTAACAAGTACGTTTCCCTAAAAGGCGAAATGTACCTAATTTCATACCAGTCAAAAAAGCTATTAATGTAAAGAATAATGTTGAACACTGTTTCTTGTAGACCATTGTTACAGCTTTATAATCCAGCCGAACTGCGCACAAATCGAATTTCTAGTTATCCTTATTTCAAAAATTAACTAAAATTTCCATAAATGTGTATTGTGTAAAAGATGAATAGTTATACTCCTTGTATTTATTGAGTACTCAGCAAAGCGACATAGAGCTCATAAATCTGTTAATCCTTACTAACGATAATGAAACATATCACTTTACACCGATTAAAAACGACTTTACTTTCAAAACACCAATCGAATAAAAAGTCGGAAAGTAATTTGTAACCGGTGGGTGTTAGGTATCATTTTTCCTAAAATATTTAACTTACTGTAATTAAGTCAATCTATGTTATGCTAGATTACTATTTGTACTATATGCGGATCTCGAAAGCATTTTAAAAGAATGTTTCACGGTGCACGATCAAAACAGGTGTATATGCGAAAAATATGTATCCTTTTGCATTGCATATTACCTTAAATGCTCTTATGATCACTCTATCAGAATTGTATTTGTACAGGGGGGATTTGTCACGTGGTCGTAGTTTTATCAAATATTTGCCGCTAATCTCGAAATTATATTCATAAGTACCGTACATCTGAAATGTAGTATAAGTTCATGAAGCTGAAATTAATAACATAATTTCTAGAAACTTTTAGGTTTTAACGTTTTGTTCTTTCACGGATTTGAAAATAGCTGGATGTTTAGTACGAATTAACATTTAGCATTCGTTAAACAAAGAGTTTCGCTTTAGGTACGAGGCGGCGCTAATAGCTAGCGTCGCAAGGGATAACAATTACGTTTCAAAACAAACCGCTTGTTATGATGGGTATTTTTCTAATATAGTTTTTTCAGTTCGGCTCACGAATTCAATTCGTTTTTGGTGAAATTTCAAAATTTAAGTAATAAATTGTTATGAATGGTTAATTAAAAGGCAAGGGAGATGATAGGGAAGACGGATGAAACTGAATGATGTTGAAATCAGTCTTGGACCAGATGCAGTAGAAGACTAACGTTGTTTGTGCATAGTTTGCGACTTCGCAATGTATTCGGAAGGGGTTAGTGTAGCAGGAGGGAATGAGTTATATCAAACCGTGAGGGTGTACCGAACGCTACTGTAGGAATATTTTCCGCTTCCATTTGTATGGGATATTTTAAAGTTTCAACACACCCCGGGTTATCTTATCGGTGTGTTTGGTTTTGTCAATAGCGACAATTTTCATAGAAGTAATTGGTTTAGTGTTTTACGAAGTGCTAAACCGTTATTCTGTTTGTTTATGCAAATTATTTTAACGAGTCCCTGGTTAAATGACTGCCGACTTCGAACAAATAATATAAGCTGCTGTAAATATAACACTTAAAAAGTTTCGTGTAAATATTGTTTCGGTTTAATAGATGTGTTGTTACACGTCCAAACCGCACTAGGCGTCGTGTATGCTTACTAATGTAAGCGGGTTGCCAAGCCAGCTAACAGGGAGATGGGCGTGGTCGAAATAAGAAGTAAAATGAATGATTAATACGCTCAAACACCTTACACCGATATTCAAACAGCTCAGTCCGGGAAAATATGTCTCCAGGCGCCACCACAATCGAAACTTTGCTAAAATAATTGTCTTAAGCTGGGTGTTAATTAACCCTACTTGATTGTGGAAAGTAGGATTGTGCTTACTCAGTAAACTCTCACACGAGGGTTCTAAAACAAACACTCGTCCCAAACAATTCAACTCAAACTCAAATATATTTAGTACTACCCAGGTTATTAGAAACTTTTTGAATACACCTCGTATACCAAAATTTATCACTCAAATTTAACTGCATTCACGTAACCAACAGTTATAAAAAAAACTGAAATACACGGGTCGTCACAAACTTCCTGATTGTACCCTGTACATCCAGAATACCAAAGTTATAACACGTTAACTGAATATTTTCTACGTATCCCTCGTATACATATAAAGTTAAATTTCTACTTATTAATGAATAAAATAGTTCTTCATTCAATGATCGATAATTAATTTTTAAAATCCCTAATCAAAAGAAAATCAATGTCGTCGGCTTAATAATTGTTCCTTTATGATACCTCTGAATCGTATCAGACATTCGTAAATATGTAAGTTCTCAAAACTCCATCTCATAGTTATACTTAATAAAATTTTTAAATCAACAGCTGATCCGTCATCAGTGTACTGCGTTAAACGAAACTGACATGAAAATTTCTTTTGAAATTAACCTGGCAAATATAACCTTTCAGGTTGTTCATTAATCTTAAAATCAAAATATGCAAAGTCTACATTTAACTTGTCAAAAACTAGGTCACCAATTAAGTAAACGTCACAAATGTATCTCATAACTGGCTAAATAAACAACAAATAAAAGTTAACGATAATATATATTGTCCTGCACCAAATAATAAACAAATGTTTACATACACTACACAGCGTGGTTGAAAACCACTGTAAATACAAATTTGCGTTTCTGCAAAATTCTTACTACTAAAACAGCCAATACAACATAACTCGAGACCGATTACCTTTTTCCTTCAACACTAATTAATTAATAAGAAAAAGAAATTACGCAAATAAACTAACCAAAAGATAATCGTGCTCTACTAAGTTTTCAAAGTTCTTAAATGTAATTCTTACTTAAAGACTGTCCATTCATCCTTCGCTTTTCTTTCTTCTTCTCCGTAAACCAATTATTTGTAGTCCATTTGTATTCCTTAGATTGCCTGAAGACACATAACAAACACTTATTCCTTTCGGTAATCGCGATTAGTCTAACTATACGAGGTTATTACTCCAATAAACCGTAATAATCTGTACACATTTGGTTGCCTCTTAAAAGTTTCTGCAACCTTTAGGACAATTTAGCCCTTCCTTACACAAATAAACTTTTAATGTCATATAAAATTACTTTAACATTGGCTCAATTTACTACGAATATTTCGTTCACTTAAAGGTGGTCCCATAAATAATTTTAACTAATCGTTACAAGCACACGCCGCACTCACACTATAACGTAATAACTGTTATCTATTATAATCTGCTTACGCACTTTTTCTTGAAGAAAATAAACTGATTTTATCTTCAATCTCAATTTTATTAATTGTTTTATTTATGAATGTCTTATACGATTCATCCCCTTTTGGGTTACGCAGTTGTTTAAACAATGACTGCCTTCACTATTATTCACAAATATAACTCCAACTCAACCCATTCTGATGTCACACATCACCGCGCGCGTCTTCACCGAGCTCTCACCAAAAAGCAACCAGCAACAACCAAAATCCCACGTCAATCTCTGACTTTCCTATTTATACCTCAAGCCATCCATCTTTAAACATGTCTTCACTTCCTTGCGATATTCACCAATGGTATTCACTCAAACTTTCTTAGTGCCGACTGATGCTACCCTCTGACAAACACGCTTGTAATTACAATACATCGCCATGTTTGTTCTTACTTACAAATTTTACAATTACTTTATGGAGAAGCCATTTCTCGTCATCACATTCATTCAGTGGCCACTCTGGACCATTACACAACTTTCAACGTTTATCTCTCACATGCGCTCAATCTCCTTCCGCAACATTTGCAAAAATAAGTACAGTCTAAGGTCTCAAATCCATATACGTACACGTATTCTCAAAACTGATTGCACAACATTACGAGAACTTTCTATAATCAACAATTAAACATACCCAATCTTTCTAATATTTTCTAAAACATTCTAACTTATACACCCACATCTTCCGGCCAAGATTACCCTTTATCCTCCAAATTCCATTTCTATAAGATCTAGTAGCAGCATTATCGTCCCATCGACAATTTTTTCACATTTACATTCATCAGAATCTATTTATTCCAACACCAATGTCTCTATAATATTCAAATACACGTATCTGCATACTGAAGATATTTCTCCTAAATTTCCATGTATCATCCACCCACATACATTATGCATATACACAAAAAAATTTTTTTTCCGTTCAAACTCAATACGTACTCAAAACACGTAATACACGTCATTATAACATCTACTACATGGTGCGTCAACACAACCTGACACCTAAGCAATTTTCTTCCAGAAATGCTAAAATACTGTCCTAAGAGACCACAATCAAAACTAAAACACTTCCATCTTAACCACAACCCAATCTAACGTTGTAGACGTCATGACATCACCAAGTAAACAACGATTTGTAAAATTTAGATGTTTGACATTTTCTTTATTCTTTGATGTTAATTAAAAGTTGAAAAATTGATAACTTTGGGGTTGTGAATCCTGCAGGAATCCAAATCAAACTATAGATATTTTATTTAAGAGTTACATTTCATGTGCTTAGAGATTTCACTGACTGTTTATTTTTACATGATCATGGTCATTCTGAATATAGATGTATAGTGATTTTGGCGATAAGTTCATTTTGAAAGATGCTTTGAATGATAACCTACTTCCAATAGCAATATCCCCTACCATAACTTAACTTAGAACATGCTTTCCACAGAAAATTGGGGATTTTGTCTTTCACTGGCCATCTTCTCACTCTTTCACGACCGTCACCAAACTAAATCTGGACTCATCCCTGAAGACAATTGAATTCCATTCATTGAATTCCAATTTTTTCTATACCACCTTACTGCGTGCCATGAACGTATTGAAACACGGTGGACTATGAAATGTTCAGTCTAAAGTTTCTTATCTGGCAGATATCAGTTACATCCAATCCCTTCCATGTCAAACCACTGGTCCGCAATCGCCGTGTAGACGAGAAGCGGTCCCATAGAGCCAATTTAAGACGGCGATACCCTTGTGGTTCTTCAAGCACGTCCTGTACCTCTCGCTCTTCGTGAATCATGGTTCCATGCCCGAACACAGCTGCCACAGTGTTTAAACTGAGCGTCTCGTAACTCACAATGTCAAACCGCTTCGATTCAATTAAAGGAGCTTTTGTAATGTGTTTTACACGTCTTAAATGATAACTTGTTACAAATGATTTTAAGGTTACGTGATCGTAAATAGTACTTTGAAGGGTTAACGTAAAACAGCTAAAATTGATCGTTTTTTATCTTAACGTAAACAAACATATTCCCAAAAATTTTTTACAAAATATTCATTATTACTGGGCGTTCTTCTTTGTATGTCACTTAGTATAGTTTAAAATTTGTATTCATATACTTGTCCTACATTAATTAATTTTTATTATTTACCACTTACTGCCTGACGATGAACGTTAATTCGAAACAGGTAGCGATTTAAATGTTCTAGTATAAAGCGTATTGGGAGATTTCAAGTTTATTATCTAATATTCATTACCCTGTTTTGTGTTGTAACGTGGACCTACAATTAAAACAATTTTACGAACACAATACCCATATTCGATCTTTCCGTGTTGTCATCTAAGTTTTAATCATTTTAGCTGAACTCCCTTTGGTAAATTTCAACAATATTACGTTTTATAAATTAAATCACTTGAATCGAATACAGCTACATTTTCTTTTGCTATCCACTCAACCAAGGTTAACCCGAAACATAGTACTTTTAGTGGTCATGCGAAACATATGGTCTATTGAACCAGGATAAGTAACTTAACAAATATAATATTTTTTTAGAATGTAAGGTTTATTACGTATAAACAACCAAAGAAACATACACACTCCAATAAAACAATAAATATGATATAAGTGCTAATTTTGAAGACAGGTAACGCAAACCTTTCTGCTACACTCCAAACAAATAGCCTTAGAGCAACGGACACATCCATAATTTGTCTTCCTCATTTTCGATGATGGACAAATGCTACACAATTTTCTTTTCGGAAGTTTATCGTCTGGAACATTATTGCCTATATTCTCCATAGGCAGACCGGAATTTGTTCCCAAAAAATCTCTATATCCTTCCTTAGGTCTCGAGGAAAATGTCTTTTCAGTCTTTGCCTGAGATGAGGCTGAAGTAGTTCAAAAGCCAAACTTTTTGCAAATTTGAAACGAGAAAGTAATTCATTTTCCTTGTAACAAAGATGAAGGATGTAACTGTTGACTGAACTTACGTTTACAATTGTATAAAATACGGCTAAGGGTCAACGCCTTGTCCTGCGGTTTGCACTATAATTGTCACATTTCATGTCTAAAACAGTAATACCTGATTTTGTACTATTATAGCGTTTCATTATTTCCGGTTTTCCCAATTCATAGTCTTTGGTGTATGCATAGAGGATAATAAAAGCACAGCTCTATTTCGCTTTGGTACATATGATATCAAGCTTACGTCATTAGAAAAACCATACAATGTTGTACCAATACCCCAATTTTTGTTAGTTTGGAATTCCAAAGGAATTTCTCACTTGTTTTTTTTAATGTGCCCACATAAATGAGGTTACATTTTTTCAACTCATTGACTGTTGAAGAAAAATAGCTGTCAGCGGTAATATTTGGGTTATAACCCTCTATTGGTTTGGTCAGTCGGCTAACACATTGAGTAGGCTTGGAAAGCTTCAGTTCTGAAAGTCCAACACCATCCGAATCCGTATATACATATATATAGTATATATATATCTAATATATATATATATATATATATGATATATATATATATATATATATATACCATTATAGAAATATCTAGTTATGCACATTACTTTTATGCCGTATTTCGCAGGTTTACTAGGCATGTAAATTGAAAACCACAGTGACCTCTAAGAAAGAAAGCATCTCATCCCCAGTTACACAAACGCCCAACGTGAAAAACTTCTGGCAATTAGAGACAAAATTATTGAAAATGTTAGAAATAGTCGCTGTTTTATCAGTTTTCTTCTGCTCTTTGCGATCCAAGCTATTGTCAAATCTAAGACAAAGTAACAGTATAAAAAGTGTAAGCAAAGCCCTTAACTTAACTATATTTGTGCTTCTGTAGTTTGAAGCATGTGTCGAATCAGACAACTGTTCTTTCATTATAATAATTTTTTGGATTATCAATGTTACAATTTCTTCTAGCATATCATCATCAATCAACAAATTCTAAATATCTCACTTAGAAGGACTATTTCTTGGAGTCTCCATCGCCTGCCATTGAAAACCATTTTTCTTTTGAATATGATCATATGAGCCGCTTCTGCTTGTAAAAGGATCGATTCTGGAGTATTGTACTTCATTCGAAGGTTCATCTAATTCCAAAAGTTCGGGTTCTGAATTCGATTCTTCACCGCTAGAAGATTCAGTTTTCTGAATTACACAGTCGAGATCTTCATCTGAGTCATCTCATCTCTTGTCTCCTCATCAGTCTCTCGGTCTGATAAATATAAATCTTGATCTTCAGAAAGTAGCCAGGCCTGTATTTTATTAGCAAAATCTTTGTCAGCCAGATTTACTGTCTTAGTACGGCCAGCGCCGCTAGGTCCTGCTCTATCCATGCTCACTATAAAATTACAAATTAAGAAAGTAATTATGTTTATTAATACAAAATATAAATTACCTTATTAATTTATTATAAGTTTTGTTATGAACGAATAAGTTCAAAAGTAAATATGCAATTAAAAATTATTATTAGCAAAGTACAGGTCGTAGGTTCAAATCCTACTCGAGGTTAACTTTTTATTTATGTATTTAATAAAATTAATAATATTTTTTAAAATACCTTATTATGCATCAATACACAATACGTAACAAGTGGCCTCCTAGACCTGTCATAAAAACATCGTAATCCGAAACACCTGGCCTGCTAGACCTACACGTTTACAAAACTACTGTTACTAAGACGCAAACACTATAGGAGTCATGACGATACTGTAGGACTATGCTTTTTTTAGACTGCTCAGAAGGTATTTAAACGGATGTGCGTGTGGGGCTTACAATGTTGACCCGATCAGCAGATATTCGATGATGTGGACCTGTAAGGCCAATGCTTCGGGTTAAGGGTTAAATCACATTTAAATGCTTACCAGAATTTTCAATCCACTTTTTAAGATTCACATCAGTAACAAGAAAAAAAAATCTGTTTTGGTTTGGAATGCGGCGCTTTGATTTTTCACAAAAATTGTAGTATGGGCACTTTGTAGTCATTCTTTAACCTTTAACTGGGCGCGTGGACTAGTTTGGGACTCTTAGGCACGTGGCGCCTGTGAAGCACAAAGCAATATTATATTTTTTGTACATCTTTACTGCTTAAAATTTTGTTTATAAATCCATCCCTGGATATGCACTGTCATTTTTCATTAAATAAAAAATAGCACTTACACAAAAAAAAACCTCTACAAAAAAATTAATTTTCGACTAAGTATGTTGTTAAGCCTAACACTATATCAATCTTTATTATTATAACATTCAATACATAACAATTGGAAATGCTCTTTACAAATATTCTTATGGCACACGGAACATATTTGTTTGGAGGACCTATTTTTCGGCCGTGGACAAAAAGTACATCCTTTTCTGCTGCCCGTTTGTTGTTCTTCTACTAATTGTGGCTGTTCTAGTTCCTCTCTGTAAAACGCGTTCGTAACCCCTCTTGGAATGTGCATATCGTTCATCCTTTCCGCTTTGCGCGGTTATACCAAATCATACGCAAGTTGCTTCAAAAATCTACTGCTTTCAATTGATTTTCCAATGTTGAGCACATATATTACTTTTGAATTAATGGCTGCCACATTTATAAGGAGAAAAAAAAATAACAACAGGCCATTCTATTCCTTCCTTAAACATTATACATGGGGCATTTTCTTCAGATTCCCTATAAAAGTTAATCTATGATCTACTGATAATAGTTGGGCTAAGGAAATGCTGGTGTACCAGTTGTCTGCAGGCACGTTTCTGCTTGATACTGATATTAGAGATATTAACCTGCATCCGATATCTTCTGTGGAATTACTAACCTCTGAACCTTCGGGTTGTTTCCCTAAATATACTTCCATATTCAAGTTATAGAAATTACGAGCATCTACCACTGCAACAATTTTAATGCCATATTTGTTCGGTTTGGAAGGTAAATTCTACCGAAAATTACAATGGCCTCGAAATCCGACAAGCTGTTCAACAATCGTTACTTATTCACTTGGACGAAATAACGTGAAACACGTTTTCACAAAATTATCAAACAACCAACGAATAGGTGCTGTGACTCAGAACTCGCTCTTCTCTAGTGCGGATGAAATCGAAGCTAAGACAGCGTAAAAGAAACAAAAATCGTTTATAACTCATCAATGATACGAAAAATGCATGGCCGATATCATTTTTTTGCAGAAAGATCTAGATAATTCAGGTGAGAAGACTTTAAAATTCCAGACATAAGAACTAATCCGAGTAGAGCTCTCATTTCAATATCGGTAACTTCGCGAGCATCTCTGAAATCGTTTTAGTACCTGTTCCCTAATATAAATATTGGTATTTAGCGTTATATTATGAGTAATGTTGTCATTGAAAAATAACCTAAATACTTCAAAGATATCAGTAATGTGACGAGCTGTTCCCACAGCTCCAGGTAAATGAGTAATTATGTTTTTGTAGCTGACGACGGATTTTTGAACCATTTAAATTTTTTGTCTTCTCCTAGAAAAAATTCATCATCGCCATCAGAGCCAACACTTCTGTCATCTTCGGAACTTGTATCATGTTCACTAAAACTTTCGTGATCTTCACCTAATATATCAAAATTAACCAAATTTACAAAATATATTTCTTCAGTGGCACTACTATTTTCCAAAAGTAAAGCTTCAAGCTCTTTGAGTTTTAATGGACGACAGTCTTTACGACTTTTATCACAACTTTTAGTGGTACTAGCCATATTCGCATAGAACAACACCTATAACGGAATAATTTACGACCACAGAATTTTTTATCATTCTTTGAGGTTTTAACCCAAAGAACTGAAATTTTATACTGAATAGAAATTCAGCACATTCTGCAAATATATATATATATATATATATATATATATATATATATATATATATATATATATATATATATATGTTTCTATTTAGATTTCACAAGTATTCATGTTTAAATAAGACAATGTTTCTTTAAAACTTGTGTAAATAAACGTAAAAATTAATTCAACGTTTCGGGAACGTCCTTTGTTCCCTTTGTCAAGAATTTATTTGACAATTACAGAAATTGAAACAAGGTAACTAATTTAATTTTAATCTGGACGAGTGTGTTTGACTTCGGGTAGTTGGTCTAGTATGTGATGTAGAACGTGCAGAGATGGGGACGCCAGGAATAGTTGCAGCATAAGTGTTTGAAATTTCTGGAAGATTTGGCGTTGGTTGAAATGTAGAATCAACTTGTTTAATGATATTCTTCCAAATTTGTGGCATTCTAGAAGTGTCATCTCGTTTATTGAGGGCGTTTGGTCTTCTTTCAATTTCAACTGCTTCTCTAATAATTCTTGCTTGTAAGGTATATAGAGGTGCAATTAAACGGATATTGTTGGTATTAATTTGGTGTCCTGTATCTAAATGATGTGTAGCTAAAGACGATGAAGGATTGTGCTGTTTAATTGCTAGTTGGTGTTCATCGGCTCTCGCATATAATATTCTGTTAGTTTGTCCTATATAAGTTCTTCGACAGTTGTTGCACGGTATCTCATACACTCCTTGGCTTTCATTAGGAATTTTGTCTTTGGGGTTTCTTAAAAGTTGGGACAAAATTGAATGTGGTTTGAATACCGGTCTGAAGTCGTTTTTGGGAAATTTCTTTGCTATTCTGTCTGTAATTCCCTTTATATAAGGTAGAATAACAGGAATCTTTCGTTCATTGTTTGACAAGTTATTATTTTTTGGTCTTCTTATTTCGTTGGTAATTTTCAATATTTCTTGACCTTTGTATCCATTTTGAACTAGTATTTTATTAATAGTCTTCATCTCTTCCGTTCTAGAATGTTGTTCAGATAAGTGGTAAGAGCGGTACATCAAGGATTTCATAACGCTACGTAATTGACCAGGATGGTGATGCGAGGGAGAGTTCAAGTATCTATTCGTATGTGTTGGTTTTCGATAAACTTTGTGTGTAAATTTACCATTAGGAAACATTGTTATTAGGGTGTCCAAAAAAGGGAGTGAATTATTTTCTTCAACTTCCATAGCAAATTTGATGTCGTGAATGTTGTTAATATGTCCTAGAAAATGGTTCAAGTTTCCTTTTCCATGGGGCCAAACTACAAATGTGTCGTCAACATAACGAAACCAACATTTAGGTTTTAAATCTTCAGAATTTAAAGCAATGGTTTCAAAATGTTCCATATATACATTCGCAAAAGCTGGAGAGAGTGGCGAGCCCGTAGGTGTTCCTTGAATTTGCTTGTAGAATTGTCCTTTGTATGTAAAATAGGTTGAGTGCATGCAGTGGTTTATCAATTTGAGTATGTCTTGGTTTATTGAGTGTTTTTCTTCTAGAATTTTCATCGTGTCTTCAATAGGTATTTTGGTGAAAAGTGACGTTATGTCGAAGCTAACTAAAATGTCATTTGGAGCCAAGGTACAATTTTGAGTTTGTGTAGAAAATCATAAGAGTTTTGATGTAGGATACAGCATTTTCACAAATCGGTTGAATAACTTTGGCTAGATAACGAGCAAGGTCATGAGTCGGAGAATTGAATGCACTGACGATAGGGCGTAATGGCCAGTTTTCCTTATGTATTTTTGGGAGTCCGTATATTTTGGGGATTCTTGAACTCTTCTCTCTGGAATTAGTTTCTGTTTTGTTTCTTTGTCTAATTTTGTAGAATTAATGATAGATTTTGTTGTTTTTCTATGTAAGTGGTAGGATTATACTGATTTTTCTTATATTCTGAAGAAGTTAGCAGTTCAGACATCTTGTGGTGATAGTCTTTAGAGTTGACAATGACAGTAGCGTTTCCTTTGTCAGCGGGTAGTATTAATATTTGGTCGTCATTTTGATTTGGTTTAACATTTGGAGGTCTTGTTTGGTGATATTTTGTTTGGGAAGTCTGCAGTTCTGAAGAATGTGTGCTATGTTGAGTCTAATTTCGTCAGCTACCGTAGATTCTGTATCTTTTAAGGCGTATTCTACGTTGGTGATGATGTTTTCTACGGAATCCGTTTAGGAGTGATGGCAAAATTAAACCCTTTACCTAAAACAATTAGAATATTATTATTAAGTTCTTTGTCACTTAAATTGTGTACTGTCCTTAACGGTTCTACATTATTTGCCTGCGATGTATGAGACAAACGTTCAAATTTTTGTTTCTGTCGGTTAGTTTTTATCATCAAGGACGATTCTACAGTAATTTCAATGAGACGATCCACCGTATCGAATATGAAAGGGTGAATTTTGATAGCATGTAAAGTTTGGAATATGTCATAAAGGGTACGGTTGAGATAGTCAAGTTTAGCCCTTTCATTAGCAATCGCTTTTCTTAAAAGGGTAAGGCTTGTTTTGAATAAAATCTTATAAGAACCATTAATGTCTGGTCTTGGTTTCAATTTAAATCCTTGGGTATTATTTTATTGTCACGACAACGCTTTAAAAAGTTAAATTAGTAAGTGTTTCACATTTTTGATACGTAGCTTTCTGTAAATCTTGATGGTATTCAAAGTTTCTTCTCCGTATAGGAATATTATGTTTCTATTTAGATTTCCACAAGTATTCATGTTTAAATAAGATTTTTCTTTAAAACTTTAAATAAACGTAATAATTCAACGTTTCGGGAACATCCTTTGACAAAGGGAACAAAGGAGGTTCCGAAACGTTGAATTAATTTTACGTTTATTTACACAAGTTTTAAAGAAAAATTGTCATTATTATATATATATATATATATATATATATATATATATATATATATATATATATATATATATATATATATATATATATATATATATATATATATATATATATATATATACAGGTCGCACAAGATGATTTGGAGGTCAGATGCGCATTCGTCCGTTTTCAAATATTCTACTCGCGGCAATTCGAGAAGTTCAGTAGCGTCGCAGGTAAATTGTTTCAAGTGTATATTACGTCATTGTACGTATACAAACATAATTATTAACACATTTTCTTAATACTTATGGAAATTTTACATTTAAGTTAATGAAATTAGAATGTTTTTAAACAGATTAGGAATGTATATAAATGATTAAATTAATAAAATAACATAACACTTTAAATGTGATTTTGTACATGTACAAACGATTAATTACGCCGCCCCTGGTGATTTTAAGCTGTTACACTTGACGATTGTTCCCGAACGCAATGACGTATCTGCGCGACCCGAATCATCTTTAATTGTGCGACCTGTAAATATATATATATATATATATATATATATATATATATATATATATATGTATATATATATATTTATATATAACTACTTTATCACTGCAGTAAAACCGGTTGTTCAAAAAGAGACCCGTTTCTGATGTAAACATTGAAAAACGGGCCGCTGACGTTTATGGTCGCATGGCGTCTTTGCGACAACAAAACGGCACCACGGCAAAGAAAACAAATTCTCTCTAAAGAAAATAATGCTACTTATTTGATACTAAATAGGTATAATGATAATACTATGTCCTCGGAATAATTGCAAGAATCGTGTCGAAAAGTGATTTTGAACGAAAATTATTAACATAATAAACTAAAGTGGTGCCTCAGAGGCGCCACGCGACCAGTTAAGGGTTAAAAAATGCCAATAGTAATTAGTTTTAATATTATTTCATTTCATTATGTCAATGACAATAATTCTTTTTTTTTTGTAAACAGAGGATAACAGAATATTTTTATTTTCTGCGACTAGAATATTTATATAAAAAAAATATTTAACGGGAAACGTTAAAAAAAATAATAATAATCCAGAATATACATACCCAGTAAATCACTAATTTAAAATTTATATTAGGAATATGGATTCTTGGGAATTTACATGTGTACTTCAAAAATAAATTGGTAGAATGAGAACTGCTACTTACGACTTAATAGGGAGAAAAATGCAATCTAATTTTCTAATAAATAAATATAATTTGTTATTATGATTAAATGGTTCAGTCTACACTAGAATAAGTAAAAATACACGTTCACAAAGATACAAATAAAATACAGTTATAGAATTAAATTGACATAAAACTCAAAAACTGCAAGCAAGCAAAATAGGGTTGATAACGAAACACTTGTATGTGCGCATTAAAAATATTTGTCAAAGTTTTTTATGCAACCCATCAAACCGAATTGCGTTTCGAACTTTCATTCCAAATGTTTTATTAGTATGCCCCCTGTCAGTTATTTTATGCATTACCGGGTTGTGAGCTAAAATAAAATTTATTACAAGCGACACATTACCTAATACGCCCTCTACGGTTCACCCACTGATACCACATGTGGTATATAAACAATGATTATACTTTTCAAGATTAGGTTTGTATGAATAACATTTTACAATATTGTGCATGTAGATCTCTTTAAGCAATTTACCTAAGACGCAAACCGTGCTATAATTCAGTTTGGCTGCTTTAGAATTTTCTGTAAAAGTTGTTCTTATTTACTCCGAATATTTCTGATCTTCTACCAAAGAACGTAATACAGGGTAATACATATAAGAATGCTCACTCAAATACGTGTGAAAGAATCGTATTAGTATGTAGTTTTGGATTGTAATACCAGTTGGAGTCACCGTAGATTTGTATTTTTGGATTGTAATAAAAGGTGGCGTAACAAAAAGTATCTCAATTTCTAACATGTAAAGGCGATCTACTGGAAAAGTATTATTGCTGCTTTTCGCTAATAGAGGGATAAGAACTCTGCACAAAACATTCCGACGTTTGTCGTACCTTATTAGGTGTTCCTGGAAATAGTTTACACGGAATAAAATTATCGTCAAAATATGCGACAATTTTTTGTTTGTAAATATTAGATTAGGATTTCGGGGAATACTGCAATAAACTTACAATCATAAAATTTGTACCTGCACTTCTGTTTCTGATCACTGAATATATTTCCTATTCATGTAATTATTAAACAAAAATTAAGTATTAATTCATAGACTGCTTGTCCTTCTATTTGGAATAGTGGCTATAAGATTGATTACCTAAATTCAACACTAATACAAGACGTCTCTAATAATGTTAAAAATCTTGTAATTACGTTCTTTGTTATTTGTATCGTAAAATACAATGGTCGCATAAACATTATTTTTCTAGTCATCTTTTTATGTAAACACCTTATTAAACATGAAAGGCACTTCTTCTAAATGCTAACAGTTATTTCTGTGTAGATTTTTAATATCTTATAATTTCCTATTTTTAGTTCTTTGGTAGTAGATTTTCAAATAGGCCCATTGCCCATTTATATTGAACAAGAATCGTTACTAGTAAACCTATTTATGGGATTACACAATTTGACATATTACAGATCGTTATATTTCTAACACATTAATGTAAAATAAATCAAATACAAAAGAAATTATATTACTTTTAAAAAAACACAATATATAATGGTAATTTTACATTCGTCTAGTTATAAAGCAACTTATTGAATGAATTGCCCGATGAAATCAGCCTCTCCCTCGAGTTGCTGAGCACTGTGTTTACTTTTTTTTATTATTATAAATAAACAGCGCCCAGCATAAATCAAGGTACTGACTCATCCATCATCTGTAGAAGTTACCATTACTTTAAGAAAATAAAAAACATCAACAGTTCATAACGAAAATACTATAAAAGTCACGTATTGATATTCAATAAAACATCTGATTTCTAACAATATAATATTCGTGGTTATAAGCACAGTTCTTCGTGCAGTTCTTTTTAACCCTTAAGTGGTGACATGGTTTTTGTTTCACCATTGGTGTCATCGGTCTGAGAGACCGTTATAGCTTTTTTCTCCCCTCGTCTGCTCCTTATCACACTTATCATTGATAACATACTGCAAATTATAATTTTGACACTTCCTTTCCCTAAACATATTGGTTATAAGTACAGTTTCAGTTGTTTATTAAAAAAAAATTAATGTTTATACCTTACAAATTGTAAAACTTGTATTATAATAATATATCCTTTTAATGTGAAAACGAAAACTCCTGGCCAAAATAAGTGAGAAATAAAGAAAACAGAGTCCACTTTTACAAATAACGCAAAAAAAAATAATTTCAAATATATCCAAATTTTGTATTTTCAGAGTAATTTGTTTTGCTACGCTGTAGGTGTCATCGGTCTGGGACACCAACTCATTGTATATCTTGCGCCAAATATAAGTTTACATTCTAGTAGTTTTAATAATGATTCTTGTGTACGTGTGTGTTTTTTTTTTAATTTTTGGATGTAAACAAGTAAAAATAACAACAGTTTAACCAACATAATTGTATTAGTGAAAATATTCAATTTATACAAAACAAATTGAAAATAGAATGCTTACAAAATGGTATCAATAAAATACGTCAAAATAACTAAAGCTATATTTACATATCTTGTTACTCGAATCTTATATTAATTATTACATTTGTAAGAGCCTCCTTTTGTTTCTATATGTAAGAGGAAGGAGGGTCTTACCTAATATATACACAATTCAATAATCGGTTTATAATCGCACAACTTTATTATCACTCACCAAACTCAGTCCGGTTAGATAGGGCTTCTATCAGGATTGTGCCATTACTGCCCTTGGCTTGGCTACTGCAATTATAAAGAAAACACAAGGAGCATCTCTGACTGTGCTAATCTCAACTCATACTTTTACAGTTATTGTACAATTCTAAGGCCAATCAGCTATTGAACGCAATAGCTGTATTCTCCCTATCGGGAGAACATTGTCTAATGAATCTGAGGATCTTCCTACGCCAGGTCCTTCTACCCCCCAAACACGTATCCCCCAATGAATAAACCACCCTCATAGGAAGAGGGTCTGCAGGAGTCTTCTAACGTCAGACAGAAGCAATAAGCTTTAAGTCTGAATACGTAACTCCAATGAATTAATGGGGGACTTCCAACGTTGGGGAAGGCCCAGATTACGTAATCCTCGTGCATAAGATGATGGGTGCCCAAGGCTCTCCTATAAGACCGTCTACGTATCCTCCTGTGCAATAAACCACCCTCCTCAAAGATAAGGATACACAAGGGTCTTCCAACGTCAGACAAGGGCACATGCTACATGGCATGGATACTGACCCTGTGCCTGAACGTAACCCCAATGAGATAAAGGAGGCCTTCTGACGTCGGTCGAGACGCCCAGCAAGCATGTAACAAGGTTAGGAAGCCAGACCAAATACGTATCCCCCCATGCAATACAGACGTCTTCCAACGTCAGACCAAGGCCACATGCTACGTGGCATGGATACTGACCCTGTGCCTGAACGTAACCCCTACGAGATACAGGAGGCCTTCTAACGTCGATCTGGTTCTAATCATCCCCAATAGTTACGGGACCGGCAGTATTTAAACTGCCCGTACGAACGCACATTAATTACCACTCATCATCACATCGCGCATCAAGCAATTATAGATACAACCGTCACATCTATCATTCGCACGCTTCTTAGTAACATTAACATAACACTACTTAAGGTACCTTTAACATGTCATATAATCATACATCATATCCTTAAGAACAGCAATTATTGTTTTACTCACATGCAAATTAATTACCATAATCACACTACATGTACGTGCCAATAATAATCCAAAGAAAATTGATTACTCTATTTGTACAATAATAATGCAAGTTAGATATGCTCACCTTCGACGCACAAAAATAGAACAGCACTATTCACAAGAAAACTCAATTACGTACTGAACATTCCTTCAAGTCAATATTAGTGATTTGTATATCGATTTTGTTAACGATCGTCTGTATTAGTTCACAGACCGGCATTTCCCCTAAGTTTAATATAGTGACATATTTATGGGCCCTTATTTTAATTACTATACAACGAACTCAACAAAAAATAAAGGAACACATGTGTCGAATAACCCCTAATTTTATTAAAACTAACGATTACATAATGAAGAAAAGAAATAATTTTTGTATGCTATTTACATCCGGCCAACCTGTCGCTCACTTCGCCCTCGAAGTGGTCACTGTCACTGTCGGTAACATCCGACAAAGCACCGGGAGGAACCCATTTGCGCATTTTGTCAACTGCAACTACCTTCTCATATGTTGCACGTTTTTGAGTTCTCTGGGACCCTTCCATGTCGACAACAACGTATCGATCGTTTGGCAACACCTGCTTCACTATCATTGGTCCGCTATATTTCTGCAGTAATTTCCTACTTGTCCCAGCAGGGATTTCGTGTTTCTCTATCAGAACCATATCGCCCTTACCGTAGATGTGAGGGCTTTTTCGCTTTTTGTCAAAATATTTCTTTTGTTTCATCTGCATATCTTTAATCCTCTTGGCGGTATTTTCCCTCATTGAAGTTATATCCTCAATCACTTCGGGTACAAGCTTGAGTGTATCCGCCAACTCCAAGTTCTCTCTTGGCCTAGGCCGGTATCCGTACAGTAATTCGAACGGCGTTCTGTCAGTGGTTTTGTTCACCATTGTGTTAATGGCATACTGCACCTTTGCGACATTCATGTCGCATCTCTCCTCTTCCAACGTGGAAGTCAGGAGTGCGCTCAAAATAGTTCGATTGAAGCGCTCATTTTGACCATTGGCCCTAGGTGTTGCAACGGCATTGTGAATATTTTGAATCCCGTGATCCTTGCAAAAATGTTTGAAACTGTTGGAAGTAAAACTTGTGTCTTGGTCACTGATAATTCTTGTGGGAACTCCATGTGTGTTAAAAATTTCTAGCAGCGTAACGATAACGTATCGGGTGGCGGTAGATCGAACTGGTTTCAATATTAGGGTTTTCGTAAAAGCATCCACAACGGTAAATAAATATTCATTTCCTTTCTGTGATTTAGGAAAGGGGGCCATGTGATCGATGTGTAACGTGTGGAATGGCACTGATATCTTCTCTATCGGATGAAGAAACCATTCCTTCCTTCCCGTAGAACTCTTCCCATATAGACATGGTATACAACACGCGATATAACGTTTCACATAGACCTTCATTCGAGGGAACCAATAATGAGCAGTGAGTCTTTTCAAAGTTTTCTCTGTGTCAAAATGTCCCATTGTATCATGCGCACCTCGCACGACTTGATGTCGCATTTCTCGTGGAACGACCCAGAGAAGACCCCTGACGGTTATTCGATATACTCGACCATTTCGTAAAGCGTAAATCTTTTGGTCCTCGTCAGTTTCAGGTGACTTCAAGAGTGTCGCTCGGATATGCTTCATTTTCGTGTCCGTCAATTGAGCTGACAAGATCCAATCGTCTTCATGTATTCTAAAGATCTCTATCTGAACATTTTCGATGGACAACTCAGGCAGAGATGCACTGTCCACATGTAGAACTTGCTCACTCGAAAGATCTTCCTGCACGCATGGCCAAGCCCTGGCCAACGGGCGTCCCGTTTTCACATGTAGGTCATTGTCTGATAAATTGATGACTGGTAGAAGAGCATCCTGTTCTACTCGGATTCGTAGGACAGTGCGGGGGATGCAACATTCTCGCCCTTCTTCCAGTCACATACTAGCGCCCACGTACAGGTCTCCTTGATAACCATCGTCACCTCTGATTGGTACGTGACCCAGATGATCGCGGGGTATCACCATTCCTCGCGTTGCCCATAGCGGTATTTTTTTAATCGTATCGAGATTGTGATATGATGTTCCCTTCTCTTAGTTCATAAAGGTGAGGTTACTATCATCTTTAACAACTAATAGATGTGGTCGTTCCGTAAATGGTTGACCGATTAATAATGGTATTTCCTGGGTGCAGTCAGGAACGACGAGTGCTTTCACATTTGCTTCTACGTGGTCTACCCCAAGAATAAATTTGGTGTTACCTAAAGCGGCAACACGCCCCTGATCAAACCTGTGTATATAAGTGACGTCCTCGTTGTTCACCTTAAGGTTTAAGGCTTTGGTTTCTGCCTCTCGTATGGTGTTGCATGAACTGCCCATGTCTACAAATGCTCGCACTGAAACACCGTTTATACGGGCGTCCTTGAAATATTTGTCACCCGGACGGGATTTTCCTCCCGATGCTAGTCACAACGTAGTCGGAGCCGTGGATGGAATTATTTTCTTGTAGCAATGTGACTCATCGTGACCCGTTTTCTTGCAGTAATTACATGTGATTTTGTTTCTTTTTTTTGTACAGTCATAAGTTCTATGACCGGCTTGTTTGCATATGAAGCATCTGATTGTGTCTTGTCGGCTGTTCGAGTGTTTCCCACGTTTAGAAACTGGATCAGGTTTCCTTTTGGTGGAAGAATTGGGCAGTGCACGAAAATATTGAATGAGGTCTTCTGGTTTCTGAAAATTTGCCGCCCTTATCGAATTCTTGAGGATCGAATCTTGAATTCCCCCTATCAGACAAGACGCAGCGTCTGTGCCCGAAATTTTGCATGCCATCACCAGCGCCATTTTTTCATAATAATATTTGGCATAGCTCTCACCAAATTCCTTGCATCTATGAAACATCTCTTCCAAGCATTGGTAAAAATCTCTCGTCGGTGGAAAAGCTTGGACAAGCTCTTGTTTCCACTCAATCCAACTGAGCTTTACAGTGCGTAAACCTTTATACCATGTCTCTGCCAACCCGCGCAATTTCGAAAGGGCTTACCATGCCCTTTCGAAATTGCGCGAGTTGATTCTTCAGACCACTGAAAAACTTCGCACAATTCGTCAATTTTTCGAAGCCAGGTTTGAATATCTTGGTTCTTGTCCTCCGGATCAAATGTTGGTACTGCTTCCCCACGGAATGACGTACTCGCCCGAGAAGTCGCAATGTTCCCAACGAACGATCGAATTACATCGGCGAGTCGATCAATCGAAGATGCTTCGCTCATACGACTAGACGACGCGATAGGTGTCCGCGATCGGGATTGGTCGTGGGACCTGCTTCTCCGTCTATGTCGTCGTTCTCTACGCTTCTCTGACGGTTTAGAACTATGTCTTCCCATTACAAGCTTTTTATGTTCTTCTCTTGTTTTAATTAGCTATAAGAGAATTAACCCAATTGTAATGGAAGTCACCCATACTTTCTACTATCTACTGAGACTTCACAGTTAAGGGTAGTCATTCACATACACACAGTCAAACATTGATAATAACTCAAGCAAATAAGGCGCAAATTGTATCCCACTTCTGATATGTAAGAGCCTCCTTTTGTTTCTATATGTAAGAGGAAGGAGGGTCTTACCTAATATATACACAATTCAATAATCGGTTTATAATCGCACAACTTTATTATCACTCACCAAACTCAGTTCGGTTAGATAGGGCTTCTATCAAGATTGTGCCATTACTGCCCTTGGCTTGGCTACTGCAATTATAAAGAAAACACAAGGAGCATCTCTGACTGTGCTAATCTCAACTCATACTTTTACAGTTAATGTACAATTCTAAGGCCAATCAGCTATTGAACGCAATAGCTGTATTCTCCCTATCGCGAGAACATTGTCTAATGAATCTGAGGATCTTCCTACGCCAGGTCCTTCTACCCCCCAAACACGTATCCCCCAATGAATAAACCACCCTCATAGGAAGAGGGTCTGCAGGAGTCTTCTAACGTCAGACAGAAGCAATAAGCTTTAAGTCTGAATACGTAACTCCAATGAATTAATGGGGGACTTCCAACGTTGGGGAAGGCCCAGATTACGTAATCCTCGTGCATAAGATGATGGGTGCCCAAGGCTCTCCTATAAGACCGTCTACGTATCCTCCTGTGCAATAAACCACCCTCCTCAAAGATAAGGGTACACAAGGGTCTTCCAACGTCAGACAAGGGCCACATGCTACATGGCATGGATACTGACCCTGTGCCTGAACGTAACCCCAATGAGATAAAGGAGGCCTTCTGACGTCGGTCGAGACGCCCAGAAAGCATGTAACAAGGTTAGGAAGCCAGACCAAATACGTATCCCCCCATGCAATACAGAGGTCTTCCAACGTCAGACCAAGGCCACATGCTACGTGGCATGGATACTGACCCTATGCCTGAACGTAACCCCTACGAGATACAGGAGGCCTTCTAACGTCGATCTGGTTCTAATCATCCCCAATAGTTACGGGACCGGCAGTATTTAAACTGCCCGTACGAACGCACATTAATTACCACTCATCATCACATCGCGCGCATCAAGCAATTATAGATACAACCGTCACATCTATCATTCGCACGCTTCTTAGTAACATTAACATAACACTACTTAAGGTACCTTTAACATGTCATATAATCATACATCATATCCTTAAGAACAGCAATTATTGTTTTACTCACATGCAAATTAATTACCATAATCACACTACATGTACGTGTCAATAATAATCCAAAGAAAATTGATTACTCTATTTGTACAATAATAATGCAAGTTAGATATGCTCACCTTCAACGCACAAAATAGAACAGCACTATTCACAAGAAAACTCAATTACGTACTGAACATTCCTTCAAGTCAATATTAGTGATTTGTATATCGATTTTGTTAACGATCGTCTTTATTAGTTCATAGACCGGCATTTCCCCTAAGTTTAATATAGTGACATATTTATGGGCCCTTATTTTAAGTACTATACAACGAACTCAACAAAAAAAAAGGAACACATGTGTCGAATAACCCCTAATTTTATTAAAACTAACGATTACATAATGAAGAAAAGAAATAATTTTTGTATGCTATTTACACATTACTTGAATAATTGTTTATTTTGAAACACCGAAATTATTACTTAGCCAATAGAACAAAACTGAACTGGAATACGTAAATGAAGTGAAACATGGGTTTGCGTTCCCTCCAAAATGTAAAATATTATTTTAAATGTTTATGAGCACAGAAAAACTGCTCATTAGTATCAAATTAACAATCAAACATTAATTTTAAAATTATCAATAAATACAAAGTACTAGCTACCATACACTGCTGGTGTTAACAGGCCCTAACATTGGTCACAAACGATATCTGCGTGCTGCAAGCACAAAAACATTTTGCATTCCTTGCAGAAGTATTTTGTTTTTCTGTTTGCTTTTGTAGAACACTTTGCACATCGTCCGATGCCTCGATCTTGGTGGGGTTCAACTTGGTTCTTAATCCCTAGAATATCTGCTATTTTCATTTTTGTCATTCTTGGGACTGATTCTTCATCAGATCGTATGCAAGGTCTGACAAAAACAACCGCCTTACAACTTTAGTGTCAGGACAGTTAAAGCTATACACAACTTGTGAGGTTATGCCAGCAACATTTAGGATAGAATAGAAAATTACCATTGGCCACCTTCTACTTGTGCGGGCACAGGTGTAGTTTGCACCCAACATATCAACTACATCGACACCCCCTTTAGTTTTATTGTATTGTAGTATAATATCTGGCTTGGAAGTTTCTACGTCGACTTCGTCATCATCGTGCATGGATGAGATAACCAACACGTTTTTCTTTGGCTTCGGTACATGCGATACCAAAGTGCAGTCTGGTTTAAAAGCAAATATTGAAGAAGGAACTGGCCTGTCTTTACCTTCTTTTACAACTCTCGGAAGTTCCCTCTTGTTTTTTTTTTATCGTACCAATTAGAGTAAGTCGCCGTTCATTCAACAGCTTGGTACACAGTTCGATGCTGGTAAATCAGTTGTCTGTTGTTACGTTTCTTCCTGTTCCATGTATAGGCTGACACAATCTATCAACAACATCTAGGCCGTTGTTTTTCAAATTTTCATAAGGACCAGGGGGTTGTTGACCAACGTATACTTCCATATTGGATGTATAAAACAGCTTTGAATCACAAAGAGCGAAGACTTTCAGACCATACTTGGCCGGTTTGTTGGGAATATATTGACGAAAAGAACAGCGTCCTCTGAAAGAATCGAGCTTTTCATCAATCGTTACAAACTGTGACATTGAAAAGTTCTGTTTGCAGTTCTCGACAAACATGTCAAAGAATTCTCTAATATGCGCTAATTTGTCAAGCTTCCGCCTTTCTGATCGACTGGTTTTATCATCGAATGTCAAATAGCGCAACAAAAATCGAAAGCGCTGTTCAGAAAAAGCAAGTCGAAATATTTCAGGAGATAAACCTTTGGGGTTAAACAACTCTGTAGCATTTAGTTTACTGGATTTTTGGACTCCAGACAAAATCAGTACACCTATCAACGCAAGAACTTCGTTTTCGTTTGTAGGCCTAGCGTAGGTAGCTCTGATGTAATTGTTTCTTACCCGATCTATTTCCTTATTAGTGTTTGTCACAATCAAGCCTACCATTGAAACATTTACAAAGTTTTTCCAAATCTGAAGGGGTTCCTTTACAAGGTTTAAAGGAGCTCTTACTTTAGGCAGAGAAGTCACTAAATTTTTTTGGCGTACTCTAGTAGTTTTACGAGGACATCTGGATTTCCATATTGTTCCATCTTTAGTAAACATGTTCGCCATTTTGAAGTAACCATTTAAAACTTGTGCCGGTCATCAGTTTTTTTTTCGCTTCTTTGCCACATAATTCAAGACAGTGCGTTTTTTTGCTTATAGCTTGTTGGCCTCTTCAGAAACTACAGGTGTATCGATATGAATTATATGCCTCCCGATTCTTGATTATTTTCTTGTCTATTGGATGAAGTGGTAGGTACAATATCATTACCTGATGTTTCGGCGATATCTTTATAATTCTCTATCTTCATCCACAGAGTCTAATGACTGCTCGCTTTCCGAATCACCTTCACGAGTTTGAACGTGGTCCTTCCTTCAACATCATCTCTTCATCGTCGCAAATTCTCGTTTTCGTTGAAGTCAGATCAGCAGGAACTGATTCCAGCAACCTCCTAAGGCGGTCTTGTTCTTTTTCGTAGTCCATCTGAGAATAAAACAAAACACGAAATTGGTAACAATAACAATATGGAAGAAACATTCCATTACATGTATTATCTCTCTTTATCAAGTAAACACAGTAAATATATTGTATTAAAATATTATATTGTTATTTGATATTACGTAAAATAGTAGATAAAGCACATCTCGTAATGTAAATATAACAGCATTAGCATAAGTGGAATGATCATAAAACGTAATGCTGTGGTATTAAAATTGGTGTACGTTGTTACTGTAATAATTAATAACTAATTTACAAAGACAAAAAACGTAAAACAACAACAGAATACAACTTTAAATATTTCTTACCTGTTTGATATAGTAGCACAAATAGTGTCTTCGGTGTGCGAGACCAATCGCACCGTTTGTGTCTTCGGTGTGGGAGTCCGAATTTGCTCAATCACAGCATAAACCGAACCTATACACAACGTGCCGACAGCCGCAGGTAGACTGACACTAGACAGGAAGGTACTGAGTGACTTACCCCTCCCCCCCCACTCCTGTGTCGGATGCGTAGTGTAACGATATAAACGGGTGGTAGAACGGGATTACAGATAAATTGGCCTTTTTGCCCCGACTAGCCAGCGTATGGGTGTAGGTCAGATTTTGCGCATCCAGAATAGTAAATCTTACGTAAGTCACAATAGGGGTTGAAGACAAAATCGAGGGTTTGGGCGCCAGAATGTTTGGTAGTCGAAATAAGGGTTGTCGTGCCAAAATTACGAGTACATAGTGTGTCTAAACATACAAAAACATACGCTTACCTATTCCGTAACAATTCCAGGTGGGCTGGACAGCAACTTAGCAAACCACCTAAAATAGGGCTTCAAAATGCACTGCACGCTTGTGAAATAAAAGCGTGATAAACACTCAATAATGTTACGTTAATACACCTCAGTGTAATAATAAGGCATTCAATAATAATCAAAACAAAACAAAAAATCTATAAAATGAACTCTAAATGAATTAATACTCAACTAAAAAAAATCAAATAAAAGACTAAATATTAAGAACGCTATTACTCAATAAAATCAAAAAAACTAACTTCGTTACGTTAAAAAACTAAATTACCGGTAACTTGTAATTTGCAAAAAGAACTTTTATGTAACACAAAAGGGTTTCCATAGAAGTAAAACACATTTATAAAACCTAACAAAACTATAATAAAATAATAATAAAAGGATAAATATAAAAAAATGTAAACATACGATAATGCGTATAAACGAAAAAAAATACAAACACTTAAAAGGCGACAGGATGTCTGATCAGAATACTGCTTTTACGCCAGTCTAAATCGTTTAACCTATATTTATAATTCGTGGATAATATACCCACACTACAATAGGGTCAATTGCCCTTTAATACTAAAATAAAAAAAGTGTGAAGGCGGAGCGTCAAAACTATAATTAATTACGCTAAACAAATTCAAACAACAACTTACTTTAACAAAAAAATAACCCGCTTTCAAACCTTCGAAACACACAAAAAATAATCGAACACACAAAATCTTCAAAATTTTCAATAAAAAACAATTTTATATTACCTTACGGTCTAGAATTACACCTCTTCTGTGTTACAATATAAGTGGAAGATAACCAGGTGGTCGGTTACGGCTATGACGGAAATGAAATCTCCTGGTCTGGCAAAATGATGAATAAAATGTTGACTATTGTTCCATTATACACAAACAATTTCTTGATTGAAACTCGTTAAAATGTTACTGCATTAATTACTAACTTGTTTTAAAATATTAATATGAGCGTTCAAATGACTTGATAACTTTTAGCTTTAATTGGTTTTATTTCCACTAATAATCCAAAATGTTTAATAACTTGATTTAATTAAATATAATTTTAATATATTGCGAAAGTTTCTTTATCTTTAAATACGCTTTGTACGGTAAATAAGAGGCACTTGGAAGAACGATGATGTTAATATCCGCAGAAGCGATATAAACCAAAGAGGTCACTGAAGCACTATACAACACGACGATGTCCTCTAGGTAACTTTACGTAAAACCGAAATCGGCACTAGGTATAATCCTTTGGTGATGAACAATTTTAATAAATCCCTTTTACAGGTAATCTTCAGAAGTAGCTAAACTACCCTTACTACACAACAAATACGTTCGTTAAACACCACAAGGTCCAAAATTTCAACGTTCTAAACCACACCCTTAAAGCGTAACAATAAACGGCAACGTATACTACTCGAAAGCACGATCAGTTTTTGAATCACAAAAATTATTAACAAATTCCATCTTTGAATTTTGAATCCCACTACTCATAAAAACTCTTATCTAATTTAATTCCACCAATTAAAAAAACGGAAGGGGAAAATAAGATACCCCAACCACACAAATTCGTTTCCGTCCGTAAGGACTCGGTAAATGTTGAAAAACTAAACGTCAGCAAAAGTAACGTGTACAACCTCTCTATGTTTACCTTAAAGTACGAACAATAAGGCCCACATGCAATCTCTATGACTCAAAACCAGCGTATTCACTATTACACTGAACAACTATACTTAAGCGTCTTTATGTCGCTAACATGACATCATACACAGATAAGTTACACTATTTATTTAAATTACGTCATTTTTACAAAACTTTCTATTATGTTTTACGGAAATCAAACGAAATAAACCTTAATTAAACTTAGAAACAACTATTTACAAAAAAGCGTTAATCAAACTTCTATAAACGAGAAATAATAAGGAAAAACAACCTAAACTACAAAAAAAAATAATTTACAAACTAAGAATCTAAAGCTCGCCATACACCTACCATCCCTAAAGGTCGCTACACACGTTAAAACAAATTTACTATACAACTAAACTTGACAAAAAAAAAATATGTATATACGGAATCTAACTAAATGCATAAGACTACAAACAAAATTACCCAATACGTATACAGGGTGTTCAAAATATCCTGACAGTAGGATGAAAGAAAAAACCGAATCGGTCCATGAGACCGATGACACTAATGAAGGGTTAAATACAAAAAAAAACCACTTGTCTAACACAACGAATAGAAATAAATTTGTACGTACCTACTTGTTTCTAATTATTAAAAAAAGTGAGAAAGTTATATATACACAGTAATTGGTATGTCTCGTTCAGGAATGAAATGTGTTTATTTAAATTGCAATAATACTGGAAGAAATTGCAATTATAAATTTTATTTATTTCCCAAGGATGATAACCGCAGGCAGCGATGGGTAGTTAATACAGGTAATATATAATAATAATAATAATAATAATTCTTTTAGTTGTTAGTACATTACAAATAGAATTTAAAATCAAACTGTCACTATTAAAATGTACAGGGTGGCCAACTAAGAATGCGAGGTACCGTATCTGGGAAACTATCTATCGTAGAGGCTTGCGCAAAAAAAAGTTATCACTAAAACGGTCAATACAAAAACCTGCAACATATTTTCAAGTTTCTGAAATGGCCGCTAGGGGGCATAACTGCAATCTTAAATCTAAAAAAGTGATGTTTCTGTGAATTCTGCTATATTAACCTAATAAAAAATAACTGATCTTTAAAGTCGAGGAACTTTTTTTGTTTGGCACTTTTTGACGTATCTCTGAAAATAAAGTGATGGGGGGTATTCAAAGGTTTCCTTAAATAACTCCCTGTATCTTCGAAACAGCTAAGCAGGTTTTAACAAACTTGGGCGCGTTGAAAAGAGCTATTCTTGGGCTACAATTGTTATAATATTTGAAGTTTTGCTAGTTTCATATATCGTCGCTAGAGGGCTTTGTTCGACATTCCGACAGAAACGGTTAATTTTCGCAAAAAAATTAAATGCATTGGTATGCCTATTTTTCATGAACAAGTAGCTAAACGATGCTAAATAAGCTCGCGAAAACCGCATCTCGATATCTTGTTCCTAACCTAAAATATCTGCCAAAGAAAACTTTATACGAAAATCCCTTAAATTTTAATTTTTTTTAATTATATATTCCTGGAATTGTTTCTATTATGTAAGTTGTGGCCCTAAAAAGGGCCGATTTAAAGGAGGAAGGTTTTTAATGCCCCCGTAAATGCTCGAAATGCTAACCATCACTCTGTGCATTGCTGAGGCCTCTTATGGGTAGACAAAACTGCAGCTTCAATTTCAGCTCTGAATAGGTTACCTAGAAATTGCGATTTTAAATGTTTGTAAATGTATTCACCAGAATAAAATCACCCTTTTTTGAAATTACTACGGGCAAGTAAGCAATGCTAAAAGTTATACGAAAGGCCTATTTTTTGTTTGTTTAAATGCATATTCACTATGGATATATACGAAAAAGACAATTAATAGAAGCAGGCCATGGAAACAGATACCTAATCAAAACATAAATAATCCTCAAATTGTCAATAGTTGTCAATACATTCGCGTTACTTTGAGCAAATTTGTGCTTTCAAAATGCGTTTTACGAATAATGATGCTGTTGATATTCTTGCGATTTATTTTGAATGTCTTCAGAATGCCGCAGTAGCTAAAAGTGTTTACGCGGATCGATACACAAATCGGCATCCTTGTGATGTAAGAGTTTTTCCCCGATTAGTGGCGAGCTTACGAGCCAATGGTAGTTTTCGGCCTACGTTTCAACGGTAAAAATTGGAAGAACACAAGAAATTTTAACCGTGTACTGGGCTATATTGAAAAATCCTCATGTTAGCACAAGAGCATAATCCACTGAGTTGGGCATATCACGGACAACGGTTTAAAATATTTTGAAGGACCATAGGTAAGTTCTAATGCCCATCAAAAATTTTTCGTTTAAACTTTTTATTACTTTAAGAATCATTCGTTTTTATCAGGCCTTGAAAGAGGAAGATTTTGATCGAAGGTTGATTTTCCATTGATGTTAGGCATGATACGCGAAAATAGAAATTTTTTATTTCAAATTCTTTGGACCGATGAATCCACCTTCAAAGTGACAGGAAAATCTGCACAATATGCATTATTGGCCTGCAGAAAATCCCCATTGGTTGCGTAAGTTCACCGCCAAGGAGTTGGAGTTTAAATGTATGGTGTGGCATACTGGGAGGCAAATTTTGGGCCATAGCAAACCCCTAAATGGCAATGTATTTCTTGACTTTTGGCCAATCAATTACCGGAGGGAAGTGGCATCTGGAAACAAGTCAAAATGTTTTTGGATGGTTGCCCACATTTTGCTATTAATGTGGAGATTTTGGTATTTCAACAGCCTGGATTGGAAGAGGGTCTGTTTCCAACCTCCGGATCTCCAGACTAAGTCCGATTTCTATTTATGGGGATTTAAACAATCGTGTTTCGGACTAAACCTACTACTAGAAAGATATGAAAAATTCGTAACGCAATATGTAACATAGGCCGAAATTGAAGCTGCAGCTTTTTAAATAGTCGTTTGAAGATAAGTTTTTTTTGCTTAAATTTTTTTACAATTACATACATTGTATTTGTATTAATATCTATTATTCTTATAACAATCTTTAATTTTAGGGCCGTTTACTAACATTCTCCCGAAATCTTAAAAAATATCTTTAAACAATTTCGAAGAAAAAGTTTTAAATTTTTACAAAAAACACAATAATGCTGTTCAAAATTATTTTCTAATGAAATAAGTTCAGAACTTCATTTACCACGCAATCGGAATCTAATGTTACTGGTGAATTTAGTAAGCAGTTCCGAGATTTTGAAGGTGTTGACAGCTCAGAAAGTATACTGCCGAGAATCTGTTTTAAGGAACTTTAATAGAAAAACATCTCCATCTTCTCCTTCTACTTTACTTGGATTACTGATATAATAAAGTTACCAGCAAAAAGAACCCCATTGTCTAAATTAAACATCAATACAAGACTGCCCTTTTCAACGTTAAAAGTTCTGTAAATGTACCAATTATTTCAAACTAGAATCTACACTAAAGCAATCTAACCAAAATTGAACAGATCCAAAAACATATAAACATATTGCTGAGACAAGTAACAAGAATTAAAGAAAAGTTAAAAAAAAGCTATTCACAATTTAAATTAAAAAACAGCGAAATACTTAAATGAATTTCCAAAAACGGAAGCCTTTTAAAGAAGAAAAGCAAGCTTTATCTATATTTTATAAGTCACCCGCCCAATAAGTTTTGAGAATACATTTGGGCCAGGCCTATCCACTATCCGAAATGGATTGGTGTTTTATTGTTCCCTGGTTTTGACGAAATTATGGCAAAAAAAATTAAAAAAAAGTAAAACAATGACATCACAGGAAAAAAATTCCTTTTTGACGAAGTCAATTTAAAACAAGGTCTTATGTAGAAAAAAAGACTTTATTGAAGATTTATACTAGAAAGAACATTTGAGGTGTTTCTTTAGTTTGATGGCAAGAGGATTGTAACTTGGAAGATTCCTCTATTTTATTTTATTACTAAGAAAGAATGGTGTAAAACACACACAACTAAAGGAGTTGTTATTAAAGTGCCTTGAAAAATTTGTCAAATTGGTTTACTACCTAAGTTAATGGTATGTGACCAAGGTAAAGAAATCAAAGCAT
The DNA here is from genome assembly GCA_036346205.1 of Vesta saturnalis. NCBI lineage: Eukaryota > Metazoa > Arthropoda > Insecta > Coleoptera > Lampyridae > Vesta > Vesta saturnalis. The sequence goes on from JARFJB010000912.1 coordinate 291,211, forward strand.
TATAGAAATTTAGGAGTAAATAGATAATCCATATTTTAATCATTAGAAAAATATTTACCATTTTGATATCCCACATCTTTAAAAAGAAAACAATCTTTTAAATGGAGACTTTATTTACCATGATGAAATTATTTCATGGCGTATTTTAAAACAAGTATACTATTTGGATATTCAAAACAAGCTCGTTAAATTAACTGGTCACATTACATCTTTAAAGAATGTCATGGCACTGGCAAAGCTTTAAGTCATTCTAGTGCAGCAGCTATTAAAGCGGGCGACTAAAAATAGCAATAATACATTACCGACTGCGAATTTTTCGATTTTATGAACAAAATATGATTGCCTTAACCGGATCTTTATGATTCTAATCCATATAGATGCACTGGAAGAACCCCAGGGTAGAAGAACCTTATTAAAAGCAATAGAAGTTATGAAAGTAATAAAAAGAACTTTTAAAAATAAAAATACGAGATTGTTTTGATGGCTTTATACAAAGCATAATGGAATTTTAGGACTATATAATGACCAAAATGAAAATGGATATGAGGCCTGTAGGGCCAGATTAAACCAAGATGTATTAGAAAACCTTTTGCCGTCCTAGGTAAAGGTGGTCAAATTTTAACCCCAGCCCATTTAAAAGCATTTTAGATCTTGATTAAAATCTATTGCAACCACCTACTTTCAAACTCTGAAATAGACGACGATATTTTTTTTTTGGAAGTTATAAGTTAAAAAATACAAAAAGTGAAAAAATGTCTTTGAGACAAGCTCTAATCGGAATTCAAGTTCATCTTTAGACTACTACTTAAAGATATTTCCGTGTCATTAGAAGAATGCTCTGCTGTCTATTTCAGTGGTTACGCCAAGATTGCATTAAAAAATTTAATTGTTCATTGTAGATTTTCATTAACAAATGAAAAAAAAAATTGAGGATCCCAGTCAGTTGCTAATAATATTGAAAACGTTGAAATATCTTCAGAATATTCAAGGATTTAATACATCCATAAATTGAATAAAAAGATCTATTGCATTAAGTATTTTTTAGGCTAAATTTAAGAAATATGCTCATTGTTATTCTTTAGTATCTAAATTAGTTAACCTTCCATTACTCACGCCAAATTTTGGTACTTATTTATCGCCCAAATTTTGGTAAACTAAGTAAGGGTTAAAAATTAGGATATTTTGGGTGTATTTTTATTATTTTTACTTTTACATTTTAGAACAAAATAATTATTGATACTAACAAATATTTTACAAAAAAAAAACAAATGATTCTACTTTAAACAAAACAATAAAATTTAAGTTAAATTTTCATAACATAAATTACATTAGAATATTTCCAAACACAGGTATTTTTACAGTTTTGACAAAAATATTTTGTTTTTCTATTTTTTTTTACAATTAAAATTTAAGGGTTCTCACTTTCTTCTTGTTACTATACCACACTTCTTAACCTCATTCTTATTGTTCTTCGTTTAGTAGAAAGCTCTTTTTTTCATAATCATGAGCAGGGCGTTAGAAAGCATTAAGAAAATTTTTGAGGCTCACTTGAATTGGAATGCATTTGCCCTGTTTAGATGCAAAGGGATCATTGGACATCGTCTGGTACCACGGGAAATTATATTGAACAAAGTTTATCCACCATATCTACGCCTTTTGGTGTTATTATATGTCATTATTATTTTTTACTTGTACGAGGATCGACGTCATCTGTAATGCATTGTTGAAATAAGCAGTACATTTTTTTTTTGGAATGAAAGAGACTAGTGTTTATCGTTAGAAAACCCAATCGAGGAACCAATAGGTCGGCCATTATTTTGCACAAATTCTAAAGGAAGCTGTCTCTTGTTTTCCGAATGTTCTAAAAAGTTTTATTCGTTTTAGACTGCCAGTTCCATACTAGTAAACCAGTTATCTGTGGTGACGTTTTATTAGTACCATAAATATGGTAAGATTTTTACCACTGATTTAGCAGGGATTTTGAAATGGTCCTTCTGGCTGCTTCCAACATCATTATATGGCTGGTATAAAACATATGTGAATCAGAGTGGAAAATTTTTATCCCATACTTATTAGGTTTGCTGGGCATATATTCCAAAACAATTACCCTGAATGTTTCAAGCTTTTGTCTATATTAATGTGCAGAATGTAGTAAATTGTTCTGATTACAGTTAAATTTTTCAAACAATAGTCTTATCGGTGCCAATTTATCAACGTGCTCTCTCTTCTCTTGTACATATCATCGAAACGAACACATCTCATTAGAAATTGGAATCTTATTCTGTTCATTAAGACGAAAAGCCTCAACCCTGTCATCCGTTTAAAGGTCACCTAAATTCATAATTTAGCTTTTCTGATTCCAAAGGTATGGAAAATAAAAGCTTTTATCTTACTAGAGTAATTAAATCCCTTTCCCTACAAAATTTTGAGAAATGGTACTTATTATTATATTGGTAATCAACAATGATATTTAGCATTTCCTCGTCAAAAACACAGCCAAATATCTAGAGGAGACTTTTTGGATTTTATAGATTTAACTCGGCAATTTAAAACAATATTTGTGTTTCTAACATTTTCGGCAAATGTTTATTCCACCTTTTACCTTGTCTTTACCAATCCAGACTGGTTCTCTGGTAACCAGTGTTGGGTAAGATCCATTTATTTAGGATCTAGATACAGATCCAAACACATTTTAAAACTGATCTAGATAAAGATCCAAGATCCGTAAAAATGGATCTAGATAAAGATCAAAGATCCTTGAAATGGGATCTAGATCTTTTATAAAGATCCGACATTCCTAAAATTGTTTCGAGATTTTTCTAATTATTAATATTATCTTTAATTGCTAGTATTGCTACTGATGAGTAGTACCCCATTCCCATGATCATTTTTCATGTAATACAAATATTAGTCCGTAAGGTTAAATTATTAAGAAAAATAATAACAAATATAATTTTTATAGGTTTTATTGAAAACTGACATTAATTATTTAACGCACTACAAATTACAAAATTAGTATTAGGTACAATTTTCACTTGCAAGTTGCAATGTTAATTGTTAATTTAACTTAAAATAGTTGTTATACAATTATAAGGATAAGGACATTTATCTAAATTATTATAAGTATACATTACATAATTACATTTTATTATCTAATTTTATTTTATTTTGTTTTAAAATTAATAGCATCTCAAATATATCATCACCTAATCTATTCCTACGAGGAGTTAAAATTAGTCCACCCATACTAAATATCCTTTCAACGGGGGCAGATGGGAAGTATAGAATTATATTTTAAAAGATTTCTTTTATAGCAGGGCATATTTAATTGCTCATAGTTAGTGCTTGTGTCTTTAAAATAATTTGTGCATTCTGAATCAAATGTTGTTTGCGATTGAGTATTTATTTTTAAAAATCAAAGAATTCGTCCGTGGCAGGGATTTTTTTCAGTAAGTGTGAACTGAATTTCTGATTCTGAATTATTAAGATTTTCTTGAAATGGAATTGTTAAGTTCACAAATAATTCGTTTGACAGAATGCTGTTTCATTTTTAAAGGGGTAATTTTTAACCACCATAATTTAAATTTTGGGTTAGAAATTGTGGATAACAGGTATGGTCGACTACTAGAATTTTTAATATCCATTATATTAGAGAAACGTCTTGTAAAGCCGTTCAATAAACATTCTCTTAATTTAGAACAAAATGTCAGTTTTGTCATTGCTTCTAAGCTAGCTTTAATTTTGAAAAGTGTTGGCAAAACAGTACCTAACTGCCTTTTTCATCTTGTTAAATATCTATTGCAACGGCTATAGGTTTTGTAACAGAAATATATTCGTTTAAAACACAAAATCTGACAGTTGGAACACGTCTAATTTTAAAACTTACAAACATCACTTAATTTTGCTTCAATATTAATTAGTTTAACACATGCGTCATACATGGAATTCCAACGAGTAGGACAAGGAACTTTCAATTTGACACCGCAAACATTTTCTAACTGATCCGACGCCTTAGTTGACCTCCACTAAATTCCATAAAGAATAAGCTTTCCCAAAAAGTATCGTACATTTTTTTATACCTTATGTTTTCAAATGCTCTATCGTAATTACAAGGCTGAGTGTATGCGAACAACACTTAAAATGTTCGGGCAAAAGCACGTAAGTACTGTCAGTATCAAAAGCAGGTAATGATTCAACATCTACATCATTTTGATTTTGCAACTCTGTTAATTCGCTTGCCTTATTACATATAGAAGCAGTAAATACGTTAAAAGCTTTATTAAAGTTGCTTGCGTTATCTGTTACCGTTCCTGAAATTTTACCGAGATTTAATTTGTATTCGTTATGAATTTCACTTATTAATTCCAATTCTGTCAAATGTGTGCAAATTTAAATCGCCTACAGCTTAATGCAAAAGATTTACGTTGGAAGCTATTACTATCGATAAAGTGTGCAGTCATACCAAGATAACTTTTGTTATTGGTGCTCCAAACATCCTGTAGTTGTACAGACGTATTTGGTTTTATTTAATTCTTCTATTACAGCACCAGTAACTGCTGATTTCTCTTCTTCTAATTTACTCTTGAGCGTTTTTGGGTCACAAGGTTTTTTGCCAGAAAGTCCTTCTACTAACCTAATAAATGCGGGTTTTTCGACCGTACAAATAGGCCTCACCTCTTCAATTATGTAATCTAAGACGAGTTTGTTAACCGAGTTCTTTGTGGTAGAACTGGTAGATCGTTGAAAATGTTAGTCTTGTTGAAATTCTTCATTGATAAAATTTCGGTTTTACTTTTTTTTGTTGTCTTTTCTGCATCGAATTTTCTAAAGGTTACTGGATGCTTTCTCTAGAAAAAAAGGAGAAAGTGTATGTTAATTTATAAAATTCAGATTGAAGTCACTTCAAGTTTCAGTCAAAATTTAGATAACACCAATTTTGAAAGCGACTGAATCCCATCTTTTATGAATACAGGTATCATAAAATTTAAAAAGTTTTTGATGCATTAGGGACTTTAAGAAATAAATCTCAACCTTTTGTAAACGTTCACGAGAAACTAAGTATTTTGCAAAAAAATACTTTACGTAATTCATATAAATTTAATAAGAAAAATTAAGTCTACAAATCACGTTTTGATATATCAGATGATGTATTTTAAGAATCCAATAAATGATACTAAAATTCTGCCAAAACTATATTAATACATACCTTCATATGCCGAATAAAATTTCCTGTTGAAGTCACATGATCTTGTATTTGTGCGGGACAATTTAGACACTGGGTCACTATCTTGTTGTCACATTTTGATAAAATTTTATAAAATTTACCGCTTAAGATTGGGGAACTTCCATTAATTCAGCTTCGTCACTCATTGTTGATCTAACTAACAATTAACAAATGTGCTTTACTTAAAGTCGTATTCTTAAGAACTGAAGACAAGATTGTTGTTTTCTATACCTCCTTTTGTTCGATTAAATTAGCAACAGGAATTCCAGTTCCACTTAACTTAAGTACCTACTTTAATGGATGGATGACCCCATTGTCATTACTCATTAAGTCATTAGATTAGCACTTAACTGTCAATACCTGCCTTTGTAGCTTTGGAAACAAAACAACCGGGAAATATTAACAAAGGAAATGAATAGTTCTATTATTGGTTATTTGGAATTTAACATGCCTCAGGCAGTAGGTAATTTTGTAAATGTGTATGTATCTCTGTGGGGTACGGATGTAACGGTCGTAACGGAGCATAATGTATTTTTAAATATAAAGCTCTGTTGCCTCAAGCCAGTTAAAATTTCACAAAATTTTAAAATACATTTTAAAATATTCTAATGGATCTTTGGATTCAAGTACTAAAGATCTGTTAAAATGTGATCTAGATCCAGATACTAGATCCTAGCAGGCAAAATCTAGATCCAGATCATAGATCCGTTTAGTGGATCTAGATCCTGGATCTAGATCACTTTGATCTAGATCCTACCCAACACTGTGGTAACAAAAGGGAATAATCACCTGTATCATCTTCGAACTCCTGCTCCGTATCACTACTTTCTGATCTCTGCTCGATAATATAATCTATTTTTGTTCATCATCGGTTCCATAATTTTCATCTGGTTCCACGTCCTCTAACAACCTCAACAGTCTAGCCTGTTCACTCTCGTAGTACATATCTGCAATACAAATAGATATATGATCTAAAGCATTTCAATCAAGGTAACACAAACACTAACATGCAAATAGACATTAAAATTTTTCATAGTTAGGTATTTATAAAACATTCATTTCAAATAATTTTTTTGTAAAGAAAAAAAAAAGAATACTTACTGATTTTATATTTAGACTTTTTACAAATAGTTAAAATGAGTCACTTCAATACTGCAGGTCTACTACCCGTGATAACGTAATGCATCGACAAATCGCTTGTAGACAGCTTAAAACTGAGTGGGATGTTAGCTAGTCACGTACTCGAAATAATGGGGGGAATAGCGTCTTATGCCGAAACTAAGCAATGATAAATTTTTACCGGTCTGATAGACCGTGCGGAGTAATGGAAGGTTAAGAAAACAGAAAAAATTTTTGGTAAAGAAAATAACGATAATTGGCTAAGTCTTTGTAGTTCTCACAAACCATATTTACTAAAACGGATACATAAAGACTGTAAATGGTTATCGTCAGAATTAAAAAATTCTATTTTTCGCAAAAATAATAAATTAAACATTGTGCAAAATGTTTAGCAATAAGTACTACCTATATGAAAGAGGTCACGTAAACATATATAATATTTCAGAAATATTTTGATTTTTTTGTTCTTTTTATTGTCTTATTTAAAATTTAAAAAATTATGTTTATAATGATTTATATGTTGAAAATAAAATTTAAAACAAAAGTAATAATAATTATACCTACTTTTTTGCTTTTCTATAAAAATTATTAAGGAAAAGGAAGAAATCTTTTTTAATACAACTACTTGTTCATAGAGGGATACACGTTATGGATACTTCATTCGTTGGTGGCGACATCATAATTTGTTTATATTTGGTTAGCGTTCTTATATGTATTACTTTTTTGATTATACTTTTCAAGTTTAGGTTTGTATGAATAACCGTTTACAATATTGTGCATGTAGATTTCTTTAAGCATCTTATCTAAGGCGCAAACCGTGCCTAATTCAGTTTGGCTGCTTTATAATTTTCTGTAAAAGTTGTTCTTATTTACTCCGAATATTTCTGATCTTCTACTACTGTCCGTTAATGGCAGAATGATTGGCGAAGAAAATAGCAATCTTTTTTTATCGATAACATATAACCACTAGGCATTTTTACATTAAGTAATAAATAATAAATATTTGAGGGTAATAATGTACTGATTATTAAATATCAATGTATTGTGTACTTAATATGTTAGTATATAGCTCGAAAAACTAAATGATTGAAATTCAAAATAATGTATTGATTTAGATTTATTTCACACAATGTTTAGAGAATAGGCAACTTACTGTACAGTGGGAGTTGTATGAAGTCGAATCTTAAATGTTTACTACAACTGCTTTTATAGTCGTTCTCTTCAGTGTTCGGTGGTCAGTTCGGGTTTTATCCGCCATGTTATTAGTTGTGTTTTTGTTAAGAGATGTTTATACAATTAAGTGTTAGTGATTTAAAGACCAATTTACATAAATAACTAACTTTAAATTAACATTTAATCATAGTTCAAAATTTTCATGGAAAAAACGTAAGTACAACAGTTATTTAGGTTATGTTATTCTTCATTTTCAAGGTTTACATTTAAATCTTTAGTCTTAAATGAAAGTACCTTTATTTTACCTTGACTTTATTACTAATTTATACAAAATCTTCAAATTTTTGGAATATGTGTGTACGCAAATAACAATCGTAAACGTATTGTGGGAGATTTATTGTTAGATACAAAGTCTGTCTCTGTTGTTATTATTGTCTTCTAAACGATTTATAGAAACCCTTGATTATTCTAAAAGATTTTGAAAGAAGCATGGTTGCATTTTGAAAAAGTAGGACGCTTGTGTATTGAATCGATAAAATCGCGCGTTTCTCATAATAAACATTTAAAGAGTTCATTAATCCCTAACGGGCAAATTTTTATCGTTTATGTTATGATATTGAGAAAATGTGTGTCTCGGTGCGTGTTGCACCTGTCGATTACAGAAAACAGGTTGCGTTTAAATGAATCTTAGCCTTGTTTTTCTAACCTTGTGCCCTTGAGTTGCATTATTACTTAACACACATATACGTTAATGTTCGAATTTCCCACACTAATTAACTTTGATTTAAGCTTAGAGGGTTTTTTTCTATGCTTAATTATTATTATGTTCAGGAAATTATCAATTTCATTCTTTTTTAGATTATAAAATGCAGGATACTGCATTATGAACGAAATAAGTCATAAATATAGATGTACGTTTATGTAATTAATAATTAACAGTGGTGTAGCGTGGGGGTACCCGCCCTGGGCGACACTTTTTGGAGGCGGCGAAACTTTACAATAAAATAATAAGTCTTTGACGGGATTTATATACCTTTACACAATTTGATCTTACAAAAAGTAAGCGAATAAAGTTTTAATTAAAAACAGATTTTTTTTAATTCAGTTGATTTTTCTATAAAATATGACTTCTATATTTGTACCCTGAGCTACCCTGCACAATTTAAATAAGGGGGCGATGAATTTCGCCTCCTGTCTCGGACGGCAGAAGCCCTACGCCACTGATTATTAATATAATAAAATCAAATTTTCTTTTCATCATTTAAGTTTATTTAACTAAAATATCTAAGGACGTGATGTTAGTGTTACTTTATTCGTATGAATCTCATACTGATGATCACTATTTATCAAAATTGCCCTTAAATTGATTCATCCAAAAAATGATTATTTAAAAGAATCTGTAATGTATGTCATCGTTCTAGGTACGGATTATCGTGTGTCACCTACGTTACTTATGAAACCTGTCTGGTTCACTTAACTTACAACTATTAACATACATAGGTCTGTTATGGTCATTATAACTGCCGCAGATGTTGAAATCCGAGCGATGCACCTAAGACTGTTATAATGGTGTAACATTCGACGTTTGTTTAATAGTTTTAATCGGTTTTTGAAAAACAATCTGAATTGAGATATTTTGTGAAAATGCGGCGAGTAAGTAGTCAAGAATGTATCACTCACTGCCTTTTTTCATAAACATCAAAATTTCTAGCAAGACGGTTGCTTCTTTGACATAGATTATAAAGTCTTTGTTTATGTACAAAGATAATTTTTGATGAAAAGTCTTTAATTTGTTACACGAACAAATCGCACTTAGCGTCGTATAGTGCTTATAGGAATAAGCAGGATGCCGGCTAACTTTAATGGAGATGGGCAGGTTCCAGATAAGACGTAAAATGGCTAATATTAGACATCAAACACCTTATACTTACCGCAAACTCAAGCTCAACATCCGGAATAAATGTATTGTGAGCGCCACCACGATCTAACCCTATCTGGAACATTATCTTATGCTGAGATGTTGATCTTGCGAGATCGTGGACAACAAAATGTTTGTATGCTCCGTACATAACCTCTATCTACATACACTCCAAACCTCCTCGTATAAACCACTTTGAATGTAATCAATTGCTTGAAGTACTCTTTGAAATCACAACTCCAAAGTATTAGCAATCCTAACTTGTTTTTACCCTCTTATGAACATGAACTAATATTTACAGGGTGTTACAGAATATAGGTAGTGAGGAAAATTCTAGAGCAGATTTTACATCTAGAAATATGAAAAAAGTTCTGGAAATGCTTCGTTTTCATGATACAGTGTGTTTAAACTTTTCCCTAGTTTATTTTTCATTTATCGAAAACCCGTTGAGATAATGAGATGAATTTTGGTACACACAAATGTATCATTAAAGGTCACATTTATATGTCCAAAATTGTTTTCTAAAGCACTTACGTCGGTGGAGCGCGCCATGGTAAGATTGAAAAACACTGGTCTAGACAATTCTACATAAATTTGGTTTAAGGTTCATTTCCGCTCTGACCATAATAAGAGTGGGGGAAGCTATTGACAGTATTTGAAAATTACTGCAAATTCTAAACCACTTACTCAATTGTAGTAAAATAAAGCTTGTTGGGAAGACAAATGTAGGTATTTTAAATTGCCCTTCCCATTGTTACACAATAGTTCCTAATAAAAGTGCTAGAGGGCGCAATTTGTTATACCCGTTTTTTTTTCATTTTACTCCGAAAATTTGAATCACGCGGCATATTTTTGACGTCGTATTTGAAAAGTAGATTAAATTTGCAAGAGAAACGGAAAAACCGCAAGTTGATATCTTGGCTCGTGTTAAAGGTATAGCGAAATGAAGGTTTTTTTAACACTTTAATTGACGAAGTTTGGTGTTGCTGAGCCGAATTGGATAAATATTGGTCTCACGATAAAGAGACCAACAGTGATTTTTAATATCTATCACCGCCGCTAGGGGTCGTTAAGAATATAACAAAATAAGGTTTTTACGCTTTGTCTTATATCAAAATCAAAAAGTAAATCAAATTTATTTCCGCCTACTGCCTTCCGGCACATTCGAAACAGTCTTCCAATCTTGTTCGGGTGTATAAAACTGCTACTTCGATTTCCGCAGATGGTAGTTGACGAATTACACCTCGGGTTCTGTTTTCCATGTCAAATCTTGTTGTCGTTGGAGTTTGGAATACAATGTCCTTCAAGCGACCCCATAAGTAGAAGTCGAAACACGTCAAATCGGGTGACCTGGTCGGCCAAGGAAATAGGCTTCCCCTTCCTATCCAGCGTTCTGGAAAATATTCATTAATATGGTGTCGCACGTTAAGGAAAAAATGTGCTGGACACCCGTCCAATTGTAGATACATGATTCGCCTAATCTACAATGTCACATCTTCTAACAGGACTGACAGCTCATTTATTAAAAACTCTGAGAAGAGATTACCAGTTAGCGCACGATGAAAAAAATAATCTGTCTTTGCGTCTTTCATAACATTCATGTAGACTACTGCTAATAACTCATCTGCCAATTTTCCACATGAAGGAGTTTTCAAACGTGTAACATGTTGCACATGCTTTTAAGGTCGGGGTTATCAGCGTGTGCAAAGGGGGTATTTGTAACATAGAAATATTTTGGTATGTGCAGATTAATTTCGTGGGCGTATTGGGAGGACGTTGCTGTGAAACTGTAAACGTTAACAATTTTAAGGCTTTTCATCTGGAAGAGTTTTTCTTTTCTTGGCAGCTGGCGAGTCAGTTTCGGATGGTGTACGTAAATAATAGGTGTAATATTTTTATTTTATTACTTACTTTATTACCAAAATAAATAATAAAATTAAATAATTTCAAAAAATTCATTTAAAATTTAAAACAAAATTTAAAATAGTTTCCAAATTTATAATTTATTAAACAAAATATTTTTCTTTCAAATTTAATTTAAAAAAAATTTAAAAATATGTTTCCAAAATATAACGTAAGTAGGAGGTAAAAAATTTTTATTTTTGTTTAAAAATTTGGCAAAGTTACAAGAGAAAATATAAATACGATTCTGTAAACAAAAATTTATAATTTAGGTAGGGATGTAAAATTTTAATTTTGTAAAAACGTTTGTAAATCGCCATTGTTACCAGGGAAAGATAATTGTATTTTAATTCTTGATAAATGTAATTTTCAAAATATTTTATTTATAAATGTAAGGAATGTTCTAACTGAAGTGTAGGGTGTAAAACGTATTTAATAAGGGCATGCCCTTAAAATGCTTTCAAGGGGATAAGTCTTGTTTTTTATTGCGTTTGAGTAAAAATGTATTGATCAATGATTAATTTAGGGTCAATCGGCCAAATATTTTGTTATTAAACTAGAAAAGTGGGTTTTTACGCGTGCATTTTTTTTAAATTAGCAAAATTAATTGCTTTCCAAGGAAATTAATGTTTCTTTTTTTATTACTTTTGAAAAACGGGGTGGTTTTTGGGATGATAAGATTTTAAATCAAAGGGGGGATTAATTAGGCTCGAGCCAAATCAATTTTGGGTTAATTAAATACCCAAAACATTTGTCTTTAAAAATATTTCGTGCGGAATTTTCTTTTAAAAACATAAGTCTTTTCTTCCGAGTGTTGTTGTTGGATGTTTAAATTTAATCTTAAATAAAGTACCCTTTTTGAAGAAACCCGGTAGGTTAACATTTGCGGACATTAAGGGAATTTTATTCTATTGTTTATTTTTTAAATAAAACTGCAGAAATCATTTCCAGCCTAAACTATTAAATCCAAACATTGTTTGCAAAGGTAATTATTGTAGCGGAAATTGCTTAAAAAAATAAGGGCCCTCCACTTTCTTTAATTGCTTTTGGTTTTGGATTTTATAATTGTGTAGGGTCTTAAATGGTAAGGATCCGCTTTCTTTGTAAAGGCAATTACCGTGGTAAATAAGGCCTTAAACACCTGTTTTTTTTCATTTTTTATTTGTTTAAATAAATTTAACCTGACGGAACACTTTTTTTTAACGACTAAACTTTGTTTATTTTTTTCTATTTTAATTACCCTTTAAGGTTTAAGGTTTTAATATTTTTTTATTTTTTAATAAATTATTTCCTCATGTTTTCTTTATATTGTTTATTGTAATTTATTTAATATTTGGTTTTAGTGGTCACAATAATTGGGACCCAAATTCCTTGTTATTTTCTTTTCCCCTTGCCTTTTAATATGCAATTTTACTTTGTATTTTATTTGATTGGTTCTTAAAGGGACACATGTTTGGTTTACGATTTTTATTATGATTTTTATTTAAATTTTTTCCCAATTTACGTGGACATTGTTTTTTATTATTGGCTGTGAACTAAACTTCTGTTTATTAATTTTCTTTGTTTAAATTTTACGCATTTAACCTGAAATGGTGTTTTGTTAAATATTATATTAATAAAATAAATTATTATTTATTATTTAATTAAACTTTCATTGGTTTTTTATTTATTTTTAATATACTTGTGAATTACTTATTGAAAATAAAGTGGGTTTTTTGGGGTTCTTTCCCCAAGAGTTATTAACGGTGCCAACTGTTGGTTTTAATTTGAGTAGTTTGTTTTTACCTGCCCTATGTGCAAATTTCCTAAGTATTAATTTGATGAAAGACCACCATAGACGGATTACAATAAAATATTTTGTTTGTGAAGTATTAAATAGATATGAAATGTCCGTAATAACCCTATCCAATTTTTAAAAATTATATATATTTTCCTTTTTACCAACTTTATCCCAGCGGCCCCATAGTAAGAATTCATCCTAAGCTTCTTGACTCCATTGAAGCTTATGAATGCTTCGTTGAGAATTATTACAAAGGCTTAGAAATCATGAAATTAAACCCCAAATTTGAGTTCATATTAATAAAAAAATTATTCCTTTATTATTTAATTAATTTACTTCCAACCCCTTTTACTTTTTAAATCCTTTTTCCTTTTTAATAAAAATTGCTGGTTAAATCCCATTCCAAAACCAATTACAGAATTTCTTTGGGGTATTTTCCTGAATTATATTGCTTTTTATTAAAACTTTTGAATTTGTTTTAAAATTTGAGAGTGAAGTAATGAACGTTTTTGCTTTATTTTACTTAAAGTTTCTTGAAAAAGTTTGGATTTTTTGTTTAATTTTACTAAGAAACAAACAAGTCGAAATTATAATTTAAAATGTGTTTTAATTTTGGGGAAGAAATAAATTAAATTTTTATTAAATAAAGAAATAATTTTCTTCAATTTTAAATTTATATATATTATTAAATTTTAATTTTTTTAAAAAAGAATTCCCCCCAAGCAACAGGCCTATTGTATCCGGGTTAAATTCTCCATTTAAGCTATTTGGGTTTTACTGATTTGGGTTTTTATTTTTAAATCGGGTCGTTGCCAATTTATCTAACTACAGCCTGCGGAAAAAACAAAATTGAAATATTAAAGGCACACTTTAACTCTAAAGTATAAAATAAAAAATTAAAAAAAATAATAAAACGATAATTTTACTTTAAAACCCCTTTAAATACTTTTATCAAAAATCAAAAGTTATTATTTGTTTTATTAATAAAAAAAGTGATTTTAAATCCCCATTTTTCAAAATAAATTTTCTCCTGGGTTATAATTTAATTTAATTTATTATTAATTTTTTAATTTTGTAAATATTTAAATTTACTTTTAAAGACCTGAAAAATACAAAGTATGAAACTTGGTCCTTATTTACTAAAGAATAACAATAAATTCCTGGAACCACAATACGGTTTATTCAAATTTAAATTACGGAAACAAATCAAGTACGATTATTATTAAATGTACTTACTAACTCAAAAAATTTATTAAAAATTTTCTTCACTTCAAATAAATAATTTATTATTTTTAAATATTTTTTAAATTATATATATATCTATGGAAAATTTTCTAAATTTTTTTAGAAAAGAAGAATTCCATGGAAGTGTGAGAACCTCAGGTACGCACTCTTCTTTTTGATCCTGCGAACATTTTTAATTCTTGCCAATTTTAAGTCCCAATAATATAGAGAAAAATACAGTATTGGGTTTAAATCATTACGAAATAATTATTTTCTTTTCCCTTTGAACCGCAATAAATCCTTTCACTTTAAAGAAAACGTGCTTGGAAAAACCCGAATTAAAAATTAAAGGCAAATTCTTTTTTTCTTTTGAAAATTATTTAAAAACAAAGAAATTTTTATTTTTCCAAATTAAGCCCCAAAAAAAGGATTATATTTTTAATTTATTTGTATTTTTTTTGGTTTTTATTGGCCTTTTTCCCTCAAAAGTCTTTTGCTGTTTTTTTTTTCTGCGGTTGTTTTTATTTTTTGGTCGTTTTTCTTCACATTTTAGGAAATGTTTATATATTATAATATAAATTTTAAAATATTTTTATCATTAAATTGAAATTTATTTAAATTAAAATTTTAAAGTACAACAAAAGTTTAATATGGACTTTTTGGAACCAAAAACCCCACTTTTAAAAAGGGTCTTATTAGTTCAAAATAAAAAAAACTTAATTTTTATTCCTGTTTTAAACAAATTATTTTTATTTTTTTAATTTTTTTTTTTTTTTTTGGTTTGTTTTGGGGTTGAAAAATGGTTTTTGGTTGTTTTTTTTCTTTGTTTTTTGGTTCTGTTCTCCTAAACCTTTTTTAAAATTTTAAAATTTTTTAAAATAAAAATATTATTTAAAAAAATAATAAATTACCAGGTAAAAAATTTTGGGGGTTGTTTTTAAAACAAAACCCAAAATCATTTCGGTTAAATTTAAAAAAAAGTTTTTGTTTAATTGGGTCCCCAAAAATTGACTTTAAAAAAAATGAAAACGTTTTTTGCAATTTTAAAAAACTATTTGAAAACCCACTTTAAAAATTTTTACAATTGTTTTTTTAACAAAAATAATGGGGGTTTTCTTTTTCGGGGGGTTTTGGTTTCGTGTTTTTTAAATTTTAAAGAAATTTTCCCTTTTTATTTAAAACTTAAAATTTAAAAATTAAAAATGGCAAAAATTTTTTTTGGCAAAATTTTGAAAACTTTTTTTTGAAAAAAAAATTACGGAAATTAATTTTTTTAATAAAAAAAATTGTCATTTGTTAAAAAATAAATAGTGAAATTTTAATAATGGTTTTGGTTGGGTGGGTGGGTGGGGGTGGGTGGTGGTGGTTGTGTGTGTGTGGGGGTTTTGGGTTTTGTTTTGGTGGGGTTTGGGGTTTGGTTTGTGTGTTTGGTTTGTTTTGGTTGTTCGGTTTTTTAGGGTTTCAAATTTCTTAAATTTACCAACTTTAAATAATAATCCCCTAGAAATTAATAAAATCCCACCTTTTTGCAAAACTTTTTGGGAAAAGAAGGGAAACTCCCAAAAATTTTTAAATAAAGGGTTTTTTGAAACAAAATTTAAAATGAAATTTGTTTGCCCAATAATTAAAAAAAATTTTAAAAAGCTTTTATTTCAAAATAACCTCACAAAAACAAAATTTTTATTAAAACCTGGTTTAACAAACCGGGAGTTTGGGTTAACTCTTTTGTTAAATTTTTTGTTTTTTTTTTTTTTTTTTGGTTTGGTTTTTTTTTTTTGGGCGTCGGCGTCTTTTGTTTTTGCCCTTCCGTTGGGGTTCTTGGTTTCCTGTTTTGGTTTTCTTAAATTTGTTCCTAAAGGCCAACTAAAATAAAATGTTTTAATGTTTTTTGGTTGGGGTTTTTTTTAAGGTTTTCAATGTTTGGAAAACAATTTTTAGAGTAATTTATCGAAAATAAAAAATTTTGAATGGAAAAAATCCTTTTTTGGAAAAAGCCCAAACTCATTCCGGTTAACTTTAAAAAAGTATATAAATTTTAGATTTTCGCCCATTTTATTTGTATGATTAAAAACTAAAATTTAAAAACCCACGCTTTTTGACTGTTCCCTTGAAAAAGGTACGTAATTAACCCCTTTAGTTAAATTATTTAAATAAGTATTTTATTAAACAAAAAAAAGTAAGATTGTTTACGAAAAACAGGAGATTAAAGCTAACTCGCGTTAAAAGTTTTAATATTACTAAAAAATTTAATTAAAAAAATTTATTTTTAAATGAAAATTAAAATTTGCCAAATTTGTAAAAAACAAATAAAATTTTAAAAATTTAGGCCTCAAAAAAAAGTTTAAAAGGATGAACCTTTTTTTGTTTTCAAATACTAAATTTTAAAAAATATTAATTTTGGGATTTGTTTTTGTAAAATTCTAGAAGGGCTTAAAAAAAATTCAAATTTCTTAAATTTTTAAAAAACCCTCGCAATTACAAAAAATTTTTAACCCGTTTATTTTTCATTTGCGTGTGGTTTTTTTATTTTTTGGAAGAACTAAAAATTTTGTTTCTTAAAGGTTTAAATTTTCCCAATCAAAATATTTGTATTTAAAAAAAATTTTAAGAAAAAAATTCCCGACTTTTAAGGCCGAAAAATCCTTTTCAGGGAAAGGAAATAGTTTTTATAAAATTTAAAACAAAAGGTTTTTAAAAGAATTAATGTTTTCCCGTAAATTTTGTAAAGAACGTAATCCCATTTTGAATTGTCCCTGATAAAAGATATTTTTTTTAAGTTTTATTTAAATAAGTATTTTAGAAAAACAAAAATGAAATGTAAAAATTCGGATTTCGAAACAAAAGGTGAAATTTAAAAAAATTTAAATCCTTTTAAAAAAATATTTAATTCATTTATTATTAAATTAAAATTTTAATAAAAAAAAGTCCTAAAATTTAGATTTTAAAATACAAAGAAACTTTTGGGATTATACTTTTAAATTACGTTTAAAAAATTAAAATTTTAAAATTAAAAGGATTTTTTAAAAATTTTATTAAACAAACAAAAAAGAAAGTTTTCAATTTTTCCAATTGGCGAGGCGAAGCGAGCGGAGCTAATAAAAGAATAGTGTCACAAAAAGTCACTTTTAATCCGAATAATACATACTATTTTTTCTGCGACAGAAAAAATCGGATTCAAAATAGTAAATCAAATTACTAAAAAAAATTAATAAATAAAATCAACTCCTGTTGAATTTTTGTTTTACATTTCGTCAAAGTGATACGTAAAAACTCCTATTGAAAATGTTTGAAATGAATGAGAATGAAGGCGATACACCATTAGAAATTTTACAATGTGCAGAAGAAGTAGTATCAGATCTTCTGCCCGTTAAATCTAAAGACGTATATGAATATACCTATAAGAAATTTGTAAATTGGTGTAGCGAGAAAAATGTAAAATCATACACGGAAGGCGTACTATTAACATACTTCTCCGAATTGTCCAGTAAAATGAAGGCTTCTACCCTCTGGTCGCAATATTCTATGGTGAAGGCAACACTATGTTTAAAAAATGGTATAAATATCGAGAAATTTTCAAAACTGCGTGCGTTTTTAAAAAAAGAGAATAATGGCTATATTCCCAAGAAATCGAGAATTTTTAGTAAAGAACAAGTGAATCCATTCTTGAATTGTGCTAGTGATGAGCAATATTTGATGATGAAGGTTTGTTTTAAGTTTTATAAATCGAGTATTTTACGATAATACATTAAAATGTTTGTAGGTTGTATTAATTTTGGGTGTTGCTGGAGCCTGTCGCTGCGGCGAGTTAGTACATTTGAAGATTAGTGATAGATCTTAAATAGGGCGCCTTATTGATTAAAATTCCTTACACTAAAACTAATAAGGCTAGATCATTTACTGTGATGGGAGATAGTTATTTAAATATTTATAGAAAATATGTAAGTCTTCGCCCTACAAACTTTGCAGAACCACGTTTTTTTTTAAATATCGAAATGGAAAATCTCATCGGGTAGTAGTAGTACTTCATAAGATTAGCAGTATTCCACAAGAGGTCGCTAAATTTTTAAATTCAGATAACCCGAAAGAATTTACACGTTACAGGTAAATTATTCGAAATCAATTGTTCGAAAATCAATTTTTCGAATAGCAATTATTCGAAAATCAATTGTTCGAAACTCAATTGTTCGAAATCAATTGTTCGAAATGTATTGTATATAATTGTCCAAATAAATGGGGCACTTTTTAAAAGTTCCGTCCATAAACCAGTGATTTGATTGTTCCAGAAGTTTAAGGGACTTCTGTGTTCCATTTTAACAACAAAAAATTGCAAAGTAAAGGTGTGTACGTCGTCGAAATAATTAGACTACTGAAAAATTGCATTCGTTTCTTGTATTTATATTCAAATCCAACAAACGACATAATAATGTTAATATTCCATGGCCTACTATTTTCGAAAAATGTGATAGAATATACGTAGTGTTTGTGTAAGATTGTAAAAAGGATGACAAAAATTGAAATAAAAAGGCATTTTACTTTGAGTTTTGAAAACAATAACGAGTAAGTATAATAAAACATGGCGGTTTAATTAATTTGATTTTTGTTTTAACCTCGCCGCAGTTTTAAGTTAGGTACGATTTTTTGTGTCTTTATGAGTGCAAATTAATAAATTTATTATCCAGATTGAGTGTTATTTATTGTTTTCCAATAGTTACTTTATTTAAAAGAATCAACAAAAAATGTTTATTTTATAAAATTTGGTAAAAAGTCAAGAAAAAGGAATTTATACAAACTAGTTTATAACTTTCTAACGGTCAGGAATAGAAAAAAATGTGTATAAGAAAAAAATCTTAGAATTGATTGGCCTTTTAAAATGTCAAATAAAAAAGGTATGGTTCTGGGAAAAAAAATTCGAAGCGTCGCGACGCCCAGCGTCGGTTTCATATTTTAGTAAATTTCTGCCTTAACTTTGAGAGGAGTGGTGACGAAATAACATGCTTTTTACAGAACGAATTTTCCTCCAACCGTTTTCGAGAAAATCGCATTTCCCATGATAAATGAATCACCCTGTACATAATTTAGATTTCTAAGAGGTAAATGCTTAACAATATTAAACTAACACTACCCACCTATTTTTATCAAATTATAAATAAATCTAACAATAAAATGTCAAATGATTTGAAGTTTCGAAGATTTGGCAAGTTAAACCAGCTAGGTACCAGTTATTCTTTAATATAATGCGTTAAATATATCTTACCATCAAATCAATGGCACTTTTCACTAAATTTTGGTGGAAACCCAAAAATTGCTTCCTAATCAACATAACATTCATCAGGAAGTGAAAAAATGGACGCTTTAGGATGGCAGATGATATAGCCGTGCGCGAAAGGATTTGCGCAAAGAATTAAGTCAACGATGATGCGTTGCGCGAAACTATTGAGCAGAAAAAAATAATTTAAAGTGGGAGTATAAACCCTTAAGAAAATATGCAACTTAAGTTACACCAAAATGCAAATTAAGTTGCCTACCTCATACTTACAAATCATTAATAAATAAAATTTTTCTTATATTTACAACTAAATGAATGAAAAACCTAAATTACGGTATATTTTAATACAACTAAAATGGGTTGTAACAAGTTAATTAACTGATTACCCATTAACTGTTTTATTATCATTATATATATATATATATATATATATATATATGTATATATATATACAGGGTGTCCCAATAGTGTGTATTCGGTCGATAGCTCCTTGGCCATTAAACTTAGAAGATAAGTTTAAATACGAAAGTTGTCTATTTTTATAAGCTGCATAATCTAAAAATAGTTTGGTTTCTACAGGGTGTAATATAAAAGTGGTACAATCTAGAACTTTTGATTTTTAAATAGAACACCCTGTATACTATTATATTTTTCGATTCTCCTTATAATTTTACATCTTTTTTATTAGAATTACTTACAAGCTAAATCTTACAGTTTTTGAGATATTTGCAAAGTTAACTAAAAACTGACATTTTTATGTAGTAATTCAAGTAGGTGTATCTCAGTTATTTTGTAAGATAAAAAAATAATCTTTGGTGTAGAATTTATGTATACATGAGCTTACTTTAATCTATTGTCAAAATTGGATTTCAATATCCACGGTGATGACAAAAATTTATTCAATAACATCAATTTGAAAATGCTATATCTTCATTTTTTTAAATGGCACACCCTATATTTTTTAATGCCTTGTCTTCGTCTATTAGTCGGCTTTAATTTTTATTAAATATGTTCTATATCTATCTCTAATAGTTTCGGAGATATTTAAGTTGGTTCAATTTTTTTCGTTGATAACACTGAAGAAGAGTAACATTAGTCGGTCAAAGCAAGCTGTAGATACATAAGAAACTAAGAAATATTAACTGAAATACATAAATTGGAATTATAATAAATATTGTATGAAACCACCATTTTAAGATATATATATATATATATATATATATATATATATATATATATATTGTATATTGTGCATTGTTACGCTAGAATTATATGTAAACCCTACATTATGAGGAGAAGGGCGTCAGTACTGCGCTGGCGTAGTAAGGCTAAAACAGAAATTTTGGTCTTTATCGTGTTCATGATACCGGAGCCAATTGAAATTGTTATGATATACTAAGTTATGTTGCTAGTTAATATTGCCGTTGTCATTTATTTCATAACTTCCTGAAAATTTATTTTTACGGAAATATAACCTCAACCAAAATTCTAATTATTTCTAATACCAATGCAGTCACTACTGTTCTAGTAAATTGTAACTAATGTAGAAGTTATATCAAACAAAGTAGAGCCTTTTGAAATTCTATAAAATGTTAATAAATGCCCGTTTAGGTGAAGATTAAAATCAACAGCGTAGTAGTGCACATTATACATATATATATATATATATATATATATATATATATATATATATATATATATATATATATATATATATATATATATATATATATATATATATATATATATATATATATATATAGAATTTAACAGCGTATTTAAAATCCATTGTATATGCTATCTTTATCTTGATTAGCTTCTTTAATATCAAAAATAATCCAGTTGTTTATTAGCTTTACAAAATAGACCAAAAGACGATCCCCACGTGGGCACATAAAAAAAGCGCTTTTGCATCAGATTTAATATTTATACCTTAATGTTTTTTTTTGCAGCAGAAAATTTTTAAAATATTTGTAAACGCATTAATTAACGCGATGTCGACGACTAATTGCTCCGTTCCAATTAATATAAATGAAGTTGTATAACTGTTTAATAATAATAATAAACACATATTAAGAGGCACGCGATCAGATTCCTGTCTTACTAGACTACGGCCCCTTATTAGAATACAACCCCCAATGCATAAATAAATTAGGTCACAATCTGTAGATGGGATTAAAAAAATGTAATAATAATTGTAGCCCCCTTTGATAAAAAACGGGTCCTAATTAATAACAGATTAAATCTTTTTATTCTCATGTGAAAAAATATGTGTAAAAAAGTAGTGGGGAAGGTGCCCCAATAGGCGAGGCTTGTGACGTGAAAAAGTGAAAGTGGTACCGGTGTACTACTGCTATTTAACCGAATGTGTATTTTTTCAGGAATGTTAAAACAGTAAAAACAACTTAGGCTACCACTAATAGTCTATAAACTAAAAAATAAATAAAACAAAAATATGAAAAGATAAAAATACAAAAGTGTAAAAAAAATGTTAATGAGAAATTGTACCGGGTGTCCTAATAAGAATGGCCATATATCAGAAAGCGCTATAGTACAGCTTCGGAAAAAAACAATTTTATAACAAAAGTGGCCTCCAAAATCTGAAAATTATAAATTAAAAAATAAATAATTATAAGTTTATGTTATGAACGAATAAGTTCAAAGGTAAATATGTAATTAAAAATTATTATTAATTTTATTAAATACATAAATAGAAGGTTTACCTCGAGTAGGATTTGAATCTACGACCTGTACTTTGCTAGAGTACCGCGCTAACCAACTGCGCCATCAAGGTTCAAGCCCCAATCGATGTAAATTTTGTCTTTATGTATGTAAAAGTCCCAGCGGCGTCGACAGCAAATAAAGCTGTCAGCTTTTCTTTGTCAGATGCCGTTCGTTCATCGTTACTAATTTTCCTCGAGGGCCGAGAATCACTCTGGTTTTTGGGGCTAATGCAAAACAAGATTCGTCCAAATTGAAAACTATACTAGGATCACTAATAACCTTAATATTATCAGCAGGTTTGACTTAACTTCTTCTTTTTTTTTCTTCAGTAACAGCGCCCCTACCGCCATGAATGTATTCTGCTTTCTTTCTTGAAATCTGTTTATGTCGGTTTAAAAAAGCATAGTACCAAGTTTTTCCAGGTCGACCATTTGCGAATGGGAAATCCGATTTTTGCGCAATCGAAAATCCAATCTACCAACACTCTCTCGTTTTCTTCGCCAAGAAATATCCACAGTGTCCAGTAGATTCTCTGGGTGATTTTCCCTCCAATTTATTTCTAAATGTTGTCCTAGGCACTTTGAACTCTTTGCTGGCCTTCAAAACAGCCATTCCATTGCTTACGGCTTCCAAGGCTTGTTGCATCTTAATTGGGAGAATATTGAAATTTTTTTTAGGTGTTTTAGGCCTGAAAGAAAAAATAATTTGTACCCATCCGATCTCTTTTAATTGTTGGCATTAATAAAGTATCGCGTTCTACTAATGGCCATCTGAGTGGCTATAAGTCACGATACAAGGAATTTCAGGTATTACTAATGGCCACCTAATTTTTTGCAGGAAAAAATACGGAAAACATTGACGTGATACAAAAATTCGAGAGAATTACTTATCTTTGGTATTCTCAAAAATTAAAAAAAAAAATAATAAACAATTAATCACTCCGATATATCTGGATTTAATCTAAACAAAAGTCATATGTATATCTTGTCGGACCTACTAGAAATGGCAAATGAGCAAGTAGTTCTTGCTGGTCTCAACTTAACACGAACAAACCCGTCTAGAGAATGATCAAGAACCACCCACTCCCCGATCGTCAATTGTACAACCATTAACGTTGTTGCCAAATCCTTATTATTTTGCTAGTTAATTACCGCTACTTACTTTAATTCAGTGATTAATCGCGTGCCGGACTTTCTACGGGATCTTCGCCGCTTTCACCATGTAGTAGTCACTGTTTTAACACACCACTACAGAAGAGAAAGCGGATTTTGAAACATTCCTTATCAGGAATGGAAGACTGTCGGACTGAAGGTAGCAGCAGGACCAGGAGCATCAAGGAAGCTGGAAGAACGCCAAGGACAACTCACGAAAACAGCCTGTAACCAGAGCCAATCACACGAAAAGGAACGCTGCAGGGTAAATTAAATTTTTCTACCTATTAACAAAGCCCTCCATTTTCTATCTGACTCCTAACTCAAAACCTTAATCCAGCGGGGTGTGAGGCTGGACCTCGGTGGGAGTCCACCTTTAAAAACAAATACATTTGCATTTATTGCACACCCCAATTCAATTACTAACCACCATGGTAAACCCGCACCTCCCAGTCCCCTTACCCTAACCCCGACGACTACACCGACCGTGACGTACGCTGCCGTAGCTTCGCTACCAATAGAACCGACCCAGACGATGGCAACCACGACGATGTCGAAGACTACGACAAGGACACCACTCTCACCCTCTACCTTGTCCATATCCTCGTCATCCTGCTCATCCTCATCCTCGACCTCTACCGTAACCCAACCCAAATTCCGGTATTTCTTACGCAATATTCCCCTATCAATTACTTCCCAGAAGCAACTACACCATCCTCCGCTCTCTCCACCTCCCATGGATGAATACGATTCAACCACAATCACACCGCCTTTATTGAAACCACACATCCTATCCCTACCGCTGAAGTGGAGAAATCCATTAACGCCACCTTGTCTGGCCCAATCCACACCCGACCCGAACCCAAACCTCTCTCCCTATCATGCGTCATCCGCGAGGTTGACCGTGACATAACCGAAGAAGAAATTATACCCACGTTACCAAGGCCATCCGTATAGTTTCTAGAGCCACCAACCGTCCGTGTCGTAACCCACTTTGAATCCTCTATTACTTACCTCTTGCATAACGGCGTCTGTATGTTCGGCGGACACTATTAATGCGAGCCTCCACATACCCCCAATCCCATTCCCAAATACTGCTCCACCTGTACGCAGGTGGGCCACCTAGCAGTAGAGTGCCATACCCAATCCCTCAAGTGCCCCTCCTGTGGCGGAAGCCACAAATCCCAAGCCTGCCCTTCCATATCCTCGCCAAAGTGTAACAACTGCGGCGGCTCCTATTCTACTTACAGTTTCGACTGTGAGAAACGACGGGAGATCCCATCCTAAGCTGGAAACAGCTTCCACCACTTACTCCGATCCTGACGATGAGCCACGAGCACTTTCTCAGGATCAACACCTTCCTTAGAGCCCTTTCCTTCAGTCTGTTGACTGTCTTCCATGATAGGCGCGAGTTTATCACGAAGAGGATGGACCTAGTAGCCAGGGAGGTCTTAGACAGGCGATTGTGCTGCAGTTGGAGCGGTACGAAAGTAGGTTTTAGCACTCCCTACTACCGACAGGAGTAAATCCCATTTATTTCCTATTCTCCATCCCCTAACTTCCCCTCCTTACTTCCTTTCGCAATGGACCTGTCGAACGCGAGTGGCGTTCGACGAAAATGACACCTGATCAAAAATTTACTCGACACAGACCACATACAAATACTAGCCATAACATAGACAAAATTTACCAACAGAGGCACGCTTAATATAACCCATTACAATACCTACCTTCAAAACAACCCCGACAGTGACACACGTGGTACTGCACTCCTGATACTCTCCCGATACCCATCCGCTTCCTGCACCTTACCGCCGCAGCTTAAACACCTTGAATCTGTAGTTGCCACGGTGCACCTTACCTCATCCCTATAATAGTATTTTGCTATTATAAGCCTCCCGGGCATAACGCCTTTTCCTCTCCACTGCTACAATATGTAACCAAAATCCCTAATACAGTACTACTAGGAGATCTTAATGCGAGACACCAACATAAAGGTTACTCCATACCCGACCACATAATATCCTCAGAACAAATAACACAATGACAACTGCCACCTCGGCACAACTATAACATCAGACCACCTTCCCTTACTAATGAAAACATCCCTAGGCTCCCTACTTCCCCCAACACTAACAACTATCACACGCAGACATTTTCAAAATGCCGATTGGAATGCGTTTAAAGAACACATTTCCTATAACTTCCCAGATATAACCCTTAACACTAACGACGACATAGACAGAGCCGTACATTCATCTCCGACGCTGCCAACACAGCAATCCCGACAAAAGTAGACAAGAATAGACATCAACCGGAAACCACTTCCCACTCGCATCGTTTTCCTGATCAAGGAAAACCGACGGATATACCGGCGATTCCTGAAGACCAGAGACCCAGCACTAAAAACCAAATACAACAGACTAAGCGCAATAATCCGTCTAGAGACCAACAAATGCACCCAAGACAACTGGGTAAAAAATAGCCCAACTTGATTTCCGCGAAGGCCGTAAATTCTGGCACAAATTCAAGATCGTAACGAAATAAAAAACTAAATAAAAATGTCACCCAATCAACCCTCAAGGTACCCTCGCAGTTTCAGACCAGGAGAAGGCCGACTTGTTTGATCTTCACCGGCAAACCGTCCTCACTACCCCCGACGATCCTCCGTTCGACAACGATTCAAAGCTCGGCTCGAGCAAAACCTTGAGGCATTCCAAATCCAAAACTAAAACCAGAGACTGCACGTACTAACCGACAACGACTCCTTCCTTAGCCCCATTTCACTCGATCTAATACCACAAACTCTTAAACAAGGGAGAAATTCCGTTCCAGGACAAGACGGACTTGACCGCCAATACTGAAGAATCTTCCACCAAACGTCATTAGACAGTTAGCCCAAATATACAACAGATGCCTTGCCTTATCCTATTTCCCGACGGAATGGAAGTCTGCTTCAACCGTCATGTTACCCAAACCTAGATCTGATCCTTTCCAACCTTCATCCTACAGACAGATTTCCCTCTTAAGTTGTATGTCTAGAAACTATCCTGTCCCGAAGGCTAAGAGCTCATCTCGAAGCCAAAGACATTATCCCCAACAGCCAGTTCGGCTTCAGACCGAACCGTTCTTGCCCCTTTGTAAAAATATATACCGAATCCTCAAAAGCATTCAACCACGGGGACTGTTGCCTCGCAGTCTTCCTCGATGGGAAACAAGCTTTTGACAAAGTATGGCACGCAGGACTAATATGCAAACTACGACAGGTAGGCTTCCCGACCGCATTCGTCCGACTCCTTCTCTGACAGGCAGATGTGTGAAGGTAAGAGTAGACTCCTCCACCTCCACGACTTTTCATCCCACCGCCGGAGTTCCGAACGGATCGGCCCTGGCACCTATCCTATATACCATTTATGCATACGAGATTCCCCAAAGTACCAACTCGAACATAACAGTAGCCCAATTTGCCGACGACACTGCGCCTCTTGGCGACCAGTAGGGCACTGACAGGGCAAACAGACTAATAACTCAACAATTTACTCACTTCTCCACCTGGGCCAACCGGTAGAGACCAACAATCAACCCAAACAAGACACAAACAATACTGTTTATACATCCGAAATGATCCAACTTTGACAGACTAACCTCCTACATCAACTTGACCCTACGCGGACAAAGAGTAAAACTACAAGACACAATCATATACCGAGGTATCACGTTCTCCCTGACCCTACACTGGCAACCCGACGCTAGCGGCGCTCTCAATAAGATAGGCAACCGCATCACTATTGAAAATGCTGTGAGGAAACGTCAGAGGTTGTCACCCCAAAACATTTCAACACACAAAACTTACATTCGACCAATACTCGACTACCGCGCTCCACTGTACGCAAGTCTAAAGACAAACCAACTCCAATCCCTCGCCTCCTGCGAAAGGACAATACTAGTCACCATACACAAACTACACTTCAGACACCCCAACGAACTAACCATACAACACGCCAACATTTAACCAATAACCGACTAATAACACTACAGACCAAATACACAAAATGCAGGACAAACGGTGACACGATCCCAACCAAACAAATACTACAAATCCCATTCTCCAACAAACCTCGACTACCACGTAAACCCAAAACCAAATTCAAACACCTCCCAGAACTCCTACTTCAACGAATAGATAACCTACCGGAGGAGTTTGAAGATCTCCTCGACAATACTCCCTACATCCTAAGATAACACCAATCCTCAAGGAAAACGATGACCGCCGCAACGAAAATGGACAATTCTGTCCATCTTATAATACCCATTATACACTAACCTCAAACATTAAACACTCAAATCATAAATATCAAAATTACAATACATAAATATAACACAATACACAAACACTTAAAACCCAGGGCTGAAGAGGGAGAAGATCCCTAAACTGCTCGTGGAATGGAGACCCTTATGGAACCATTAAAGAAGATCCCAAAGAAGAAGCAAACGATTAAGAAAAAAAAGAGTGGCCATTAGTGAGGTTATGGCCAGCCATAAATAATGCCTTTACCCTAGATTCCAAAATGAAATAAAGTACGTGTTTTCATTTGAAAAATGAAAGGTATACATAAATTTACCATAAAAAACCGCATTGATAAATAAAAATCGACGGGTTGAAGCGTTTTCCCAAATACACGCTTAACTTGTTGCGTGTTTAATTGGAAAACGTTTCTTTTTGATAACGTTCGTCATTTTGTCAAATTTACTTACCAAAAACAGCAATTTATTCTTAGGTTGAATGCTTCCAATTCACTATTTCGCAAATTTTTACGCATCTCTAATTGCATTTAAATTAACGTATGTAACTTTCGTACCTTTTATTTAGTTAAAATAAGTCAAATCTAATACCTTCAGCGACATCTCTGAGATTTCGGATCATTTAATATAAAGCAGTTAAAAAGAAACCTGGGATCTATTAGGGTCAAATAATACATATAGATATAATAAATACTTATTTTCTACACATTTTAACTTTTGGCAACAATGATTAAATACAAATTTTCTCAAGTTTGTAAAGTTGATTTTAAGGTGTTGGCCCATTTTTCTTTATTCCTTTTTAAGAACGCCCTAGATGGTGGATGTTGAGTTTCTAGAAAAGTTTTCGTTTCTGGTTCTGGATGCTGAAGCATCATTTTTTTGGAAAAGTCTCACTTAAAGTAATACTGGGTTAAGTAAAAGTATTACTTACGCTTTTAAAAGGCATAATTGAAATGATTCATTCGTCCACATCTTCGGTAAGTGGCACATGTTTCGATAACCTCATGGTAATTAAAATTGTTTTCAGGTTTTAGAATATAAAAGCATTCAATACTAATTCTTTACACATAAAGACACTTCAAACGAAATTACGTTGAATGTTCACCACGGGCTCGTTTGTCACCTGTAAGAGGTATGAACGGTCATAATTAATTAAACATCGTACTTATATTTACCTTCTTTTAGCATCTCTGTATTACCTACATTTCTAACGACATCCCTTCTTAAATTTTCTGCTCATATTTTACTGTTACGTTACATCCAAAATACATGATTATCGCTGGAACGCATAAGAGCCTTGCTGACATCTATGACCATATCCGTGAAGGCTGCTAGATCGTTGGAATAGTACCCGATAATTGCCGTGGGCACAAGCTGAGGCTCACTGATTGCCATCATGGGCTTTGGTGGAATGTTAATTTATTTTTTTTATTCTTTTGTCAGGATATCGACAATAAAAATTACTTTATCGGGAGAATTGTTAACTCATTTATACTTCTTCCATCATTTTTTTATTTCTTTCTTTTTTTGGTAAATCCTGTTTCAGGCTTTATGGGGTTTACTCTCCTTTCAACACTTGTTGAATATTTTCTTATTAAAGCCTGTGACGCCTACTCATATCCGGTTCCTATCTAACCATATTACTATCACTTTAAGCTATACCTCCAAAAGTGTTCTGCGGTCTTCCGACCGTACGCCTGAGCTTAGTTGAGCCCATTCCTTTTTTTTATGCCATATGATGGTTAGGCACGTTGCAAACTTTAAACGAATTCACATTATTTCTGGAACACACTGTATAATGTTAAACCGCAACTAATTGTATTCCTTAATTAAATAATCAGCACATGTAAAGCAGTAGTGACATTTACCTATTTACGTAAATGTTATTACTGCATCGTAAATTAATTCTAAAACTGAAGTAATTAAACGCTTAATGGGTTTACACTTTAATTTTTACATAATTAATTTTTTTAATAAGCATATTTCAACAATAAATTACTGTTAACAAGTAAACAATAGTATACTCAATTTCAGATATAGGTACTACAAAATGTAAACCGCAGAAAAATTCACACTCATCACAGGAAGTTAATTACAAATGTACTTAACCGCACCAACTGTATTCTTTGATGGAAATAGATAAGTTTTATACATTAAACGGAAAATTAAAATTAAATCTCTCTGAAATTGCACTATATGACGTTTAAACATACTGGAGATATCACCATTTTCAATATACAGAACAAAAATCCCATCTGACTACTATTGAAAACCAATTATTTAACATAATCGAAAAGCAATTTAAAATGCTGCAATTTTTAGGAATCACCAACGTTCGGTTAAATCATCATCATATTTCCTTGGTGTTTTTCACACAGACGCGACGTTTTAAAGACACCTTTTGTAATTTAATCGAAATAATAGTCATATTGCATGCATATAAATAACAAAATTTAAACCCTCAATACACATATCGTATGAATCTTAGCCATGGGAGTTAATGTAAATGAACTTTATGCTAATCTTTATTCCATCGATGTACGGCTACGTAGTAATCTGCAGATAGCGGATTTGCAACTCTGACCTACAATCCTTTGTTTTTTTTCACATGATTAAAATATCTAAACTTGTGATTAAATCATCATATATTATTGATGACGTCATTTATCATAAACCCAGCATAATTACGGTGCGATATTGCAGAAGTGCGCTAAGCGATTTAAAATGAGTTTTGTAGGTATACGACCTTTAATTCGTTTATATTTCCGGTCATAGATTTGAATCAACTTAAATATATGTATAACTATTAATAATTACTAGTTTATTATTAGTGATGATTATTAAATGAGGTTCTGTCTGCTTCCGGTTGGGAAGTTTTTAATTACATTTGTAACTTTTTTTACCAATTTGTGAAGTTTGTAATTTAACAATAAGATGCAAGTACACAATGATCAATACTTATACGAGTTTAGTTCAGAAGTTCTTCCTATTAAAAGTTTTATTTAATGAGGTTCATATTTCAATAGTTTATAATTGTGTTGGGTGGAGTGTTACGTTACTGGAAGCTTTGTGAGTAGAGTATTACGGAATATTTTAACATACGGTAAATTTGCTTTGTTATAAACTTACCTCTCTGGTCTGACGTGTTCACATCAAAACCAATATTCCTTTAAATTTTACCTACAAGAATTAAATTCTTTTTAATAGATCACTTTTAGAAATGATATTTCAAAACGTCTCTAACCAAAATGGCGGATTGCGTAAGTCTATTTTTGAATAAAACGTATTTTAAACGTTTTTATTATATCAACTTCTCTGTTTATGCATTAGTTTTATACAGCGACTTATTTATTTTAATATCTGATTGAAAAATCATTCCCGTATACATACATATACAGAGTGGACCAAAAGTCTGGAAACGCCCAATTATCTCATAAATTGCTAGTAGTCCAGTCATTTTAGGGTTTATCTGCGGAAAAATTGCTAGTGAGCTGAATTTTTGTATTTTTGTATTACGGCGTTGTAATGAAGATGTGAAAAATCGACATTGATATAGTGCCGGCTAAAAAAGTGGGTCTATATCACAACGGCCACTGATCTTAGCGGCCACCCCGGTTTTTGCTATTTCATAACGGCCACCTTGGTCACAACGGCCACCAATAATATTTGATCATAACGACCAACTTGTTCACAACGGCCATTCTTTCAGTTAATCACAACGGCCACCCTGATCACAACGGCCAACTTTACAAGTTGATCATAACGGCCACCGTGATCATAACGTCCACTCGTACTCATTATCATAACGGCCACCTTGATCACAACGCCCACCCACGCCAGAAGTAGAAAACGTCATACGTCGATGAACACAACGGCCACCCTGATCATATTGGCCACTTTAGAAGATGATCATAACGCCCACCGTGATCATAACGGCCAATCATAGTGATGATTATAACGACCACCGTGATCACAACGGCGACCGACGCCAGTTGACAAAAACGCCCAACAACGATGATCGCAAACGGCCAAAAGTTGTTCTTCGTAAAATACGAAAATTCTCTTAATTGCATTATAGATATATGTTGATGTAATTATCAATAAGATCGGACAAGGGGGTAAGGGGTTATCGAGATATAAGCTTTCAAACTCTTGTCTACATAATTAGAATGTGCTATGTAATATATTAGTTACAGGATTCCCAAAATCCAGCTAAAATTTAAATTAGAAATTGTTTAATCTATCGATATTTCTTTTTCTACTAATGTAAGTGTTTTTACTACCGGTTTCACATTATGGAAATAAAATTAATTTTCTTAATATTAATGCACATCAGTTCATATGACTAGAGAAAAACTAGTTATAACCTTGTTTATATTAACTATAACTTCCATAGATATCGAAAACCATGCAACGATCAATACATACCTTCTTACCTCCAAATGTTGCTTAAATCCAGTGTTGGGTAGTCTCTCGATGCTTTCGATCCGGAATCTCGATCCGTAGAGTGGATCTTGTATCTGGATCTAGATTTGAAAAATCATACAGAAGATATACCCGATGATGAGCACGAAGAGGAAAATTCAACAGAAAGCGTACCTGAAGCCTCTCAATATCTAATCACGCTACTTGAATTATATGCAAAGAAAACATGCCAACAACAGTGTTGCTGCCTGTTACGCGACGATTGTACAGAAGAATATAAAGTCAGAAACACGCCACATCAGAGACCGGACGAAGCATTAGGTGATATCATAGACTAGTCTGTTTGTCCTCTAGACTAAACTCTAGTCTAAACCTACTGGCGCCCTTCGGGTAGAATCAGAGGTTGTCACCCCAAAACACTTCTACACACATATAAAACATACATCCGCCCTGCTATGGATTTCCGAGCTCTTATATACACAAACATTAACCCCAATCACCTTTCCTCAATCGTCTCCTGTGAACGCCGAATTTTAGACGGATACATAGGTTACCCGTCAGGTACCCTAATGACCTCACCCTACACAGCGCCAATATACCCCAATCACAAACCGTATCCAAAAACTCCAGGAAAACTTCGCCTATAAAAGAATTTTCGGCAACACTATCCCAACCAAAGAAATCCTTGCCACTTCCCACAACTACCGCTTTCCCAAATTCCCTCGAAAAAAACCCAAATTAAAATTCAAACATCCTCCCGCAATCCTCACACAACTCCTCGACGACCTCCCCGAGGAGGTAGAAGAATCCCTCGATAATACCCCATATGCCCTCCGCATCCCCCCGGATATTCGATGACGACCCAGCATGACACCGGCCAACGATCTAATTAATCACACTGCACACCACACTAACCCATACGCACACTTAAACCCAACCACACACTGTTCAAAATTCAAAGTCAAATAAATTTAAACACTTTTTTTTTCTTTTGTTATTACTAAAAATAACCACACCTCATGATTGTACAATAATACAAAACAGCGCAACACCAACAACAACGGAATGACCAGGGCTGAAGAGGAGGACTCCTGAACAGTCTACAATAAGATATATATATATATATATATATATATATATATATATATATATATATATATATATATATAATGTAATATATATATATATATATATATATATATATAAGCTAAAATAAGTAATTACTAACCATAAGCATGAGCATACTAAAAAAATAATAATAAAAAAGAAAAACCTCTAGACAGAATCATTTTTACAGAGTTTTTGCGTGTTGTAAGCACTTGAAAATGTAAATACAAATTAATAAAAAAATTGTTACACATTTTGTTTTGTGTTATTGTACTCTTGTTAGTCTTTTTACATCAAAGGGGAAAGTAAACTGAAAGTCAGAATGTGAAGTTATGACTAATGACCACAGACTAATGAGGTCTTTTTGAAAATCTTATACATATCTTATATACATGAACACTTATAGATAAGAAGAATTAGGTATTATACAGAGTGTCTCAGCGAGACCGTTCATTAGAAGTTTATTGGGTTCTGGACAAAATAAAAATTTAAACATTTAGAATGCGGTATAATCGACTGAGTTCTCTTCAACTAAAATATTTTCAGACTTCTAGCGCTTCCGGTTATACCGGATTTACTTATTTTTAAGCTTTATATATACCTTCAGTTTGATTCGATAGTTCTGGAGTTATTCGTTTATTTCTAAAATAATCTGTTTATCAGACATTTATTTAAAAAATTAGAGAACACTGAATTTTGGGATATCAAATTAGGATTCAGAATATGCTTAAACAAACATGTTGGAGTATGTTTTGGTGCCGAGAACGGCTTTCTACATGGTGGGGTTACTTTACTATGGCACGTTAACTTTTCGAAATTTTGAAGAACAATATGTTAATTTTTCAAATGACACTTCCCACCCAGCCCATATTTTATCCCATAATTTTATTAATTTTCCATACACGAAATTTATAAGATCTAGATTCAATTTCTAAATAAACAAGTAACTCGAAGTTACTTTGCCGTTTGAAGAATGTATGGTAGAACCACAGAAAAGAACTTCGATTGTTCAAATATGCTGAAAATATTTATGGAGTACAATTTTTTTTCTTCCAAATATTTTTAAATCCTTCCATTTAATTTTTTTTATTTCGGAGTAAATGCTTTACTCGAAAAAAACTCCGTGAGCTATGAAGTACAGCTCCACCAAGCCTATCGGATCTCCATAAAATATGTGAACTAATTTCAATGAAAAAACTATTAGCCAATAAGATTTCATTAAAACTAGACGCACAATCTGGCTACAACAATACATTTACTTTAACAATTTGACATTTGTCATAGCATATTGCGATTTAAATATAAATTTGAAACTGTCGGTAAAGACGTACAGTTATACTTTTGTATGTGTATGTAACGATAAGAAGTCAGCTCCCCCAAATACACCTTCTCACGGATACAATGTCTTGGCGGAACTACAATTTAAAATGGGCGTCGTGATCAAGGTGGCCGTTATGATCATGATCCGAGTAAGAGTGGCCTTTTGTGATCACCGTTGTTAGGCGGTTTTGTTAACTGACGTGGGTGGCCGTTATGATCATTACTAAGATTAGCCGTTATGATCACGGTGGCCGTTACGATCAACTTCTAAAGTGGCTATTATGATCAGGGTGGCCATTGTGATCATCCTCGTATGACGCTTTCCACTATTGGCTTCGGTGAGCGTTGTGATCAAGGTGGCCGTTATGATAATGAGTACGAGTGGGCGTTATGATCACGGTGGCCGTTATGACCAACTTGTAAAGTTGGCTGTTGTGATCAAGGTGGCCGTTGTGATCAATTGAAAGAGTGGCCGTTGTGAACAAGGTGGCCGTTATGATCAAATATTATTAGTGGTCTTTGTGATCAAGGTGGGCGTTATGAAATAACAAAAACCAGGGTGACCGTTATGATCAGTTGCCGTTGTGATCAGGTCCCAAAAAAGTTATAAAGGTCAAAAGGTTACGAAAATCAGTTTTCGCGAATATCTCGCGACCTATTGCTCGGAGGTCAATAGAGGTCATTATAAAAATTGTTTGTCGTGAAATTATCTACAAAAAATGCCTCTTGCATTTTTCTGTAAAATTAACCGTTTTCGGAGTAGAGCGCTGAGAAGGCTTTTTTTACAATGTTTCCCCCGTAGGCATAATCCATGATATGTAATAAGAGTTTTTTTTTTATTTAAGAGTGAATATTTTTTTATTTGAATACTGAAAAATACAGAAAAAATAAACTTTAGTATATAATTTTTTTTTTGTCATTCATTGTCGATATCTTCAGTTTCTATATCATTAACAGTTGCTGACAAAACGTCGAGTGGACTTATTCCTATATTTAAATCGGCATCTTCATCATTTTCATCATTGGTTGACTCTGTGTTTAAGCATGACTGGCCACGGCAATGTCCACAAACTTTTGAACATCTTAATCTAATTTTTTGCATCCTCATTTGCCGCCACAACCTTTTGTACAATTACAAAAGATTGTGTTCAGTAGATCATCGGGTGCTGGTGGTAATAAAATTGTTATTGGCTGTAGTGTATTATTTTTTAACTCCCAGCCCCGCTGTTCTGGATCAATTTCTCTTCCTAGCCAGGTTTGTATTTGATAATACACTCGATAAATATGCTGTTGAGCTGCTGAAGAAGTAGGTGGTAATAATGGAAATTTCACAGCTGTGTTTTGTCTTGTTAGTTTAGCAAAGCTACAGTATCTGTAATTATCTATCGAATGTTCTGATTTTGGAGCACCGTAAATTGCTAGTAGAAAATGTATTCCAGCATTGACAATTGTCAGGTTGCGTTGACGCACCCTGTATGTAGGGTGTTGTAATGACGTGTATTACGTGTTTTGAGTACGGATGTATTGAGTTTGAACGAGAAAAAATTTTTTTTTTGTATGTGCATAATGTATGTGGGTGGGTGATACGCCACTGGAAATTTAGGAGAAATATTATTCAGTATGTAGATACGTGTATTTGAATGTTATAGAGACATTGGTGTTTGAATAAATAGATTCCGATGAATGTAAATGTAAAAAGAAATTTGTTCATGGGACGATAATGTTTGCTACTGTGTTGCTACTGTTGGCTACTTGATAAGAAATGGAATGTTGGAAGATAAAGGAGTAATCTTTGCCAGAAGATGTGAGTGTATAAGTGTAGGATGTTTTAGAAAATATGTACAGAACGATTTGGTATGTTAATTGTTAATTATAGAAAGTTCTCGTAATGTTGTGCATTAAGTTTTAAGAATACGTGTATGTATATGGGATTTGAGACCTTAGACTGTACTTATTTTTGCAAATGTTGCGGAAGGAGATCGAGCGCATGTGGGAAATAAACGTTGGAAG
The DNA here is from genome assembly GCA_036346205.1 of Vesta saturnalis. NCBI lineage: Eukaryota > Metazoa > Arthropoda > Insecta > Coleoptera > Lampyridae > Vesta > Vesta saturnalis. The sequence continues at coordinate 327,856 of JARFJB010000912.1, forward strand.
TTGTGTAATGGTCCAGAGTGGCTACTGAATGAATGTGATGGCGAGAACTGGCTTCTTCATAAAGTAATTGAAAAATTTGTAAGTAAAAACAAACATGGCGATGTATTGTAGTTATGAGCGTGGTTGTACAGATGGTAGCATCAGTCGGGACTAAGAAATTTTGAATGAATACCATTGGAGAATATAGCGCGGAAGGAAGACATGTTTAAAGATGGATGCCTGAAGGTATAAATAGGAAAGTCAGAGATTGATAAGAGGGTTAGCTTAAGTTTTGGTTGTCGGTGAGAGACGCGCGCGAGGTGATGTGTGAAATTAGAATGGGTTGAGTTGGAGTTGTATTTGTGAATAATATTGAAGGCAGTCATTGTTTAAACAACTGCGTAACCCGAAAGGGGATGAATCGTATAAGACATTCATAAATAAAACAATTAATTAAAATTGAGATTGAAGATAAAATCAGTTTGTTTATTTTCAAGAAAGTAAAACGTGCGTAAGCAGATTTATAAAAGATAACAGTTATTACGTTATAGTGTTGAGTGCAGCGCGTGTTCTTGTACCGATATTTAGTTAAAATTATGTATGGAACCACCTTTAAGTGAGCGAAGTATTGGTAGTAAATTAAGCCAATGTTAAGGTAATTTTACGTGACATTAAAAGTTTATTTGTGTTAAGGAAGGACTAAACTGTCCTAAAGGTTGCGAGAAACTTTTAAGAGGCAACCAAATGTGTATAGTTTATTACAGTTTATTGGAGTAATAACCTCGTATAGTTAAGACTATTTGCGACTACAGAAAGGAATAAGTGTTTGTGAAATTGTGGAGTACTTGTTTTATGTGCCTTCAGGCAATTTAAGGAATACACATGGACTACAAATAATTGATTTGCGGGAAGAAAGAAAAGCGTAGGATGAATGGACAGTCTTTAAGTAAGAATTACATTTAAGAACCTTGAAAACTTAGTAAAGCACGATTATCTTTTCTTTGTTTAGTTGTAATTTGCGTAATGTTTAGTTAATTAATTATTGTTGAAGGAAAAAGATAATCGGTCTCGAGTTATGTTGTATTGGGTGTTTTAGTATTAAGAATTTTTGTAGAAATGCAAATTGGTATTGACGGTGGTTTTTCAACCAGGCTGATGTGTATGTAAACATTTGTTTATTATGTTATGCAGGACAATATATATTTATGGTTACCTTTTTATTCTGTTGTTTATTTAGCCAGGTATGAGATACATTTGTGACGTTTACTTAATTGGTGACCTTTTTTTTTGACAAGTTAAATATAAACTTTGCATATTTTGGATTTTTAAGATTAATGAACAACCTGAAAGCTTATATTTGCCAGGTTGATTGCAAAAATTTTCATGTTAGTTTTCATTAACGCAATACACTAATGACGGATCAGCTGTTAATTAAAATTTCATTAAGTATAACTAAGAATGATGAGTTTTGAGAACTTACATATTTACGAATGTCAAATACGATTCAGAAGTATTATAAAAATTAAATTAAATTTAAAAGATATCGTTCATGTTAGGAATATTAAACCTTCAAGGATTATTCTCGTTTGGTGTTTTGCAGCACTTTATCACTATTATATTGGAGTAACAATTATTAAGCCGATGACATCGCTTTCTTTTGATTAGGAATTTTAAAAATTAATTATCGATCATTGAATGAAGAACTATTTATTCATTAATAAGTAGAGATTTAACTTTATATGTATACGAGGGATACGTAGGAAATATAACTGTTGGTTACGTGAATGCAGTTGAATTTGAGTGATAAATTTTATTTTGGAAGTTTTGGTATACGAGGTGTATTCAAAAAGTTTTTAATAACCTGGGTAGTACTAAATATATTTGAGTTTGGGTTGAATTGTTTGGGACGAGTGTTTGTTTTAGAACCCTCGTGTGAGAGTTTACTGAGTAAGCACAATCCTACTTTCCACAATCAAGTAGGGTTAATTAACACCCAGCTTAAGACAATTATTTTAGCAGTTTCGATTGTGGTGGCGCCTAGAGACATATTTTCCCGGACTGAGCTGTTTGAATTTAGGTGTATGGTGTTTGAGCGTATTAATCATTCATTTTACTTATTATTTCGACCACGCCCATCTCCCTGTTAGCTGGCTTGGCAACCCGCTTACATTAGTAAGCATACACGACGCCTAGTGCGGTTTGGACGTGTAACACAATGACATCTGGAGAGCAATTTTCTTGTTGGAATATTTCTGCAGAATTGTTTAAATCGGATCTTTTTTCAAACATCTTCATGACTTTCATTTTTCCTTTCCCAAAAAGTGCTGAAGTTGTATTACATCCGGTCATGGCATGTAGAAACATGTCAGGTTGCGATGACGCACCCTGTATGTAGGATGTTATAATGACGTGTATTACGTGTTCTGAGCACGAGTGTATTGAGTTTGAACGGAAAAAAAAAAAATTTTGTGTGTATATAATGTATGTGGGTGTATGATACGCCACTGGAAATGTAGGAGAAATATAATTCTGTATGTAGATACGTGTATTTGAATGTTATAAAGACTTTAGTGTTGGAATAATTAGATTTTGATGAATGTAAATGTGAAGAGAAATTTGACGAGGGGACGATAATGCTTGCCACTGTATCGCTACTGTTTTGCTGCCGTTAGAGATGGAATGTTGTTGGATAAATGAGTAATCTTGGTCAGAAAATGTGAAGAATAAGTGTAGAATGTTTTAGAAAATATGTAGAGAAAGATTGGGTATGTTTTAAGTATTAATTTCAGAAAGTTTTTGTAATGTTGTGCAATTGTTTTGAGAATATGTGTATGTATATGGAATTTGAGACATTAGACGGTACTGATTTTTGCAAATGTTGCGGAACGAGATCGAGCGCAGGTTGGAGATAACGGTTAAAAGTTGTGTAATGGTCCAGAGTGGCCACTGAATGAATGTAATGACGAAAAATGATTTCTTCATGAAGTAATTGTAAAATTTGTAAGTGAAAACAAATATGGCGATGTATTGTAATTACACGCGTGCTTATATAGAGGGAAGCAGCTATCAGAACTATAAAATTTTGAATGAATATTATTGGAGAATATAACGCGGAAGGAAGACATGTTTAAAGATGGATGACTGAAGTTATAAATAGGAAAGTCAGAGATTGACGAGGGTTGTTGAAGTTAGAGTTAGGAAGTTAGCTTTTGGCTTGTGATGAGAGCTCGGTGAGACGCGCACGCGAGTTAGTGTGGGATAGAATGTGATGATGTTGGAGTATGTTTGTGAATTTTAATGAGGCAGTAATTGTTTGTAACCCGAACCGGGGATAAATCGAAAAAGACATTCATAAACAAAACAATAATTAAATTGAAGTTGAAGATAAAAATTAGTTTGTTTATTTTCAAGAAAATAATAGTGCGTAAGCAGATTTGAATAAAGATAACAGATGTTATGTTAAAGTATTAAGTGCAGCGCGTGTCCTTGTTAACGAGATTCAGCTAAAAGTATTTATGAGACCACCTGTTAAGTGAACGAAGCGTTCGTTGTATATTAAGCCAAGGTTTAAGTAACGTTATATGACATTGAAAATTTATTTATATAAGGGACTAAATTGGTGAAAAGGTTGCAAGAAATTTTAATAGGCAACCAAAGGTTTACCGTTATTACATGTTATTAGACTATTTGTGAGTGCACAGAGGAATAAGTTTTGTTGAGCCTTTTGTAATGTGCTTCAGGCAATTTTAAGCAGTACAAATGGACTACAAATATTTGGTTTACGGAAGAAAGAAAATCCAAGGATTAATGGACGATTTTAAGTAAGGTTTATATTTAAGTATTTTAAAAATTTAGTAAAGCACGATTATCTCTTTGGTTTAGTTCATTTGTGTAATGTGATTAAATATTAATTAGTTTAGAAGCGAAAAGATAATCGTCCTCGAATCATGTTGTGTTGGATTGTATAGTATTAAGAATTTTGCAGAAATTGGTAGTGACGTGTGGTTTTGATTTTCAACCACGTTGTTGAGGTATATGTAAATATATTTGTGTGTGTAAACATTTGTTTTTGATTATTTTATGCAGGACAATATATATTTATCGTTATTTTTTTTACTTTGTTGTTTATTTAACCAGGTATGAAACACAGTTGTAACATTTACTTAATTGGTGATCTTGTTTTGACAATTTTAAAAGTAAGCTTTGCATATTTTCATTTTAATTTTTCAAATTTAAGGAACAACCTGAAAAGTCTTATTAGCCAGGTTGATTGCAAAATTTTCCTGTTTGTTTTAATAGCGCAATGCACTATTAACAGATCAGCTGTTAGTTTAAATTTCATTAAGTATAATAAAAGTTTGAGTTTTGAAACCTTAAATGTTTACGAATGTCAACTACGATTCAAAAGTAAATTAAATTTAAAAGATATCGTTCATGTTAAGAATTTTAAAAATTAATTACCGTTCAGTGAATGAATTTGAGTGATAAATTTTATTTTGGAAGTTTTGGGTATACGAGGTGTATTCAAAAAGTTTTTAATAACCTGGGTAGTACTAAATTTATTTAAGTTTGAGTTGAATTGTTTTGGACGAGTGTTTGTTTTAGAACCTTCGTATATGAGTTTACCGAGTAAGCACAATCCTACTTTCCACAATCAACTAGGGTTAATTAACATCCAGCTTAATACAATTATATTAGCAAAGTTTCGATTGTGGTGGCGCCTAGAGACATATTTTCCCGAATTGAGCTATTTGAGTATAAGTGTAAGGTGTTTGAGCATATTAATCATTCATTTTACTTATTATTTCGACCACGCCCATCTCCCTGTTAGCTGGCTTGGCAACCCGCTTACATTAGTAGGCATGCACGACGCCTAGTGCGGTTTGGACGTGTAACAAACAGAATATTTCTCTTGCGATGTAGATACTTGTTGAGGCTATCAGTCGAGTATATTTCTGTTTTAACATTGTTTTTTCCTGGTTTTTTAAAAAAAATTGATGTAGGTTGATCAAGTATTTGTGTGCGTGCTATGAGAAGTACCAACAGATCTATGTCTTCGCCAACGATAATTGTAGTATTATTTATTGATTTTTCAATCGCTGTTTCAACTATTAAGACGTCAGCATCATCACGTGATTGTCTTGTAGCAATACCAACTTCTTCGAACTTCTCAATAAGCATTTCAATTAATTTTCTTTTGTTAAATCGATTAGATAAGAATTTTTCTTGACTGATAGGAACTTCCATCGATTCATTGAAGTGCACTTCACAAGATATAGAAACGGCAGCGGTTCGTCTTAGTTGTCCCATCGCTTTGATATTTTTACTGGTGTCAGAGTAACCATCAAAAATGACAACAGTATTTGTACCGAAATTATTTGATAAATAATTAATATATTTGTTAATGATAATATTAAATGTATCATTTTTTTGCCATACGGCACGATGCATAAGAAATCCACCATCGATTATGTATGTTGCATTATCACAAACTACTTGATAATTAATTGGCTCGAAGTAGTCGTATATTTTTCTCATGCCAACATTATCAAATAGTGCTGTTGGATATGGACTTAATTCATATTGTAAATATTCACAAAGATTTTCCTCAAACTTTTTATTTAAACTAATTCGTTGAAATAGCAATAACGGATCGATCGTTACCTTGCAGTTATGAACCATGATAGAAGTGTTTACTGATGTAATGGAAGAACTCTGTCAGAGCTGCAGACCAATTTCTTTGGCATTATAACAGTTGATTTTATTATTGCCAACAATTCCTGTTGATACAGAAACTACTTGATTGCAAGTTGAAAAAGGATTATGCAAAACAAACCACACTACAAGTTTTTTAATGTCAGTATTATCTCTTTCAATGCGTGAATCCCTAGAGTCTACATGTTGATCCGCGGTATCAAATGAAAGGTCGCAAAATTTTTCAATTTCTTCACCAATTGCATTTACTGCATGCATGCCATATATCCACTTAGATAAGACGCTTTCATGAGTACTCCTTCCTCGAGAAACCCCTCCTTCAGTTTTCATAGACTTCATCAAACTTTGTTCAATAGTCATGTCGGTCCAGGTTCCACGGTTGAATTTTTCTGTGCGTCTTACTGCAAATGTTTTTTGTAAAGTTTACATAGTCTTGGTTATCCATTTTATATTTTAAAGCTATCATATCTTGCAAGTATAAATGTGCAGATTTAGCATACAGGAAATGACCAGATGCATGAAAATATGGAAGCATTCGCTGAACACTTGTAAGATGATCATTCCATAATCCTAGTCTCAGCACGAATGAAATCATTAGCTATTGATATCATTTCAATGTATTGTAGCCATAACTGAGCAGTAGGTCCACCGCTTTGCAATTTAGCTACTTCGTCATTAAATAACTGTATTAGTCCGTTCAAAACATCTTCAGATTCTTCAATATCATCATAAGACATCGTCCCTCTCATAATATCCATGATGTAACCATCCAAAAACTCTTGCAGATTTTGATCGATTGTTAATTTATCATAAATAAGCTTCATTAGTGCAACGCTAACAAGTCCATGTCCTCTTACACTTCTTGCAAAAGCATGGCCATCTAACATTTTTTCAACTGAATTTGGAGCATAAATAACAGTAAAAGCTTCCTTGAGTCCACTTTCTTCCATTATATATACTATAGATCCAAGAAACGACTTAAGCATATGAAAACCACCTAGTCTTACAATGACGTTGGATATATCAGATTGAACATCCGCAGCAGCTACAATTTCGCGAGCTTTATAGTCAAGTGGCTGATCAAAAGTAATGATGTAACAATTTTGTCCATGTGATTTGGCACTACCTACTGCACAATCTAATGTGGTGTAAATTGTATTTTTATTACTTGCAGAATGATGAATAAAGGGCAGGAACATTACGGTCGATGTTGTAAAGTCTTTATTATTTTTTGTTAGCTTCTCTAAAAATCCATTCCACCCTGGTAGACCGTTGACATCTCTCCATTTTGCGTATGCCCACAATAAATCGACCTTACTACAAATTGCTTCATTTAAAATAACATTATAATCGATTTCTTCAACTATAATCTTACTCATTCCAGCTACTTCATTATTTTCGTAAGTTAAAAGAGGTACGTGTGAAACTGCAGCTAAATCCTCAGCGTTTGGTTTACTCTTACATTTCACGATGGGCATATCAGCTACAACAGCGTTACTTGGAGAAATTATTTTTATTACACCCATTATATGCACTGTATTATGCCCATCAATGGTGGAAACATTAATGTCTGCATTATCTGCAGCGTAGTGTAAAATTACGTCAGGCTGTGAAAGAATACGAGGTTGACGATGATAAACAGTTGACTCTTCATACGTCACAGCATCGCTATATGGAGCACAAAATCCAAAACTTGACGAAAATCTAGTAATCTTTTTCAGGAATATCTTCTACGAAGGAATACAGACAGGCTAAGTAGCAGCTGTGACGAAAACGATCGTGGACGCATTACACTCATTATAGCATGGGCTATGGCTGTAGATTTTGCTTCAAATTTTTTTTTTGCCTTTTTTATTCTTCACAATTAATTCATGCAAAAAATGCGTTTTAGGAATTTCGTCATTAATATTATCTAACATTCGACTTGGTGGTGAATAAGAGTCGTGAATAATTGTAATGGAACGAATATCTTCTTTAATTATTGATGCATCAGCTTCTACAATTCTAAGACGTTCATCACAATGTTTTTGTTTTTTTTTTCTTCGTATCACGAATTAGTCAAAATAGTAGTTGCAGTATCTCGAAAGCAAATTATGGTTAAAGATTTACTGTTCGTGGTTATTACAATATTACTCCCATATCGAGCAATCAATTTTCTTATTATTGTTTTATCGTCTGGAACGTAATCTTTCATCACATCTTTCAACTCAGCCAATGTGAATTGACAATCGTCATTATTTTCTATGTAATGAAAAACATTATCCATGGCAATTCTAATATTTTCATCCAATGGACGGCCTGCGTCACCCTTTCCACTGACTAACAAAAAATTGGAGAAACATTTATCATGATACTTAGCTTCGACAGAAACTAAATCATACTCTAAATTCACATGCTCCTTTACACTTCTCCCATATTTATCACCGCGCGCCTCTGCAGCTTTTAATACTATGTCTTTAAATGTAACAGTACTCACTTCTCTAATAACGCGTCTGTATTTTTTTCTTTTCTCTCAATTCCTTCACTCGCTTCTTCTCCACAAAACAAACATAATTTTTTGAAATCAAAAGAGCTGATTCTTTTCTTACGCGGAGATTTTGATGTTCGTATAATTTTTACGACAGTTACTATGAACATTCACAAAAGTCACAGTATTTAAATATTCAATATTACCATCACCTCTAGCGATACTAGCATTTTTAATGTTTGTAGACCACGCCTAACTTGTACTACATCACCATCCGATAACAACTCATTGCATAAAAACATGTATCACTCATTCTGAAAACTGTTCAAGAGCATGAAACTACTACAATAACGTCTTTAACACTCAAGAAATATTTTTCAACTGAGCTAAACACAATCCGACAGGCAGTCGGTATAAAGGACAGGTCTCGGAACAATAAAATACGGAATATCTACCTGTGGAGGTCGTTGTATAATATATAGTAGATTTTACTAAGTTCCAAGTATCAGATAGAAGTTTTTAAGACACTTAAAACTGAATAAAAAGCAATAGAGTTTACAAGTACGGTATACAATACCGTATGTGAGCTCATTCTAGTCACTTTTCAGCGCTCTACTGAAAACGGTTAATCTTACAGAAAAATGCAAGAGGCATTGTAGATAATTTCACGATAAACAATTTTTATAATCACCTCTATTGACCTCCGAGCAATAGGTCGCGAGATATTCGCGAAAAACTGATTTTCGTCGATTTTTCACATCTTCATTACAACGCCGTAATAAAGGTGTATACAAAAATTCAGCTCACTAGGAATTTTTCCGCAGATTGGGGTTTAAAATGCCTAAAATGACTGGACTATAGTCCGAATTGTACAAAATTTGGAATAGGCCTATTTTGGTCTACGGAGATTCCAGATTTGACATTTGCAATGTTGCCAAATTTGCCGTTTCTCTAATATTATTAGTCACTTTGGTTTTTTAAATACATCACCCTGTATATGCAGTCATTATTGGAATCTCCTCAACCATATGTAGATTTGAAGAAAAAATGTTTAAATAATATACACTCAGGTACAAAAAAAATGCAACAAGTTAATAGGTTGGTAATTTTGAAAAATGCTTGCATTTTAGTCTTTATACAGGGTTAATTGAAAGATTGTTATAGAGCCCGGATTTTAAAACACCCTGTCGAATAATTTCTTAAACGAATTTTTTCAAAATACCCATCTCTGTTAAGAACTATTCTTTTCCTACATTCTGTTTTTTAATTTATGTCTTTAAGTGCATTGTTTCATTTTTAAGAGCGAAATGAACTTGTCAATAACAATTTACGTTAAAAAATGTTATTTTTTGACGAGGTAGCTTTGCTCGTTGTTTTCCTAATGTCAGCGTTGACAGTATATTTATTTACGTTTGTTTACGCAAGACCTATAATCACTACTATGCTTTTATGGGCTGAACATTGCGCAAAAGCTGTTGTTCTTGTTGAAGATTGTCGTAATCATGCATATGTTGCAAGAATCCTTGGTGTTAATCGCTCTCCCATCAAAAGAGTGGTCGAACGTTTTAGACAAACTGGCCGATATAAGCGTAGGGCAGGTAGTGGCAGAAAACGAAAAACTTCTGCTATTGATAACAGATTTATTCAAGTTGCAACTTTACGGAATCGTCATTTTGTAAATAATGTTTAAAAACGCCACGTATAAATAATTTAATAATAAACAAATAGGTTGTAAATGTTCTCAAAACAAATCGTTAAACTAACCAGAGATCCAAAACACTCACTAAAATATAATGCCGTTGTCTCCGTCGGTAAATTAATTTAGGCCGGTTCAATCTTTTTTTGATTTGTTTAATTACCACAATTTCTGCTTGGTTATTTCCACTTAACATCCATATAGTAACTGCAATGTAACAATAATAAAAATTATCTCGGACGCCAAGTTATTTTTTGATTATGCTCGGAATAACTAAACCGAGGATACAATAAAAAATTCACCACAATGTCAAAATAAAAAATATACGAACTGTGTTTATTAAATATTTAAATTTAGAATTATATAAACTATATCTTAAAAACTAATTGTAATAGCCTTAAATTACTAAATTATAGTTATAAATACCTGTTCGAAAATTTTTGTACACAACTTTTTGATAACATCTGGTATCTAAACGAATACGGAAATGCAAACCAAAGGTGATGCAACCTTTGCACCAATATTGCACAATATGTTGTAATAACAATGCTGTACGTTGTAAACCATACCAAAGTGCTTCTTACAAATTTATCTTTCATGAAATTTGAATAATCCATTCTCTCGAAAGTTCAAATAAAAAAGGTATGATCTTAATTTAGATCTAAATTAAATGCAAAGTTGCAATCATAAGCATCGAAAATACCAAAAATGATAAAAGTAAAAGTATTAAAAGTATTAAGAGTAAGTAAAAGTGCCTGCAAAAAGCAAATGTTTCAGATTTTAATATAATACGAGTTAAAAGTATCTTACCATTAAATCAATGGCACTTTTCACAAAATTTAGGTGGAAACCCCAATATGGCTTCCTAATCAAAACAACGTTCATCAAGTAATGCTCAAAAGGACACTTAGGATATCAGGTGATATAGCGGTACCCGAAAAAATGTGCGCAAGAATATGTGCATAAATTTAATTCCACGCTATGGAAGTATAAAAACCTTTAAGAAAAATATGCAACTAAGTTACACCAAAATGCAAATTAAGTTGCCTACCACAACTTATAAATCATTAATAACCAAAACCCTTTTTTCTTATATTTTACAACTAAATGAACGAAGAACGTAAAAGATTCGTTACAATTTAACATCAAGACAGTCAGGAAATCAACTCCAAGAGGTCCGAAATACAAATATACGTGTGAGGACAGTTCGCCGAAGATTCAAAGAGTTCGGTTTGTACACTAGCTAGTCTACAATTTGCCAATGAAAATTTACATTGGAACTTAGGGCAATGGAAAAATGTTCTTTTTTCTGATGAATCCAGATTCTGTTTACATTCTCCAGATGGACGGAAAAGAGATGGAGAAAGATTTGCAGAGTACACGTTCAACCCTCGCCTGAGCTATGGAGGAGGTTCAGTAATGGTGTGGGCAGGAATAACCAGAGAGGCCTGCACTGACTTAGTGGTTGTTGATGGATCATTGACTGCCCACCGATATATTGAAGAGATATTAATCAATTACGTTGTACCTTTTAGTGAATTTATCAGCGATGGCTTTATCCTAATGCAGGATAATGCGCGGCCTCATACCGCAATGTGCGTTACACAATACCTCGTGGATGTAGGTATTAATAAAATGAACTGGCCAGCATGTTCGTCTGATCTTAACCTCATCGAGCATGTGCTTGGTAAGCGAGTCAGAGATCGCGAAGTAGCTCCAGCTACGGTAAATGACCTTCGTTTAGCCCTTCTCGAGGAATGGCAAAATATTTCTCAAACTGCTATTCGTAACCTTATCGACAGTATGAACCAACGCTTGCAGGCAGTTATAAGAGCAAGAGGAGGTAATACAAAATATTGAGATAAATTTGTTGTTGTTTCTTTAGGTTAGTTCAGTTAACTGCAATAAATAAATTTTCGCACTTTTTTATGTAAGTTGTAAGTGTTTATTATGTATAATGACTAAAATGCAAGCATTTAACTAAAGACTGGATATGTAAGTTGAAACTAGTCCTTTTACCTACAGTTTGCAAAAAAATAGGAAATTTGGATTAAAAATTTAAAAAACCGTAACACTTTGAATTTACCAACATATTAACTTGTTGCGTTTATTTTTGTGCCTGAGTGTAGAATGCTGTGATTTTGACATTTGTTCACCATTTACATTATTAAATAAAACTGACGGTAGTTTGATGTGTTGAAAAGTTCTGCATAGTAAATTGTTTCTGTAAAATGGTTGTTAATGAAAAAGAACGAATTACTATTCTGAGGATGAGAGGGCACGACGACAGAAAAAGATCTTATAGTGAAGTAGCCAACTTGTTCACCGATACTTTCCCAAACCGTTCACCTATCTATCCATAAGGCGACGGTACAAAAGCTGTAAAGCACTTTGAGGACTCTGAAGGAGTAAAAGATAGACAACAAAACTTTATATATAATGTAGAGTAGTTTAGAGTTTACTGAGGTAATGAGGGATAAAATTGAAAATGACAGCAATTTCGTTAACATATGTGTTTCCGACGAAGCAACCTTAAGACTGTGTGGGAGTGTAAATCGACATAATTTAAGGTAGTGGAGTGACGTAAATCCACACTGGATGCGTGAAAACCATACTCAAAGACCACAAAAATTAAATGTATGTATGTATAATGGGTACTCAGTTAATCGTCAGATAAGTACGAAATGCTACTTAGAAATGAAATTGTAGCTACACTAAGACACTTATTTGGAGTCAATTTTAACCAGATATGGTTTCACCAAGATGGAGCTCCAGCACATTTTGATGTAAATGTTCGGCGTTATTTAGATGAAATATTTCCCGGACTATGGATTGGTAGACGAGGTAGTATTGAATGGCCTCCACGTTCACCTGATTTCAATCCTAAGGAATTATTTTTATTGGGGATACTTGAAAAATTCAGTGCACAAAACTAAACCAGCAAATCTTGCAGAGCTAAGGCAACGAACCATCGGTGAATCTCGATTAAATTTCTAGACAATTATGGAGAAATGTGGTAGACTGTCAAACTCACAAGTGGAGCACATTATGAACACTTGATTAAGTAATCATTATGTTAAAAATGCTGTAATCTTTGAATTGTTACGTTTTAATGTAGTTGAAAATAGTATGTATTAAAAAAATTATTGAGACAATTAGGCGTTGCCAGACTTCTGTTTATGTATTTAAGACCTTCTAGACTAGATAAAATCATAATTGTTATTCGTATTGAAGAGGAGATTCCAACAATGACTGCGTATACAGGGTGATGTATTTAAAAAAAAACAAAATGACTAATAATATTAGAGAAACGGCAAATCTGGCAATAGTGCAAATGTCAAATTTGGAGTCTCCGTATCCCAAAATTTTGTACAATTGGGACTAACAATTTACGAGATAATTACGCGTTTCCAGACTTTCGGTCCACTCTGTATACCATAAAAGTACTAACCACGCATAGGTGTCAAATACTAGATAAACGGATCGACTGTATATAAACAAGCCACTTTGTTTTGTTCCACACCGAGCTAGTTGGGTTATGGTAACACGGTCTGCTTAGCATTCGGGAGGTAATGGGTTCGATTCCCGTTACCTTCTACCCTGTATGAGGTTTTTTCACATACATATATAGCGGCGTGGTCACTGTTCATACGCACATCATGTGCGACCATTCAGGCGAATGCTGGAGTAATATCTTCCCACGCAGAACCTTAACTCCGTTCCTTCCGATCCTATCCTGACCGCATCTATCCTTAATCCTCCATGCATACATGTTTAATGTGTGTATGTTGAAAATCCGTGATTGTGGCTGAAGAGGAGCCTGGAAAGCTCAAGCAGCCTACCCTCTTTGGGCGGGAATGAAACACGTAGCCTTTCCCTTTTTCTTTTTTTTTTTGTTCCACACATTAGGTAGCCTTCTCTCACGTCAAGGACGCCGTTTGACGAACTACTATTCAGGGATATTAATTAACACGAAAATAATAATAATAAATATATAATAAATAAACACATAGTAAGCAAAATGATTGTTTTATCAAACTTAACCAAAATAATTAATGCCTTATGTCAGAACATTTTTTCATTGAATATTTACAGTAAACAAATATATATTTCAAGGCTCTCTTGTGATAAAACAAAAACCGAAACTGCTTCAAACCCTTACATTAGTTTAAAATATCCCGTGAATTAAAAAAGAAGACCAACAGAAATTAAAAAGTAACAATTTTCTTTTAAAGATTTCGATGGTTTTGCAGGATATCTCAATAACGGCTCTACATAAGAAGTTCGGTTTTTTGCGTTCCTCTGCTACTTTTTTATGAAACGAAAAATGGACTAAACACAATTTCCATGACACGCTCGTTTCTGATGTACAGGGCGATTTTGAAAATTTGTCATTTTTTACCCCCCCGCCCCCCCCCCCCCGCCCTGTATCTTTGTTAGCAAGTAACATAGAAATCAAGTCAGAACTGATACTGATAGATATTTTTACGTAGAATCAAGTGTCGTACGTAACTTCTCTATAATTATTGCCGTTTCTTCAAAATAACCCAAACTTACCTTTTTTTTTAATGGGAGACCCTGTATATTTTTTCACAATTTCATTCCATTTGTCCTCAGCTTTCCAAAAATATATAAAAACTCTATAGGTCTGCTCAACATTAAGCTGAAAATTCACATTATTACAAATTAAAATTTTTTTGTGGTTGACCGGGGCAGAATCTGAAGTAAGAAAATAATTCGGCTGTGAGATTTTAGAAGTTTGTCAGTTTATGTCTGTTCTGATTATTTCTTTGACTTGTCTAATAATTTTAACTTGACAATTGTTGGAAATGTTATGCTTGCAGACTCTATTTCTGTTAGGGATGTATGTACCTTCAAATCTATTATTGGTTGACCGTTTTCTGTACAGATCTAAACGGTACTTTACCTCCCGACAACTCCTTTGAAGCGAAAACTATAGCGGAAGCTTGTCCGTCCATGATTTTCTTGTTCGCGCGCTAACTTTTGGTGGAATTGAAAGCGGTCTCTAAAAAATAAGAAACCTATTTTTATTTTCTTTTTCTTTAAGGCTTCCATTTTCCGTAAATCTCCGATCTCCAATTTCGTTGGACCCTAGCACATTTGATATCCTCGATGACCAAGAGCCAAATTCTTTTGTTCATGAGTGTTGGGCAGCATTTGGGCCAAAATCTGTATCTACACACCAATTACGTTAGGGTGAGGACAATTAATTTCCTCGATGACCAAAAACTAAATATTGTGTTCCGTGAGTCAGCATTACGACCAAAAACAAACATTTATACACCAATTTCGTTGGGGTCGTTACAAAATGGATTTACTTGATAACCCAGAGCTGAATTTTGCGTCCCATGAGTGTTTACCAAAATTTCGGGTGAATGTTGTTTAACATCTATATTTTTGTACACCAATTTCGTTGAAAAATGGGTAGTCTTGATGACCAAAAGCTAAAAATAAGTACTATGAGTATTCGGTCATAGCATTCGTTTTACAGACGTCGTCCACGACACTATGTCGGCTTTTCTTTAAAGTTTCTGTTTTCCATAAGAGGAAAAGTGTAAATAAAGTTTTTTATCTGTCGAGGTTCACCAATTTTGATGATGTCGCTGCAAAATCCTCTCGATCAACAAAAGCTAAATTTTGTGCTCCATGTCATAATTTAGACTATATGTTGCGCAAGATTTATTTGTATACACCAATTTCGTTGGGATCCCGGAAAAATTAATTTCCTCAATGACTAAGTGCGAAGTTCTTGAACCCACGAGTGTTGATCACCATTTGAGCTAAATTGTCAAAAATCAATATTTACACACTAGTTTCGTTGGGGTCATGGCAAAATTGATGTTCAGGGGTTAAATTTTGAGACCCATAAGCATTTGTCAATTTTGAGTTTAATGTTGTCCAAAATCTAGACAATTTCGTTGCAGACGTGGCAAATTTGATTTCGTTGAGGTCTAAGAGCCAAATACTGTAATGCATGTTTATTTGTCAGCAGTTGGGTCAAATGTCTAAAATCTATTTTAGACACACACCGATTTCGTTGAGTTCGAGGCCAAATGATTTTCCTGGCCAAGAGCCAAATTCTTGGACCAGTGAGTGCATTTAAGCTGAATATTACTCAAAATCTATATAAAGCAATTTTGTTGTAGTCACGGCACAATTGATTCCCTCAATGGCCAATAGCTAAATTTTGTGTTTAGTGTTGGTCAGCATTTGGGCCCAATTTTGCCCAATATGCATATTTATAGCCCAATTTTAATGAGGTTGCGGCAAATTCTGTAGTCCTTGAGTATTAATCAATAATTGTTGTCAAAGATCTACATTTACATAGCATTTCTGTTGGGGTCGCGTCAAAATTAATTATCTCGATGGCCCAGAACCAAATTCTGAAGCCCATGAGCGTTAGTCAGCCTTTGGGCTCAATAAGGCCAAAACTGTACGTTTAGACACCAATTTCGTTGTGCTCCCAGCAAAATGAATTTACTCGATGAAAATGAGCTAAATTTTGCGCCCCATGAGTGTTAGAACGTCCGTTATCAAATTTGGGCTGAATGTTACCCAAGATCCATATTTATGCACCACTTTGTCGTGGTCGTGTCAAAATTGATTTTCTTGATGGTCAGAAACCAAATAGTATGATATATGAGCGTTGCTTATGATTTGGTTAAAACGTTGCCCAAATTCTATATTTATACACAAATTTGATAGGGATCATGGCAAAATTAGTTTTAATATATATTTTTACCGGAATTTTGTTGGGGTCGTGTAAAAATTTATTATCTCGATAACAAAGGGCCGAATTCTGTGGTCCATGAGTGTTGGCGAGTTTTTGGGTCGAATTTCGCCGAAAAAATACACTTATACCTCAATTTCATTGTGATCGCGGTAAAATGAATTGACCTATGGTTGAAATTTGCCCCCCATGAGTGTTCGTCAAAATTGAAGCTGAACGTTGCTTAAAAACTGTATTTTCTGTCTGAATTTTTGTACTTCGAATCGGTTGAGATTGCTGAAAGTGGATTGATTTGACCACCAAAAGTCAATAATTAGTACTGTGAGTACCGGGTCACGATACCAATTCTGATATGGCTTACGGCTTTTGCTGCATAAAACTCAAATTCGACCACATCTAGCACATAATTCTAATCTTTTTGTTGGTGCTTTACAATGCACTGTAAGGTTATTTTGACGCACCGTGTATGTGCAGTATTTTGATAACGTAGGTAACGTGCTTTGAGTGCAGCTGAAGTTATTTTGCGTGAAAAGAATTTTTTTGTGTGTATGCGTAATGTCAGTTGTGTAAATGATACGCCACTGGATCTTTAATGAAGCCTTAGTTATAGTATGAAGGAGTATTTGAATGTTATAGAAAGATTTTCGCGTTGAAAGCGTTAAATTTGGTTCAGAAATAATGTTTTGAGTAAATTTTTGTTTATACAATACTGGTAAAACTAGTGGTCTTTTACTACTGTGTATGAAGGAATTTGAACCAAAAGGAAATGGTTGTAGACATATGAGTGAGTGAGTTGTGGTATATTGATATTTTATTAATGTACAGTAAGGAATACGGATGCATATTTTTGTTTGTAGAAACTTTGTAATGTTGTGCAATATTGGTAAAGTGAATGCCTATGTGTACGTAAAGGGACATTAGAGTGGGATGATTTCGCGAAAATGATGCGGAAATAAAATTAGCGCACACGTAAGATTTGCATGTAAAGTTGAGGTATAATCTAGTGAATATACTGAATGAATATGGTAAAGATAGACGATTTCTTTGAGGAGATTTTATAAATTTTTACGCAAAATAAAGATGGCGGCGGGTGTTGTGTAAGGGTAGCGTGATTGAGTCCATGTTGGACATTGTGACGCGATGTGGAAACGCACGAAATACTCAGTTCTGATAGTAATTTAGCAGGGCAGGTATAGTCACTGCGTTAACCCTTAAGGGGATAAATCGTATAAACATTCACATTATGAGTTGAAGCAAAACATTAGTGATTAAAAAGTGCTTAGGCAGATTAGAAGCTAATACAGCAAATATTTTGTTATTGGTGTTCGATTGTGAGACGCGTGACCTAAGGTTATTATAAAGAGACCTGGAGGTAAGCATTTATGCTACCGAAATAAAAGTTTGTGAAATTTAGTTAAAATACTGGTGATTATTTTTGACATTGAATGTGTACAATCATTAGTAATACCACAGTGATTGTATGAAAGCAAATAAGAACATTAATGTGTATATATGTGGAAGTAACCATTATTTTATTGTCGTAAACGTTTTGAAGGGCAAACATCACAGTATAAGGTGATGTGTTGTTAGGTTAAAGAACCACTATACCCGGATACTGCGTTAGTGAGTACTATAGCCGAATGCGTAGGGCGAATTCGACTACTTCTCGCGTTTGTGCTTAGTGCATCTAAGAATTGTTAAAAGGATTAGCGGAAGCAGACCATATGGACTACAACTACAGAACCGAAAAAGGATTAATTAATGTGACAAGTAAGGATTAGATTTAATTATTTTGTTGTGTTTAGTTTTAAGAAAGGGGAAATTTTAATCGTAACGTATTTATGGGTGGCTTTTGTTAACCACGCCATTGTATATAATTTACGTGCAGAATTTGTCAATATACATCCACTGTTTAATTTACTTTGTCGTTTATTCGTGTCAATCGTGTGCCTAACTGGTTACACCTTCTGATAAGGGAAATTAGTCTTTGCATGTTTTTGAATTTAAGGATCGATTGGAAATTGCGTAATGAGCCAGATCGATCACACAATTTCATTTTAGCTTTGAAATATTAGCACAGAACACTACTTACAAAGTACTTATTATTTTTTTTATTCAGCATAAATTAGTTTTGAAGTATTAAACTTTAAACCTATTAATCAATGTCCAAATCCGATTTTAAAGATAAAGTATTAATAAAATATAACGATTTTATTGATGATACAAGCACTAACAGCTCTGTTTGAATCATTCAGCAATCAACGAACATTTCGTTGAGATAACAATTTATCGGCACATTACGAATTGTCGCCACCACTTTGATCCTGCCGGTTTGACACTGCCATTTTAACCCGAGTCGGTTTGACCCCAGGTACGCTTTGCCCCCAGTCAATTTGACCCCACCGACAATATGTAGTATGCATATAGGTCAGCGTTTGAAATAAAAATAGCGTATTTAAGAATAAAAGGGTGTAAGTAATAATTTATCAGTAAAAAAATACATGCATATTAAGTAAAAAAAAATACATACCTGTTACGGATAAAAATACATTCATGTTAAGTAGTAAAACATTCTTATAATAAATACTCATATTAAATAAAAAATAAAACTGCATAGGTAGATTCATATCAGGTAAAAGACACATTTCGATTAATGCATTAAAAAATTGTGTGCAATACCGCGTAGATATTCATTTGTTGTTCTATTTTCAAAATCCTAAACAATATGAAGTATTCGCCGATCAGCTTGAATGTATTTCCTCCGCTTTGGAACGGGTTCTTCACCTCTAACGTATGCTTCATAATGGATACCACTGCCCGATATTCATTTGTTGTTCTATTTTCTGACTGAACCTTACGTATACCATAATGAACTTCCACATACTTGGATGGTCTACACCAAGTTCATTTTGCATTCTCCTCTGGGCCGCTTCCACGAAATTATTGGTTCGGTCATTACCAGCAAGCGTCCTCTCATAAACATTCCACATTGTGGGAGGGAAAACAGGTGGTCTACGTAGTCCTCTACGATTTGGTCGACCCAGATAAAAGTCTTCGAAGCAGTTCAAAATAGTTTCAAGATTAGCTGGCGTTTCTTGCGATAATTCGTCGAGTAAACGTAGGGGTACAAATGCCAACGCAACAATTTTTCTAGCAGCAACTAAAAATTCTGCGTCGTTATTGTACTGTTGCGTCAGTCCCTCTTTTGCCAACTTTCTTATCATGTTTTTTACTAAGTGAAAAAACATCCAAATATTTCGGCATCCGGGAAAGCAATTTTAGTCGTATTCACAACTGCTAGTTCAAAGTCCATTGAAATCGATGTTGGCCTTAAATTTGGCCACATCCGCTTAATTTCTTCAAACATCCTCCGATAAGTATCTTCCCGCTCATTCGGTAGCAGTACATAAAAAATAGGGAACACAAATCCACCTCTCCCGGCCATAAACAAATACTTGTGAAAAAAGAGTGGCGGCAATGCGAAATGTTCCATCAATGAATAATTTTTCAATCTGGTTGCTCCAGTCAGCATTTGATTGTCGGCCAAAAATCAAAATTCTGTTAATATCACTTTCACCACAATCAAATAATAGGAACTGTTCTCCTTCATAGCTGTGTGGAATTACTAAAGCAGCCACATCTAAAGGTTGGGGAGGGGCAGCCTGTAGCTGGCGTCTGTTTCGCTGAATCACCTTAACCATCGCATGTTTATTAGGAAGTTTTCCTTTTACTGCATCCGCAATATTTTGAAAGACGTTATTAAGAATAACTGATCGAATTTCAGCTGTTCCCTCGGCGCGCCGTTTCACTGCTGTTCGAATTTTTTCTACTTCCACTTCGGCAATATCACTTCCATGCAAGTGCTCGTTAACTAACTTAATAACGCGATTAGTTTGGGCGCACGTACGAATTATAGCCTTACACTCACAATAAACACGCTTATCACAACGCCAAAACTTAACAATGGAATCACAGTTAAACTTCGAATCGCAGTATAAATAACCATTGCTTGCGAACTTTTCCCGATTTCACTTTGATTTTACTTCATTCATGATAATGTAGTACTTCTGTAAGCACGTATTTCCATATTCTAATACATTTTAAGGCTAATTGTGTATTTATGCTTAAAATTAACTTTCATTTTCATTTGGAATGTCAGATAAACCCAACAATCACGGAATTCAAAACAACCAATCAAACGGCTATTAACTATAATTTGCATTGCAACTGTTAATGACGTTTATGTGAAATACTCAAAATACTCCATTAACAATGTAATTAGAAATCCCGAGAGAATTAAAATTCACTTAATTTTCATATGGAATGTGAGAATAATCACGGAACTCAATCAATATGCAATCAAACCGCCATTAACTGTAAAAAAGAAAAGAATTAATGACGTCTGGGGGCAAAACGGATTAGAGTCAAATCGACTGGGGTCAAACTGGCGAGGAAAAGAGCCAGGGTCAAAGTGGCGGTGTCAAAAAGTCCGTGTCCGACAATTTATTATTAAACCGATTTCGTTTATTGTATTTACAATTTTCTAAATTGGGAATATTTATTTAATTCAAAGTTTCCTTACAGTTATAAATATAAATTTACAGGTATACGAGGGATACTTAAAAACTATTCAAGTTAACGTCTTACGATTTGGGAATTCTCATTTGTACAGAGGGTGTTCAATAAGTTTACGGCGACTCGTCTATTTCAGAATTTTCGTAAGCTATTGGATCAATTTATTTTGAAGTGCGATTGAATTTGAATGGTGAATGGTTTTTCTAAGTAGGCTGCAATTCTGTCTTCCACAGTCAGATAGGATTAATTTACCATCCCGCCTAAGACTATTTATTTTAGCAAAAACTTAAGATTGTGGTGGCGCCTAGAGACAATTTTTCCCGGACTGAGCTTTATGAATTGTAGACTAATGGTAAGTGTAAGGTGTTTGTAACTACTTTTCAATCATTTTACTCTGTATATCGACCACGGCCATTTCCACTGTAGCTGGCCTGGCAACCCGCTTATTTCGCTAAGCATACATGACGCCTAGTTCGGTACGTGTAACAAACCTCTACCATACACAGGTAACGAGTGCATAATGTGATTTTTGAATTTATCTTCAAACTTTAAACCGTTTTTGTAATGGAGTATTTAATGGCCATATTAATAACGCATATTGAAGCGTAAGATTTTTTTATTATAAAAAAGTTTCTATTATTTAACATCTGTTTCGGATTTGTCGATTTAGGCATGTTACAAATGGGATCACCCTGTATGACTCTGTTAGTACATAATCTAACGCAGTATGTGAAAATAAATAATAAATAAATATATTGTAGTTATTTTTTGTTACTATAAAAATTGGTATTTTATAGACTAAACGTTTAATATCTCGAAAAGTAGCCATAGGATATAATTTTACCATTAGGAATTTTGAACGAGAACATCGAGATGCACACTACATCAAATATTCAGAAACTTTGACGGAAATTTTTTTTTAATGTTATTTTACACTATATTTGCAATGTAAAAATACACGCTTTATCCAAAAAAGGTCTGACACAGCTTGAATCACCCTGTAGCTATCAATATTTTTATTTTGATCATTAAGAATGTATTTTAGCTACATATGTCAGCCAAAAACTTTCAAAAATATTTAAAAGGGAGTTTTTGGTACGAATTTTAAAAATTTCGGGATCTTGAACTTCAACGCCCTATATATCGAAAACTAGCCATAAGATAGAAT
The DNA here is from genome assembly GCA_036346205.1 of Vesta saturnalis. Classification (NCBI taxonomy): domain Eukaryota; kingdom Metazoa; phylum Arthropoda; class Insecta; order Coleoptera; family Lampyridae; genus Vesta; species Vesta saturnalis. The sequence goes on from JARFJB010000912.1 coordinate 350,207, forward strand.
TAAGCCCGTGAAGACTTTTTATCAGTATTACATATGAAAAATTCAGACAATTTGACGGTGCTCTCGTTTGCATAAGAAAAGAGCGTGGTCATTTCCAGTAACGCTCTGTAATTAAGATAAACATTATAATGTCGCGTTCAAATGAGCTTTTGATTACAATTCAATAATTTAAATACAACTAAGTACTATAATTTGACAGTAGAATAGGGCACCTTACGCCGCCATCTTGGACTTTGTAGGGCACTGTAACTTTCACTTCTTTACACGCCCATGTGGGAGGCATATTTTTTGTCGGATTTTTTTACGCCCACATGGGGATCGTATTTTTTTGACCTGTGAATAAAAAGATTTAATCTGTTATTAATTAGGATCCGTTTTTATCAAAGGAGATTGCATAATTATGATTACACTTCTTTTAATCCTTTCTACCAATTTTGACCTAATTTATTTATGCATTGGGGGTTGCATTCTAATAAGGGACCGTAGTCTTGTAAGACGGGAATCTGTTCGCGGGCCTCTTAATATGTGTTTATTATTATTAAACAGTTATACAACTTCATTATGATTGGAAAGTGGCAATCAGTCGTCGACATTGCGTTAATTAATGTGTTTACAAATATTTTAAAAATTTGCTGCTGCAAATACATTATAATAATGCTCACTCGATGACGGTTACACTTTAACGAGCGAAACGCGTGAGAAACGAGAATGCTGCTGGCCTTGAGTCTTGTGCGTGGGCGCACTCGTCAATGTTCGGGTAGAATCGGTTATCTTCCGGGAAGTTTGGAGTAGGGGTCGCCGAAATAGCCTTCGCAGTCGACTTAGGAGAAAATACCTCAGCCAAAAAAGGTGTTTAGATTTATAAACATGCCCCTAGGGAGGATATTAGAGTGTGGTTAGGTCAATACTGCTATTTTTTGAATTGAGAACTGATTTTGTATGATGAAGTTAAATCAGTTTGGTATTTTTGAATTGTGGTTGGTTGGTTTTAACAAAGTGTAAGTTAGTCCAATCAGTATTAGCTATAAGCTGTAAGCTAGTTTTCGCCGGCTGTAAGTTATGATTTGATTAATTGAGATTGATTTGGTTGATTGATTGAGATTGATTTGATCGAGCGTGATTTGTGATCTGTTTAATTGATTTGTATGTTTGAGAAAGAGACGAGGGAGAGACGAATACGATCAACTTCTATTACAGAAAAATTAATAATAATAATAATAATCTTTATTTGTCTTTTTATCACGGTATGGATATTAGACACATCAACAAAAACTTTGTATAACAGAGTGTAAAGGGTCTCTAACGCTAACAGTTTCAACAATTACAAGGGTTAGTAAAAAGTACTGGAACGCTTAAATATCTACAAAATCGTGAAAGTTACGATTACAAAATTCGGCATTTGGGGGTTTCGGGGCGTGCAGGATTAGAAAATGATATCGGCACAGTTGCCAGATTTCCCAGTTTTGCGATACACGTAGTCGTTTTGTTATCTTAAATGGAATGCCCTATTTATTTTATTGCAGTCAATTGGGCGTCTCAAACTTAGTAAGATCTCAAATTTTCAAACTTTTAGATCTACTAGTTGCCGAGATATGACGACACCGTATTTTCAGTAAAAAGTACCTGAACGATTGAATATCTGCAAAACCGCTAAAGTTGCGATTACAAAATACGGCATTTGGGGGTTCCTAGGCATGCGGAATTAGAAAATGATATCGGCACTGTTGCCAGATTTCCCAGTTTTGCGCTACACGTAGTCAATTTGTTTTCTTGAATAGAATGCTCTATTTATTTTTATTGCAATCAATTGGGCGTCTCAAACTGATTAAGATCTCAATACTTAGTCTTTTTGTTATCTTAAATGGAAGTTCCCAAATTCTCAAAATTCTGTTTATACTATTAGATACTAGTGAGAAATATTATGGGATAGTTACTTATTTTAGAATCAACATGCAGTAAATTTATCGGAGATACCCGAAAATATGAATACCCTAGGAATAAGTAAGCACTGCTTCAATTGTTTTCAACACTCTAGCCGTCGCCATGTTACAACAATGACAAATTAAACACATCATTGTCAGTTAAGTCGCTGAATATTGCATCGATTACAAAATTATAATTTGATTATGGCTTTTGTTCTATCAGAAACCCAATGTATTGGTATTTTGATTTTTCGTGGATATGGAAATAAAACAAGGACATATCAAGAAGTCTGCAACTTGTTTAATGATCATTATCCTAATAAACCCATTAAAAAGTCTACCGTATACAGAACTTGTCGATGTTACAAGGAAACAGGGTCCATAAAGTCTTTACCTGAAACCAGACGCCCAAGAACTGCTACAAGTGATGAAAATAAATTAAAGCCGTACAATATCCATTACACTCAAGAGCTTTTAGATGATGATCCTGACCGCCGCAATGATGATCCTTATTTTGCTCACAAAATTGTATTCAGTGACGAAGCTACTTTTTGCTTGAACGGCCAAGTTAATAGGCACAATTGCCGAATTTGGTCTAGTAATAACCCCCATTGGATGGAAGAACTTCATACCCAATATCCTGCGAAAGTTAATGTATAGGCGGGAATATTGGGAAACAATATTATCGGACCTTTTTTCATAGAAGGTACATTAACAGGGCGAAAGTATTTGGAGCTCCTTAGAGAAAGTATAGTTCCTGCCATTCAAATAGAAATATAGGTGAAATCTGGTACCAACATGATGGTGCTCCGCCCCATTATTCAAGAGAAGCCATGCAATTTCTAAACAACCAATTCCCAGGAAGGCCGATTGGAAGACGTGGTGCATTAAAATGGCCACCTCGATCCCCTGATATGACTCCACTGGACTTCTTCTTGTGGGGTCATTTGAAGAACCGTGTCTACAGAAATCGTCCAGAAAATTTGAACGAACTCTTGCGAAAGAATCCGCATCGAAATTGTACTTATAGCACCGGATATGTTGAGCAACACATTGCGAGAATTTTATGATCTACTTGGATACTGTCTGGCAAATAATGGAGCCCACTTTGAGCATTTAATTAAAAGTTAGAGTCGTTAATTATTAATTCTATTGTTAATTAATTAATTAAGTTATTGTTGTTTTAGTCTATTGGCTTTTAATCTCCTTCTTATCTTAGCATTATTGTTATTAGTTAAAGTGGCGAATCACAAATAAAAAAAATAACCTTAATAACTCAAGTCATTTATTTCAATAAAAATAAATGGGACATTCCATTTAAGATAACAAAAAGACTATGTGTAGCGCAAGACTGGGAAATCTAGCAACAGTGCCGATATCATTTTCCAATTCCGCATGCCTAGGAACCCCCAAATTTTGTAATCATAGCTTTATCCGTTTTGCAGATATTTAAGCGTTTCGGTACTTGTTACTGAAAACGCGGTGTGGTCTTATCTCGGCAACTAGTAGAGATAAAATTTTGAAAATTTGAGATCTTAATAAGTTTGAGACGCCCAATTGATTGCAATAAAAATAAATAGGGCATTCTATTTAAGAAAACAATATGACTACGTGTAGCGCAAAATTAGGAAATCTGGCAACAGTGCCGATATCATTTCCTATCCTGCACGCCCCGAGACCCCCAAATGCTGAATTTTGTAATCGTAACTTTAGCGATTTTGTAGATATTTAAGCGTTCCGGTACTTTTTCCTAACCCTGTATATAACAATTATAATGAGTTATAATTAAATTACTTAATATAATTAAAATAAAAGTTTCAAATTACAATAACAAATTTTCTCCTAATCAAATTCATACTTAAAAAATTCATCAGTATGACAGGACGCTTTTTCAACCAATACCTGTTTTATACTGTACTTAAATTTATTTTTATTTTTTCTGGAAGTTTGTTGTGCAGTTTTATCGCTAAATGGTTAATGGGTTGTTGTGAACGTGACAGTCTATGAGATGGAATGAGCAGTTTATATTTATTACGTGTATTATAATTATGAAAATCTGAAATGAGAAAAAATGTTTTATCAGTTTTAATAAAAACCAAGCCGTATAGATGGCTAAGTCATTATTTTTTTCTCTGAAACAAAGGTTTACAATGTTCAGACAGATTGTTCTAACAGCATTTTTTTGAATTCTGAATATTTTGATCGAATTTGGGAACCGCCCCATGAAGGTAACTCCATACGAAAGAATACTATAAAAGTGACTGTAATAATAGCTAATACACGTTACTACACAGGTTAATGACATGAGTTTTCTGATTTGAAATAGTATTTTACTTAGCTTTGGAGCGATGGATTGTATATGAGCATTCCAGTTTAATTGGTTATCAACAACGATTCCTAAAAATTTTATTAATTCATTAATGGTATTTTTTAAAGTAGAAAATTTTAGATACTGAGTTTTATTACCATTCAACATTAAATTGTTAGCTGAACACCATTCAGTCTGAGTTTGAGACACACAGCTAGGAAAATCATTAACATATAACAAAAAGAAAATAGGTCTTAACACGGAGCCTTGTGGGACTCCAACATCTACTGACAATTTAGATGATACGGTTCCATTTACATAAACCAATTGACTTCTGTTCTGTAGGTATGATTCAAAAAATAAATTGGCTTCCCGACTTATACTGTAAAAATCTAATTTATGCCATAATGTGGAGAAGTCCACACAGTCGAAAACTATACTTAGATCTAAAAACACAACATTACTTGTATGACTAGTATCCAATGGATCTGACATTAGTTGCACAAGCTTTGTTACTGCTTGAATAGTGGATTTACCCTTCCTGTGCGCAAACTGCTCGTCACAAAACACTTTATGGTTTTCAAGAAAATTAATTAATCTATCCGTTAATAAAACTTCAAAGATTTTTGAGAATAATAGATATTGGTCTAAAGCCTTTAATATCGTTTACGTTATTTGTTTTAGGAATTGGAACTACTTTAGCAACCGTTAGAATACCTGGGCATATATTTTGTTGAACGCACATATTAAATAACTGAGTTAAAAGCGTTAAAATACTTTCCTTCAACGATTTGATTATTTTTGTTGATAGTCCGTGGATATCTTTAGACTGGGAATGAAGGTGTAATGAAGAATGATTTATTTGGGATGATTTGCTTGCAGTTTAGCAGGTATTGATCGAAATTAGTAGCAACTGGCACTAGTTGCTTAATCGCATTATTACCAACATTCACAAAATATTCATTAAACTCTTTAGCTGAAATAGTTGTATTGTAGATCTTTGACTTTGGAAAAATATTATTATTTATTAAATTCCATGTAACTTTAGTTTTGCATGAAGCCTGATTAATATATTGAATATTTGCTTTCTTCTTTGCATGATTTATACACTTTCTATAGCTCGATCTAGTTAGCTTATACAACTCATCTATTTCACGAGATTTGGAGACTTCCTTAATTACAAAAATTGCCTCAAGTTTGTTACGAAGAACACGTAAATCGTTTGTAAACCACTTTAAAGAGTTTTTCGAACTGATGCTAGTTACGGATTTTTTGGACTATATTTATCATATAAACTTAGTACGGAATTAATGAACAAATCAAACGCAATATCAGCTTTACTCTGAGAGAACAGGATTCATTAGTCTTTACACCACTAGATGGCACCACAAACAACCCTAATTAGTCCTAGAAATGTACCGCTAGGCGCCGCCGTCTCTATTACAGAAAACATTCGCTAGTTTAAAAATATATCACTAGATGGTGCCACAAACGAAATCCTAATTAGCTCTATAAATATAACGCTAGGTGGTGCCACCTTTATTACAGAAAATATTCACTAGTCCATACATAACTGGATGGCTACACAAATTCAAATTTCGCAACAAGGGGCCACGACAGGGGGGTACAGACCTAACACAAGTTCCTATATTTGTCTTATAAATTAGCACTAGGGCCCCGTATTAGAATACTATTTCCAGCCAGACATGGCGGCCAAGGCAGGGGTGTGAAGGCCCGAAAGCAAGTTACGAAGCCCTATGTCTGTCTTATAAGTTAGCAATAGGCCTCTTATTAGAATAAAAGTTCAAATTTCTCCTCATAGATGGCACCGCAAAGAAATTCAAATTTTTGGTCGAGGGGCGTGGGTCTGAGAGTAAGTTGCTAAGCCCTACATCTGTATTACAAGTTAGCATTATACCCCGTATTACATTACAAATTCAGCCATAACCTGCAGAGACTTAAATACAAATTCAAATTTTCCGCCAATGGGGCCTCGACAAGGAGTAAAGCCCCGAGAGCAAGTTGCGCAACCCAACACCAGTCTAATTTTTCCAGTCTGTAAATAATAGATAGAAACCGCATACCATTCCTCGAAAGTTACTCTACAGCTAATCAATTAGTCTTTAACGCAAAGGTTACTATTTTGGAAATTGATCAACCTGAAAATAATGACTAGAAAATGCATTCCGCTCATGAGGAATTAATTACCTTATTATCATCGTAAAGTAGCGTAACATTCTTGTTTCAATGTTTTATTATTAAATCTCTCAGATACAGATGTTTTTACATCAGTTTATCTGTCATATAGAAATTGCTCAAGCTTCAGTATCCAGTAGCAAGAGAAAGAGAATGGACGCATACTTGGACGTACAAGGGCTTAGAGGTGTTAACAACGAATTCATGCCCAAAGAGATTGCAGTGGTTACAGGTCATGGAGCTTTATTACTGTTACTGATTATTTTGTATCAAACCCATGTCAAGTCAGATACGATTTTTGTGGAAGAAATATCGCGGTCTGAGATGGTGGTCGGGATATGTACACTACAACGATTTCCGTGAGGAGTTGATAAGAGTGCTGCAGCCCTTTAACAAAATTCACGTTAAGGGTAGTGAGGCCCTAGCCGCAAAAATGTGATCCGACTTGTATGTGCATTAATCATCTGGCCAGGCACGCACCTAGACCGTGTACAATGATTGTAAACACGGATCCTGAAAACAAACCAGATCAGTATTGGACGACTATCTACATTGATAAGAATGTTAATGGGGAATATATGGATTCCTTTGGACGAGCACCGCAAGGATATCATTTACGTTTCTTAGAGACAAAAAAAAATTCTAGATGGTTCCGGTACAGTAAAACAATGCTGTGGGTTTACCATTCGGATGTATGTGAATTTTATACGTTAATGTTTCTATATTTTAGAATGAGAAATAATTTACCAATGCTTGATTTTGTAAATAAGTTTTTCACTGCATGTTTAGTTATAAATGATGAGATAATCCAGTTACTGTATAATGTTTTGTTTTTCAACCGTGCTGCTCTGATAAATAAAAACGTTTTTAATAGTTTAGTTGTTTTAATTAAGAGTTCCGTAACAAGTTCAGTTCATGATCAACTTCTATTGCAGAAAAATTTTCGGCGAAAAAAAAAATCTGCAATCACAAGTATGTTCTACTCTGTTTTATCGAGCTTATTTCCATCAAGATAACCCTAGTTTGTTGTTGTCTTTTAAATATTTACTAAAACCAACACGCGCATGGTGCATTAACAATAATAGTCTTGATGTCTAATTACCTGCTTACTTAATTGCCGCTCATTTATTTATTTTAAAGTAATTTGTGTGTGTGTGTGTGTGTGTGTGTGTGTGTGTGTGTGAGTAATGGGACATACAAATAAATCATGCATGATTTTAGAATGTAAAGGTGTTCACCGCTTAGATAGAGAATCTGCCTGTATAAAAAGCGCTAGGGTAGAAATGATTATTATTTTATCTAATATTTAGACCTTAATATTTTTTTGCCGAAACACATATTAAGAGGTCCGCGAACAGATTCCCGTCTTACAAGACTACGGCCCCTTATTAGAATACAACCCCCAATGCATAAATAAATTAGGTCATAATCGGTAGATGAGATTAAAAGAAATGTAATAATAATTATGCGATCTCCTTTGATACAAAGGGATCCTTAATAAAAGATTAAATCTTTTTATTCTCAGGTGAAAAAAACCGACTAAAAATACGCCTACCACGTGGGCGTGTAAAAAAGTGAAAGTTAAAGTGCACCACAAAATCCAAGATGACGGCGTACTTATGACGGCTAAAGTGGGGCGATAACTTACTTTTAGTAGAATATTGTTTTTAATCATAAATTAAAAACGATGCTAACAGATAAATGTAACCCCAGAGTGAAACGAAGTAACACACCATAATATGAGTCATGTCGATTTCAAGTAATATTAAATAACATTTTATATAATACTTCCATCGCTACTAAATGGAAAGGAAACGCAAAAAGCAAAAAAAGGAGGAAAAGTAGAAAATCTAGGAAAACATGGCTTAACTAAAAGCTTTGAGGCATTATCGTACAATTATACTTCGCATTACCTCCGAAGTAGGCATTACTTATAAAAATAAAAGGATCACGTTATACTTATGCAAATTAATCCTCCAGAAAATAACGTTACCAATTCTTATTTGTAAAACTAGCACTACTCGTACATAACTTACATTTTCTATTACGACAACGGGATTTTTGATTTGATTCAAATCATTACGGTTTGAAATATGTTCATGTTCACATTCATCCCATGAGTATTGAGATATGAAATTTAAGCTTTTCGTTTTAAAATTACTAAATTTGTTATACACCTGCAGTTGCAGCAGCATCGACGCTTAAGATGTAAATTTTTCGCTTTCGTAATTTCACGAGTGTTGCATACTTTTAAGTAGAATGTAGAAATGCAATTTGTTGTGGTAAATGCAATAAGAGTGTAATTTGTTTACATGTCGGATTTAATCAAATTTCTAATTTTACATACAGCACAACATTTGATTAAATTAAACGCAATACTGAGTTTTTCTGTGTTATGTCCGTTGGACGTGTAATATAAATTATTAACGTTTTGGTAGCGGTTTAATCAGAATATCTAATTTAAGATAAAAACATTAAAAAAAATTCAGCATCGTGCAGTAAACAAAGGACATCTGTAGTTACGTAAATGTCATCTACCTAATTCAATAACATTCATTAACGGGACGCTTTGGATTAACGTGAATCTCGAATTTTGAATAGAGTGCTAAAGTGCATCGGTATCAGTTATAACTGGCAGGCTTGAATCCAGCACAATCTAGCTAGCGACGGTAATTGGAGTTAGTGGATGCATGTTCAGAAGATTTATTATTTGCACTGTACTAGTATAGCTGTTGGTACGCATAATCCTGCTAGTAGTAATAGTGAGTTTTATTAAATACAATCCTAAAAATTCAAAAAGTGGTAGCGTCCTCCAGGTACCCTATCTTGAAAAGCGTAATTTGAACTTATTTGCAATAATGTAAATTCAAGAACAAATCAATCGCTAAGTGATTTATCTTGACTTGACTGACAATAATGTTACTATTACTCAAATTAATTGCCTGCCTTACTTTGACTTTCCTGGTAATAATTAAAACATTAGAATTTATTTACAAGTCTGATATTTAATTAGTCGGAAACCTCAAATCTGATGAAACGAAGTGGTCGTCTAGTGGTAGGTACGCTGTGCTATCTAATTTAGATAGGCTGGATGAGGTACGTGTTGCATCATGTGGGGCAGGTAAAAAAAAAATGAAACTACTCAAATTAAAATTAAAATCAACGAGCGTTGCGCAGTGGTGGTTCAGCCCGTTAATATACTCTTGTGGGAAAGAACCACCAATAAAACCCACTTTATTCATCAATAAGTAATTGCACAAGTACATTAACAAATCAAATAACAGAAAAAAAATAAATGAAAGGGTTATATATATATATATATATATATATATATATATATATATATATATATATATATATATATATATACAGGTGTTTCATTAAGGCTGGCCACCGGCCATGTTTCAGAAACTAGTGGACAAAAATCAATCATTACTTTGATATCGTTGTTATGGCCCGTTGGCCTCTAAACACGCTCCAAATTTTGCAATTTGCTTAGTTTGGACTAGCCTAAGCCTAGATAGAGTGTGAAGGAGGCACAGACTATGATAAATGCAGATTCCTCATTACTAATCCAACCTATACACCTTAAGAAACCATAGCAACAATCAATTATTAAATTAAACGGTTAAAAGTCTTCTTTTCGCCATAACTCTGGAACAAATAAAGATATCAAATTGCGTTATTTACGTTTTTGTTACAAAATCTCTTGGCTTATTGTCATAATTATACCGTATGATTTAATTTTTCTGAATAAAATCAAAATACTGGTATTTTACAAATTGCCCATTAACAATTTTATTATGAGCTATCGCGTACCAATGGATGCAACTGCACATTTGGTACTAGGCTTTGGCAAGCCTAGGTTTACTACAATCGGGATAAGTCTTAAAAATAACAGCGAATATGATTACATTCAAAGCTTCCATTTAATAAGGTTGTTTAGCCAATGAGCCTAGTACCTAAATGATGCAGAATTGTCCAAGCTTTCTAACGATGTTAATAAAATTGTTAAGGGGCAATTTTCGGAAAATTCATAATTTTATTTTTTAATTTTCAATTAAATCATACGGATGAATTATGATCATAAAGGAATTTCCAGGATTTTCGTGGAACTTTTATAATGAACAATTTTTATCCACTTTTTTGTCCACTAGTTTGGAAATATGGACCGGTTAAGCCTTAATGGAACAATTGTTGTTCTAACTTGTTCTAAGGTGTAGGTTGAAAAATGAAACTACTCAAATTAAAATTAAAATAAACGGTGCCGTGCACTCATCGGTTAATGACTCTTGTGAAAGAAACTCCAATAAAACCCACGTTGATTCATCAATAAGTAATTGGCCAAAACATTAACAAATCAAATTAGATTTTTTTAAGAAAATTTTAATAGAATGGACAATATATGAACATATGTATAAATAATATATAATCTATAAATTAACACCATTAAATCCGTTTAAAACAACATAATTCTAACTTAGAGTTTATAAATAAAATGAAATTTTAAGGCAAATATAATGTGGTGTTTCAACAACTAACAATTGGATCGAAATAATCGATAATAAATTGAGTAAAAATCGTAACATCAAACATGTTGCACTTTTAAAACTTAATCATTTCGGTCTTTAATAATATCACATTAAAATAAAGAATTGGTACCATAAAATATAACATCACGAAATTCCGTAATACAATGCAGGTAAAGGCGAGGACAAATTAAAACAGACAAGGAATTTACAACACCAATTGCTTTAGTATCCCTGAACAAACATACATATTGTAATAAAGTGTATGAATGGCAAATAGTTTAAAGACCAATTATCTTTTTATGGTGGTACCAATGGCGATTTGACAAATGTTTATTACAATACTAAAATTTTCGCAGTCCTACCTATAAAGTGAACAATGAGAATAGCTGAAAGAGAAAATTTTAATTACCACATGTACAGAGACAGACAAATCAAAGCCAGAAATGAAGTATCCGGAAAAGAATATTAAACAACAAAAAATGAGTGTAAACATTACATTTTACATACCAACTCAAAGTAATGGTGTGCTATCACGAATATTAATTTATAAAAGAAAATATTAAAAGTAGTGTAATTCAGCAGAAATTATTTACACACTAAAGTTATTCGTTAGTTGTAGACTTTACTGTTGACCTAACGCAATAATTGTGAGTAAAACTAAAAGAAATAGACCGTTGAGCTAAAGGCTGTAAGTGCTAAAGTACTAAAATGTTAGTTATTTAGCCTAAAACAGATCTTTAAGTGTAAAGTTAAACAATACAGAAAAATAAATGCTCGTGGTACAGTCTCAATCCTAAATGAAAGTTAAATACTTATATGTATATAAAAAGAATTTACATTCAAGTTTATACGGAAAGCTAAAACACGATGGCTGATGTTGAGTCACCGAAAACAGTTTACAAATTTAGCGATACAGGAGGCATACTTATGTTTTGTCTATGCAAAGAGACAGTTAAAACATACAAATAAATGAAGGTTTACAATTATTGAATTCGGGGTATATGATCATAGAATACGTATGTAAGTAAATTTTGTATGAGAATTGATGAAAATGGCAGTAATATTTGCGTAACAGATAAAGGTAATTTCTGAAAGTTTAGTGGTAGAGACGGGGTTGATGTTTATCTGTGTGCGGTGTGAAAAAAAAATGTTATTAAGTAATATCGGAAAAGTCATTAAAGTTTGTGTGAGTCAGAAATATTGGTATAATCAGCACACAAATAAACGCTAATAACCCCCGGCAAAGTTTAAAAACAAACAAAAATTTGCTTGCCTTTCGTAGCATTCAACCAGATGAATCACAAACGCGCTCCTGACAAGTGATATACAAGAAACGGCTTCCAAATAATCGCACGCAATAAGTTAACGTAAGCTTTTCTGTGAAGTGAATTGTCTCCAATATGTGAAGTTCATCAAACATAATTTACGAAATATTATTTTTCTTGACGTTAAATCTATCAAACAAATCTCTATGCTCACAAATCTTAATTTATTAATATTTTTCAATATCTGCACTAAATGCACGCTTTCAATAATATAGTAAAATTATAAAAAATAACAGTTAACGCTTTGTTTAAATTGTAAACAAAAAAAAATCATCAGTGCAAGTTCTGTGGAAAAAAATATAATAAATTGCCTCACTCATTAAATAACTTTATGACTGAGTTGGACGGAAATCACAAAATTATAATCGTAATAATATGCTTAAACGTATATTACAATTAAAATATCTTCAACAATGGGTTTAAATATACATTTTCATACATGAATGTTGTACGTCAAATCCTTACTTAAAATTAATTTTCATTGAATCTTGCAAGATTAAAATAATAATTTGGCAAATTTAAATATGAAATACATAAAATATACCTTAATTTATAAATACGAAAATACAAAAATAAAAGAAAAGACAGGATGAAAAACGCTTCTGGAAGTAGAATCTCTGTTATCAGTGAAATTACATTACCGCGTTTGAATGACGTTCACTCAAATTACAAAACACAAGCGCTGACCCCTGTTTCAAAATTAATAAACAATTGTCTATAAAATAGCCACACTAGATTCCGCAGTTATTACCAGATTTCTTTTCTTTCCAAGTCACAGCTAAAGGGCACGGGAATGGTACTACTTTCTTTCAATTGATCCTTATAATGGATCGGAAGAAATAGTTGTCTAAAATGTCCAATTCCTTCTTTATATACGAACCCCAGGAGTCAACGTAAATACATTCACAAACTAACAGCAAAGTATTTAATCCTAGTCCAGGTGCCCTTTATTTAGACAACCATCTGGTTTCATTAACTCAAATTCAACCACTTGATTATACGTAAATCTTATTTATATACAAAATGCTTTAGCCAATTTTACACTCAATAAATGATTGTTTTAAACAGTTGTGAGTATAATATTATGGTTAACAATAGATTTCGAAATTCCCAATTGCAATCCTACACGTCGTGTGCTGGGTCTTTTGATTTATTTCAATAGCGTCCAAAATCTCTTCTTCTATTTCCACCGTCCTTATGGTTCGTCTGCGTCCAGAATTTACACCGCTTGGTTGAAACTTGCCATTTTCGCGGAGACGTCTATCAATATTAGCAAAAGTGTGCCTATTTGGAGTTCTACGGAAAAGATATTTTTTCCTATAAATTCGACCGTTGCAATGGCAAAGTCCATAGACTAAAAGCATATCCACCATTTCAGAATTAACTGTGAGCCATAATTATGGATCTTTATCAACGGAAAAGCGACAAAAAAAACTAACGTTTGATAAATAAATTCGACTGTCGATATGGTAACTAAAAAGGCGACTAAAGTTTTTTACCTAAGTAAACGCACTTGCGCAAATGAGCAATGCATTAGAAAATATTTTTTCCTGGCTAAACCGTTCGTCTTATCCAAATTTTTGTCTCGAGAAATAAGAGTCAAAATTAATTGAAATTAATTAAAACTAATTGTTATTGCGGAAAACAAATCGGATAGTCAAACAAGTTATTTTGATACTTTTGGATAATTTGCATGCATCGTGAGCTTTAGATGCGTTTTTCTCGGAAACCGGTGCTCTTAGCGCTATTAAGAAGGTATACCTTTTTTAAGCAGAAAAGGCAGGGAACATTATTCTATACTAAAAGGGCCTACCTTGTAGCACAAAAAAGTTGTAGCGGTTAAACATGTCCTAATGGTCGCTTGTAGCTCCCTCTAGGAAATATACCGAAATCGATAATAAATTTGAATTTCTCATCCCAAGAAACCTCCATATAAGAAGTTTTATAAAATTAGCTCAAAGCAGTCGAAAGATATGAAAGAAAATGTGATTTATTTTTTCAACTTTGACACCCTGTACCTTCGTTATTATCAACTTTTGAATTAAGGCGAGTTTAGTTAAATCGGCTTATTTTTTCGAAAGTAATCTTCCTTATACTTTTAGCTGTGCAATTTAGGGACACCCTATATATATATATATATATATATATATATATATATATATATATATATATATATCGGGTGGTCGTAAAGTAAGGAATAAATTCAATATCTGGTAAAGCACAGTTTTATTCAAAAATCGCTCGGACCCGTCGATTTAATTTTTTCGGGCATATTTTGCGAAAAAAATTTTGTAGAGTTTCTCAAAAACCTTTGCTAAAAAATTTTTTTTAATTGCAACCCAATTTTTTATTGCATTTTTGTATTGCCCTTACAATTCTAGCTCAATAATAGGCTTTGGATTTATGGCGCGGGAAACAAAAGAATAATTAATGTCAATAATTATTATCGTTGACAGTTCTGTTAGTTTCGTTTATTAATTTCGTTAATCGTTTTTCACTTAATTTTCAAAGTATATTTTCGTTTTTTTAACACTAAATTACATTAATATGCGGCTTACTGAGACAGCGCATAGAAATCTTGATGATGATTGGCTACGGTAATCGAGTTAGAACGCAGCAGGAAGTTTGTGAGTTATTTAATCAAAAATACCCCAATCAGAAGTTTAGTCAATTCGGTCATGTAAGAGATGTTCCTAGATGTGGTCTTCCTCAAGTTGATGAAAATAAGCAGTTAGAAGTCTTATTGGCGGTTCAAGATAATCAGCATGTAGTATCTAGGCAGGTAGCAAAGGACATGGATATTGGAAAAACAAGTGTTCTAAAAATACTACAAACGAATAAATACCACCCTTATAAGATACAAGTTCATCAAGAACTCTTGGAACGAGACTTTGAGAGGCGCCTTGAATTTTGTGAGCTTTTGCAAAATATGTGTTTGGAGAATCCAAATTTAGTGAAAAATATACTTTTTTCCGATGAAGCCACTTTCTGCTTGAATGGTGACGTAAATACCCAGAACTATCGGTACTGGTCCGATGTAAATCCACACTGGATGAGGGAAGGACATACACAATTCAATCGAAAAATAAACGTGTGGGCTGGCGTTGTTGGTGACATTATTATCGGGCCTTTCTGCTTTGAAGAAAATTTAACAGGTGAGAGATACCTGAGTTTTCTAGAAGAGGAACTTGTTCCAGCTCTGGCTACCCTTTTTCCTGAGATAGAACGTCCGGATTTGCCACACCATAACATCTGGTTCCAACAAGATGGTGCTCCCCCCCCTCATTTTGCTGTGGTAGTTCGAACTTATTTGCACGACACTTTCCCAAACAGATGGATTGGAAGGAGCGGTGTTGTTGAGTGGCCACCAAGATCACCCGATCTATCACCACTAGACTTTTTTTTATGGGGATACCTTAAAGGCAAGGTATTTAAAAGCCAACCGGCAAATCTAGATGATTTAAAACAACGCATCCGTCAAGAAATACGTCGAATAACGCCCGAAATGGTTCGAAATGTGCAGCAGGAATTTGTAGATCGATTAGGCTATTGCCAGTTGACTAACGGAGGACATTTCGAACATTTGCTGAAATAAAATTATTTTTAAGTTTACGAATCTTTGTTTTCAATATAATAAAACGTTATAAAAATTATTTTATTTTTCGTTTTCTTCATGACCTTTTTTCAATTTTTAAATTTTGAATGCGAATAACTCCAAAACGCTTGGACTTAGGTATAGCACACGCTACATGACAAATGTTTAGAATTGTAAGGGCAATCCAAAAATGCAATAAAAAAATTGTGTTGCAATTTGAAAAAAAAAATTTTTTTTAGCAAATCTTTTTTGAGACACCCTGTATAAATTTTTTTTTTCGCAAAATATGCCCCGAAAAAATATAAAATCGACGGGTCCGAGCGATTTTTGAAAAAAATTGTGCTTTACGAGATATTGAATTTATTCCTTACTTTACGACCACCGGTATATATGTGTATATATATATATATATATATATATATATATATATATTCTGAGAAAAATAATCCTTGGAATTTTAGCACATTTCAATAATTTCCATCATAGAATACAATTTACAATTGAAAATGAAAATGACCAAAAACTTAACTTCTTAGATATAACTTTAATAAATAATGGTAATAAAATTGTTACCAATTGGTACACAAAGGCATTGTGGTCCGAAAGATATTTAGATTTTAACTCTTTAAATGACATCAAATTCAAAACGAACATTATACACGCCTTGGTTGACCGAGCGTTCATTCTGTCTCACCTATGTTTCAGGATGACTAACCTTAATAAAATCAGAAGGAGTCTTATTAAGAATAATTTTCCGTTACCTTTCATTAACAAACACATAGATAAACGGATCCTGTGGATTCGCAATAAACATAAATATAAAAAAACAAATGATAATCATACATCTACCAAAAAAAAATTTTTTCCTTACCGTTCATTCCTAACCTCAGCTCAAAAATTAAGAAAATTATCCTTAATAAGACGAACCAAAATTAACACATTAGTTTTAAAAATTTTAATACTATTAACAAATTTCATTCAAACCTCAAATCCAAAGTACCAATTGATGAAAAATCAAATCTGATATATAAAATTAAATGTAAAAAGTGTCCAAAATCTTATATTGGTCAAACTTCGCAATATCTCAAAAAACGTATTTCCGAACATTGTTATTCAATTAAAAGTAAACGGAATGACACTGCCCTTAGCAATCATTACCTACAGTTTGGTCACAAATTTGATTTTGACAATAAAAAAATTGTAATGCAAGAAAATAATCTGCGTAAGAGAATGTTTATTGAAATGTTTTACATACAAAAATATAATACTGCTAACCACAAAACTGACATTAACAATTTAAGCAACATTTATAATAATTTAATTAAAAATAAGTAATTTTAGTATAGTAAAATCACTATAGTATGTTGGTACTTCATCTTCTGAATTAAGTTGCCATCTTGTAAATTAATTTTTCTGCTTGCTAATGTAATTACATCTTTTGAGATATTTGTTAGTGTAATCTGTGTTTTTCCAAGTCATCCTTAAGTATAAATTTATTAATTAATAACGATGGGGGTCTTAAACTCTCCTGGTTTTCATGGTAACTTTGGTAATTAATTTATAAACACATTACTCTTAACCTTATTTTGTAGGATGTAAAGAGGTTACCTCCAACATGTGATATTACTTCCTCATGTAGTCACTATTTTTGTTAATTAAAATTTATTACTGTATTTTTAACAAATAGTTGGTAAGTTTTAAGTTTAATAACTATTAACTAGTTACAATGGTGTTATTGTTTTCAGATTACATATATAAATTAGTTATTAATGTTTCAACACTTATACCATATTTTATATAACTTAACAATTAAGTCGTTCTGAAGATGGGAATATAAATGTTACATTCCCGAAACGTAAACAAGATTTGCAAAGAAAAAAAAATTGTTATTTGAGAATTACATAAAATATATGTTTCAACTATATTAATGTGATTTTGTCTAGCATAACTACGATTATTTTTGAACTGTTTACCATGAAACTAACACCTTTACACGTTAAATTATTTTAACAGTTCATGATTTTATATCTACTTAAAATAAGATATTAGAAATCATTATGCTGATGAACTTCCGGCGATGGAACAATAATGTAAGGAATTCAAAACCACTGCTGATATGGACGTTGGTTCATCATTGTATTATGGTGCAGCTAAAAAGAAGGAAAATTTAAATGTGAGTCTATGGATTCTTTATGTTTATTTGAGGTTACGTTGAATATTATTGTGTATTATTTATGTGCATTCGTGTAAAGGATATTAGTAAATTACATGCTTGTCTGGAAATAACTGAATCATATATTGATTTTATATCGATTTGGTATTGTTTTAAAAAAGGAAAGGATGCTTACCAAAATTATATTATTCTTGATGTGGTTTAGTCATGAACATATAAATACAAATTCAGATTCACATGCGCACAACGCGATATAATTGAATTGATACATGGTGTTTCAACAAATATTAAAGTATAATACAATTCCATAGTTGTTTAAAATTCACAATTGAATTTATTTTGATTAAGAACTCTACGTATGTTTATATGATTCTAACAATGAGCTATATTGATCTGTATCCCCAGATAATGCTAGCCGAGGCAATGCATTTAACTAAAAATAACAGCATTTGTAATAATAAAGTTATGAGGGCACATCGTGCTGAAGTTTAAATAAAATATAAGTCTTCTAATGTGTTTGATCTTAATTTGTGTCATGCTTCAAATTTGATTTAAATAATCACAAACATCACATTTAATTTACAGTAAAACAAGTTTAACCCTTTAAGTATCTTTGGTATTACACATTTACCATAAGTTAATCAGGTCTAAATTGACGCGAGTTTAGCTCGAAACTGATCTTTGTCGTCATTTGCTACTCAAAATGTTTGCACGGAATGATCATTGGTAAGAATACACACCATTTTCCGAAAGTGAACGAAACTTACCGCGCCGAAGCAAGTAGTTGGTATGGCGTTTATACCAGTGCTCCTTCAGCTGCTTGTTAAATTAGTGTTTTTGTGTATGGTTTTTGCGATCATTTGTTTATAACAATTCCTTTTTGTGAGTGAACTTCGTTTTTACAATAGGTAAGTAAGTTGATAATACGGTTTACTTATAAATTAATGTACAAATTACGTTTATAAACATCATAGTTTCATAATAATTTAGCATTTATTCAACGCACAACCTCAAATAGTAAAAATGTAGTTGCAATTGAAAAATGTGCCTATAGTAAATTATTGTTAGAATTGACCAGAAATTGTTATAAAATGTTACTGTATACATTATATTTACTAAAAAATAAAGTTTTGGCCCATCGGGAAGTTGCGGTGAATAAATTTTTGATAGCACGTGTTTGCGGATGGTGTTGCGGTAATATCTCAAACTTGCGGTTTCACCCTTATTACGCGACCGGTATGCTTGTTTTGTCCGCGTTTGTAATTTAGCACGAATATATTGTTATCATGTTATGGTTAGGTATTTATTTGTTACTTTTACAATTGTCAATATACAAAATATCTGTTTTATAGAATGAATAGCTATCAAAACATTTTGTACTGGAAATGCATTTATCAGCTGAAGAACTAGCTAGAATGCACACAATCTCCGAAGAGCAGGCTGAAAATTCTGATACAACATTGCTTGAGGTAAGCCGATCTCCAGTTCATTCACTAACTTTTCGTTCAAAAAGAGCCAAGACCTTCAGAGCTTCCACGATTGCCGAGCCTAAACCTACAACATTGAAAGAAGGGGATTCGGACCTAGACGCATTTCCTTATGATTCTGATGATTCAATCGCTGATCGTACCTATGAACCGCCAAGTCCGCAACCTTTTCGACGGAATCTTTCATCACCTGACCAAATGTTCGACATCAGCACGAAAGTGATACCGCTCCATCGCCAGAAGTCGTGTATGACGAGTTTGAAAATTGGGCTAAAGTACCTAAGGTACCTACTACATACAATAATTTCCAATTTACTGCTAAAATGGGACCAAATGTTCAGGTACTTTACTTTTAGTGTTAGTTATCTCAGTGATCTGTAACATAACTTATTTTTAGGTCGAGTCGGAGAAACCTATCAAGTTTTTGGAATTATTCCTTACCGAGCATATCCTGCAGTTAATCGTAACCTTTCCATTGAAGAATTGAAAGCTTTTCTGGGTGTCCTAGTAATAATGGGTTTTAATCGTTAACCAGCACTGAAAAAATATTGGTCAACAAATCCGAATTTCCACCAACCACGAATTGTTAGTATTTTTCCAGTCAAGCGTTTCCTGAAAATACTCAGATGTCTCCACCTCAACGATAATGACCAAATGCTACCACGTGGTGACGCAAATTATGATAAACTCTACAAGATTAGACTTTTACTGGATTATAAAAAATACATTTACTTCTGGTAGAAACGTGGCCATAGATGAGAGCATGGTAGCTTTTAAAGATGGAACACCTCTCAAACAATATTTGCCTATGAAGCCCATCAAACGGGGCTTCAAAGTCTGGAGTATGTGTTGTTCCGAAACTGGCTATCTGCTAAGCATTGACGTATACCAAGAAAAAGGTAATGACACGGAACACACACTGGGCGAAACCGTGGTTCTAAAATTATCACAAGAACTTCAACTGCAGGAAGACAGAAAACTGACGATTGGAAAATCTGATTTTGCTGTCTGTGGAGAGATCTCTGTAATAAAATGGAAAGATCGTGGTACCAAGGCAGTGACAATATGCAGTAACATGCATAATGCTGGGGAACAAGGCCAAGTTCTCAGAACTAACAAACTAGGCAACAATGAAGCTATAGTTTGTTCTTATCCGGTAGTTGACTACAACAAGAACATGGGCGGCGTTGATCGGTTTGATCAGCGAATGGCAGCCTACAATATAGAATAGAAAAGCTGCAGGTGATGGATTAAATTACTATACCACTTTATAGATGCCAGCATCATAAACGCATATATTGTTTATCAACAAACACTAAAAGTAAAGGGACCCGGAAAGAAACCATGCGAATATCTTCCGTTTCGATCCGATCTTGCTGACCAACTTACAGCGGTCCACCATTACAGAAAAAAAACCGTTTTTGAAACCGTTGTACATCTTCCAGAAATAACAACTTCTCGACGTTGCGCGCAATGTAGTAAGCAGGAGGTGCAAAAGCGAAGCAAAGTTCAGTGTAAAGACTGCCAAGTCGCCGTATGTATTGAATGTTTTGTACCATATCATAATTTGTAACATTTTTCTTTATATTTTGCCATAATTTGTTCTTTATATTATCATAGCTTGTGAAATAAAAATGTTCTCAAATAGTACGTGAGTATTTTTATTGTTATGGTGTAACAGGAATACCAGACAACACTCTAAACTTTGTTCTACCTAAATGATCACTGGTAAAAAGCTTTACCATCATTTTCCAAAAAAGTAAATTACAAAATGGATAAAATAGTATAATTAAGTGTTAAAAACATCCTCTCTGAGTTTATAAACAGCATCAATATTTATTTTTTATTGCTAAATAATTGTGCGCCTTAAAGGGTTAATATATTGCGAATCTAACTAAACACATTTTAAATATCCCAATATATATATATATATATATATATATATATATATATATATATATAAATGAAACATGAATAGTGAACCGGATCTGCGGTTTGTCGCATTAGAGCGAGGAAAAACTGCATTAAGCTTCTAATAGCATGAAATCGAGACTGAATAGTACATTGGAGCAGTAATTTCAAACGAGCGTAGCTGTGTCGGATCTACGGTTTCTCGTGCTGCACCTAAGCGGAATTATTAATTAATTAATTATTAATAAGCACTTGAACTACTCTCCGATTCGAACTTAGCAGCTTTCACATACGAGTCTGGCACTTTTACCGCCCAGCCACCCACTAATCCAATATGTATTTTTTAGAACTTATAGTAGTTGCACAATAGTTTGTTGCGCAGGTGTATTTTGCCTAAGCTCTTTGCGCATTCTTGGGATCTATATAGGCTTCATTTCTACACTAGCTTGACTTATTGGATTTCCTGTCAGTGTCAGTATGTGGTTTCTTTAAGTTTTTGGCGAGTTGTGTTTTCTTACTTTATCACTAACTGTATATTATCCCTTTGCGTTCGATGATCTTCGTTCCAGTCATATCTGGGGATCTTTGTGTTTCGCCTTTGCGGATGTTATTCTTATGATACTGTGTTCTCACTTTGACTGGTGTACTGCTCTCTCCTATGTATGATCTTGCCGCATTCGCTTGGTAAGTTGTATACACAATTTTTGGAATGCTGATCTTCATTGTATCGTTTTAGTGAGCATTCCCCTAAGCGTTTCTCTGGATTTGAAGACTGCGCGTATATTATATTGGCTACCTATTCTTAGTGTTTTGTCCGAAGTACCTGATAATCCCGCTCTGTCTTTAGGTTTTTCTTTATCGGTTACCCTTTCTCTGTTTAGGTTAGGTGTTAAATCTGGGTAGCCCTTTTTTAAGGGTTTTGGGTCTCAACGGATAGATTCTAAAATTTTGATGTGATTAATTGATTTGTTAATAAAGTTTAATGGAAGTGGTGTATCGAATAATATGAAATATAAGAATGTGTGACGGGAACCGCTTATGTAGCAACAGTTTATCGTTATGGGCGAGCATGGGAGAGCGTGTGAAAATGGGAGAAAAAGGTGTGTATATATATATATATATATATATATATATATATATATATATATATATATATATATATATATATATATAAATACAGTCAAACTCACTTAAGACGAGCACGGATAAAACGAGATTCTGGATATAACGAACGTTTCGTAGGTAAATGATTGAAATTGTATTAGTTTATGTACTAATTTTTCTCGCTTATTACGTTCACGTTTCACGGTAAAGACGAGCAAATTTCAAATTTTGTAGTAGTTTTTATATACATACTAAAAGCCGTTTCAAGTAAATATTCGTTAAGAATTTTTGGGATTTCCGTAATTACGTTTCACAGGAAACACGGACACATTTTAAAAGACTTAAAACAGAATAAAAGAGATTACCTACTGCTTAGAATCGGCTTATGCCTTCCGGCTTACCAATTGTACACATTGTACCTGTTTTATAAATGAATGCAAGGTATGTAGTTTCTGGTCAGTTGTTACTTTTGCAGCAAGACGTGAGGTTGAAACGTGGCTTCAATAAAACGCAAAACACTTTCAGAGGAAGTTGAGATAATTCGGGAACTAGAAAATGGTGCAAAAAATTCCGTGACGTGCAAAAAATATGGTTTACCATTATCGACCGTGTCAACGTTGTGGAAAAACCGAAAAACTACACTTGCAGGATTCGGAAACAATTTAACTGACGTGAAAAAATTAAGAAAAGTGTACTAGAGATGATATTGATAAAGCGCTAATTGTGTGGTTTAAAAACCAAAGAAGTGCCGGTTTACCCATTAATGGACCCATTTTAAAAGCGCAGGCTGAGAAGTTCGCGGAACAATTAAATTATACAGACTTTAAGTGTAATAATGGGTGGATTGATCGCTTTAAAAACCGCAATAACATTGTGTATGGAAAAATAAATGGTGAACCGAAATCAGTGGACACTAACATTACAGGTGAGTGGTTAAAAAGTGTTTGGTCGGAATTACGACGAAAATTTAAAGATGAAAACATCTACAACGCCGACGAAACCGGATTATTTTTCAATTTAACGCCAGATACCACTTTAAAATTGAAAAATGAAAAATGTATTGGTGGAAAAATGTTGAAAAATCGTCTCACTGTTTTAATTTGCGCCAATTAAGTGCCTACCAGTTGACTACACCTCTAACAAGAAAGCTTGGATGACATCTACAATTTTTGAAGAGGAAATTAGAAAATGGGATGATAAATTACGACGTAACAATCGAAATTAGTTTTTTGAAGAAAACGGTAGTAGTGAGCAAATATTTAAATCTATAAGTGTTTTAAGAGGTAGTCTCAATGATGTTAAATTTAAACCAAAACGTCAGCTAAAAATAAATGAAATTTTTAATAACTCTCTAAATGCTTAAGAGTTATTCCGCTTTTTAATGCAAAATAATATATTTTTATGCGTGTATATATATATATATATATATATATATATATATATATATATATATACAGTGTGTCCGAGATTCAGCATGCATGTATTGCTATATTCGTTAATATTGAAGATAGAATGTCGGTTAAATGGGGAAAGTTTTAGAGAATTTTATGGCTATCATCATGGTAAAGTCAGATTTGAAGTAACTTTTTTGTTTTTGAAATAATTCAAGAAAACAAAAATTGTGCATTTTCTACTACCCCCTGTAGCTCTTTTATTTGAAGTCTGACAACATTTTGATTTGTACATTATTATGACAATTTTAAAAGACAATTTAAAAAAAAGTACCAAAATTTATCTACAATCATTTGTTTTTGAAATACATTAACTATTGTTTTTCATATGGACGCCATCTTGGATTTTTACATTATCGAATAGTATTTTTTATCACCTTTTCAGCGATGTATCACATGATACGAGAATTTACTTCCAACTGTCAAAAATTTAAAAAATATAAAATTGAAATAGTAGGCCTTGAGAAGGCATGGATTAATAAATAAAAAATTTATACAATTAGATTCCTAATTATTGTAATTTCTAATAACTAAAATAAAAACAAAACCGATAATAGTAACTATCATAGAACATGCTCGATATGTCCCCCTCTACACTCCACACATTTTCTACATTTTCATATCATGTAATACATTGTAGAAGAGGTGTTAAAATCCACTATTTGATAATGTAAAAATCCAAATAGCGTCCAAAAACAAAAGTTAGAAATGTATTAAATTTTGTAAGTAAAAACAGGTAAATTAGCAAGGGTTTAAATTTTTGATAGTTCTCGTAACATGTGATACATCGCTGAAAAGGGGTGATAAAAAATACTATTCGGTAATGTAAAAATCCAAGATGGCGTCCATATGAAAAACAATAGTTAGTGTAGTATTTCAAAAATAAATGACTGTAGATAAATTTTGGTACTTTTTTTAAAATTGTCATAATAATGTACAAATCAAAATGTTGTCAGACTTCAAATAAAAGAGCTACAGGGGGTAGTAGAAAATGCACAATTTTTGTTTTCTTCAATTATTTCAAAAACAAAAAAAGTTACTTCAAATCTGACTTTACCATGATGATAGCCATAAAATTCTCTAAAACTTTCCCCATTTAACCGACATTCTATCTTCAATATTAACGAATATAGCAATACATTCATGCTGAATCTCGGACACACTGTATATATATATATATATATATATATATATATATATATATATATATATATATATATATATATATATATATAGCGCCGCATGCGGTTCTATGGGGAACTTTAATAGAAATTTAATTCAAAAGATTTAAATAAATTGAATTACCTTTTTGTGCTTACTTTTAGATACATTTCAAAGTGGCACTAAGTATTGGTTATTTGAGACTGTTGGTCGTATAAAAGCTTATCTTTTATCATGAATGCAGTTAAGGTGAAATTAAGACATACTGTAGTGTGGGAGTACGTTTATATACCTTATAACACACAATATAATAACAGGCGTCTAATTAAACCAGTCTAAACCTTTTTTGCTTTTTTATTACTGTAGAATTAATGTAAGGTGTTCTTTCTCACTTAGCCACTTATCGATAATGACTACTAAAAATAATAGTGACCTGTTTTCTGCAAAAGCTGATTACGATCTCATAATTTTTTCATACACATCATAACAATGTTGTTATTGAACGTAACTTCTATAGCGATGAAGCAAGAACATTTTAAGACGACCGCCCTTTTTGTGTTGGAACATTTTTGGTTTCTATTACATAAATCTGTTCTTTTCTAAATTGTAGAATTTATCTAAAAAGGTGTGTATTATTCCAACATGAAATGAATGAATTTTTATCATCAAGAATATGTAAATATGTCGCTCAAAGACAATTTTAACTTTGAAGTTTTGACCGTAACTTCATACATAAAGCTAAATATTTTTACACTTTTCTAATGTGCAAATACAGAAAGCCAAATTATTCTACTCAACGAATTGTACACCCAAATTCCACTCGACGGAATTCTCAAAGTTAAATTGTATAATCACTTTTTATAGGTAAGAATAATGTAAAGACGAGGACATGTTAAAATGTTAAAACTAAAAGCATGTTGTAATATTATGGAATTGATGTTGTTCTTTAGTTATTTTTGTGTTTTAAGAAGAAAAGAAAAAAAATTATAACAGCTATAAAATGAGTTTTACTTTCATGAGTTAATTGCTGTTCTATTGTTTTAGGAGTGTAGGTTCAATTAATGATTTTAATTACGCAACTGGTTTTCATTGTAAAAGTAATGCAACGAACTGATTAAACGGAATTTTGTAAAATGTCACAAAAGAGAAAAGAATAATTAAGTTTTTTTGTGTCATAATTCTATTTTATCAAACTGGGGAGTATTTGTTACCTGTTTTGGCTGTTTTTTTGATAAAATCTCATGCAAAAGAAACGAGACATTTTATGATAGTTTTCAAACAGGATTGTAGTGCCGTAAAAGAATGCAGCAATAGAGTATGCTCCTCAACATAAATGAATAGTCTAAACGCAGTTCGTATCAATATGCAATAAGATCTGTTACATTTTGTACGTATCCAAAATCATCTTCTTAAGTAAACCCAGACAAAATCGTAACTGCGGAAAAACTCAACTAACTATGAGTCTTAAGTTTTGTTAAAATCAAGAAGTGTTTTATAAAACAAGCAAATTTTAAAACATTTTAAAGGCCATCAATACACTAACAAAGAAAATTACGTGAAACGACCACTCCTTCTGTATTCTTCATCACACGGTAGTTTAATATGTAAATGTGCCAGTGATCCGGCAAGGAAACCCATTTGTATAGAATTTCTACTTAAAAAATGACCTGGATTTAATTTTATCTGTTCCCGGTTGCGTTATTTTTTGTTATTTATCCAAATTCTGGAACGAAATTATCTGTTTAAGTTTCACACAAAACTATCCTGCATTCTTTAAATAATGAGAGAGGCTTTAATCTTTCTTATAAGTTTAATTCATAGTTTTTTAGGAACACCGAGCTGCCTTTTGGTTAACTTTTAAATCGCTTAGTCAGTTCTTGTCACACTAAAAAGCCCGAGCAAAAAGAACATTTCCGTTTGATCATAAACTTGCGAACTGAACAACCAGGTGTTCCACAACCTTCAGAAAATTATTGACACAAAGTCAAAGCCAGAACTTTCCCTACACTCTTACTTTTATTTTTCCACACTACCAATAAACACAATAACTCTGGGTTAAAAATTATATAATGCGCAAAATGGCAAAATGTTATTAAAACAAAGAGTTTCTGGACTGAGAATAATGTCCTAGTCTGTATGTTTCGTTAATGAACACACACGATCGCTGCGACTCGCAACGTTTCGCTATAATTTGTAACCACGTATTTCTGGCTTGACGATCCGCTAAAAATACAAAAATTAAATATAACAAATACAATAGGAACACTTGATGCTATTTTAACGAAAACCTCATCTTAACAATGCCTTTTAATAACGCAGGGTTTTCCCACTTAATTGCTTTTTAGTGACATTTTTCATCGCTTTCTTTTACAGCGACTTTTTCAGCTCTTACTTTTAAACCACTTTTTCGGTCCATTTTTATCATTTTTTAGAGCAGATTTTCATTGGATTGTATTTCTAAACGGGGTCGAGCTTCTCGTTTCCGTATGGGTTTTTGGCCTCTCTTTATCTTGTTTCAATATGCTTTTTTGACTCTTTACCATGTTGTTTTCGTGCGCTCATTTGTTTTGCTGCAACAACTTGCCTGATTCCGTGTGGCTTTTTGGTGTAATTCCTATTTGTTTGCATGTGCCATTTAGGCTTTTCGCTATCTTGCTTGCGTGTCCCAACATCTTGTTTACGCCACTTTATCTCCGCCATCTTGTGTCGGTCATCTTGCTTCTGGCATCTTGTTGCCACCATCGTGTTTTCGCATGCCATTTTAGCTTTTTGCCATCCTGTCTTACGTATGGGTTTGTTGGTTTCCGTCCCTCATTTCCATGTTTCACCATCCCGTATACCTTTTGGGCGACATATTTAAATTTTAGCTTTTATTAGTATTTTGTACATTCAGTTTTTTATTTTTGCATACTGCATGTCTGTTTGTAGTTATACTACGATAGCTTTTTTAACAGATGAACTTTGTATGTATTGTCCTGTAATTGGCTTGCTTTATCTGTTGGACACACTCAGCATTTTGAAATAAGGTTTTTTGCCCTTCCCCCACACCCTCTCTCAGTCGCCCCTTCTTCTTCCATCGAGAAATTTCCTTCCAGTTCATGAAACGGGTACCAGTTTTTAGAAAACCGGTACCTGTTTTTTAGAAATCATCTATCTCATCCTGGGAGAGTACTATAGGCAAGAACTATAAAATCTTAAATATCCAGATCACACAAACACACACTTACGCACCCACACACCAAGAAAACGTTTTTGTCCTTTTTTCTTTTATACGTATTATATATTGTAAATTTTGGGACGCTCAATATTTGTGAATGGATCAAACTGCCACTTTTATACATACAACGGGCGGATATGATATAACGTCTGAAAACTAAAAATGTTTCCTAAACTTAAAAAAGGCAAAATATAACAAGTTTATTATAATGGTAAAATTACCAATGATAGTTTTTAAAACATTCCCGGTCCAAACATAATGTTACTTTACATTTTTCACACCTCCACTTCACTGGTTGATGAAACAAAACGCATCTTAGTTGCTTTTCGAGTTTGTCTGGAAAATGACCTAATCCATGTTGTCCAATGCTCACAGGTACTTGTCCAGATGGTCTACTTTTAGAAGAATGAGCTTTCTAATAGCAAGTGATATAATGCCTAGTAACTTCTCTGTGATGGTCCATGAGGCCAATTTTTTTTCAGATGCTAGTTCATAAAGTATCCCAGAGTTAACCATTGCCGTATTTAACATATTGGTGAACAAAACCCACCACCACTTTTTACCACGTATGGATATTCTATAGTTATTCACAGCTTGGTCATGCAAACAAACACCTCCCATTGAACTGTTGTAATCACGGAAAAGAGCGGGTTGTGTGACATCAATTTTTTTTTTCTATAGCTAACCAACGTTTCACCGTATTTACGGGTTGTACATCATAGTTGAACGCGATATTAACAGTTTTATTGTATTTCCACTGTATAAGTACAATTTGACTATCTTTGGAGTGGCGAAATTCAAAATATTCTCTTTGTTTCTTGTCAAATAATTTCATATCAGTGAATGGATAGTTTTTGGTTCGATCTGATCGTATTGTACCCGTAGCCCGATAATCTTACTCTGTTAGTAATTGTAGCAAATCGCAACTATTAAGAAATTGTCAAAATAAATGGTATGATTAGATGGACTAGCAACTGTCTTCCAAAAGGCTCAGAACTACTTTCGACCCTAATGGAAGTTTTGCCTTTGTTAACGTTTTGTTAGCTCCACAACAGGTGTCGAATGCATAACAATATCCATTAGAACATCCCATTTTTATATCCAAATCTTATCGGTTTGGCTTTTATAAACTGTTTGGCTGAGTGTCTACCAAAATACTTAACCATCGATTCGTCAACACGAAGATTTTAATGGAATATTCCCCACTGCTGAAAATTCTGATTCAGTTCTGCTATCAGTCAGCGGGCGTAATTTTCCCATTCGATCGTTACCTAATCTAAATTTGTTTTATCAGCGAGATAAATGTACTTTTTTCTATCCAGGAACCTGTTTCGAGACAGCGTTAATAACAATAGGTACTGCTAAATTTTCGTCTAAACTCCAGTAGTTTTGTTCACACAACGTATGGTAACCCGTTAAAAACAAAATCCCAGTGGAGGGTTTTATTTTCGCATTTGAAACAAAAAATGTATGATCATTTTTCGGTGATAAGTAGAGGTTTGTTTGCTGCACAATTAGGTCGATTAGTTTTTTGTCAAACATTTTTTTCGAAAGTTTCAATAGCGGTCAAACTCATGTTTAACAATGTCTAAACGGTCGTTAGAAGCAAGGGCTGCAGGCATGTTTATGTCTACAAATTCCGATTTTAAGTTGAGATATTTTTTATATCTTTTTGATTTATTTACTAGAGAAATACCAAATATATTCTCGAAACCATAATTGGATGTATCGAATGGACTCGTAAACTCGTAAATCAAGCTGTCCGTATCGGTATACACGAGCTTGACTTTATTTTTAAGTTTTGCAAGTGCATAATTGTAATGAAAGTCATGCAAGAAAGTTTTAGAGACGTCTAAAAGGGAAAATCTTTACACCAGCATCATATCCATTTTTCCAAACGGGTATCTTTTACTTACACACATTCTCCATTTTACCGGAATGGCTATTAATCATTAATTTATAGAATTTTTTTAATTTTAGTTTTCTTGCGTAGTGTAATATTGGGTTTATATATTTTCGTAATAATAGTTACTGTTTATATGCTTGTTATTCGCCTTTGTATAACGGTTGGAGCTCAGCGCTACTCCTCCTGTGATTCCGATCAAAAACATGACGATGTGAATATCCTTCAGCAGTTCTAATTTGGGTTGTGTAATTGCATATATGACAGTTGCGCAATCAAAATTCAGAATTTGGTCCTTAGTCAGTGCGTCGATTGGAACGATGTTATCGAGAATTTCGTCAAGTTCCCTAATATACCGTTGTATACAATCCTCTCCCCTGCACAAATGAATTGGTGATATTGAGTCATCATAAGAGCATTTAAGGTAATATGCAATGATAAAAGTGTACATGTTTATCATACATACGCGTATTGTGATCACGCGCAGTTCGCAGTTGTAAATTTTTCTAAAACGCTTTCAAGATCTTCGTATAGTACAAATGGAACCTTTTCTTGGTATGCGACATGTTTAAATTCTAAATACTTATGACCACCAGTTGGTAATCTAGCATAACATTGATTAATGTTATTTTATTAGTTTGAAATTTTATTACAGTTTGAAAATGATTCAAACATCGATTACAAATAAATATTTTGTGACCTTTCTTTGATAGCTGTTTTGAAAATAATATCGATTCTATGTGTCTTTTTGCTGAGTAGTTAATACAAAGGGTAGTATTTATTTATCTTTTACGCAATATTATGGAAGGGTTATTTAATTTTTAAAATTATCAGTTGTTTTAATATGGAACTCAATTAAATTATAATATAAAACCTCACTATAGTAAGGATAACTAAAAGTTCGATCTGTATGCAGTTCGACTGTCTACAAAGATGATACAACGGTCCATAGAAAACAATATTCATCATTATTTTTGTCATTAACGACATTTTACACTTACTAAATTATGTATTTTAATGTGCGTACCATCTTTTTGAGGAGCGTACCTGTTAATGTTAAGTTTTATATTTATGATTTCATGCGAAATCCGCCCTGAATCCTTTTTTGAAAACTCCTCCAATTTTAACTGTAGCTTTATAAAACATTAGTTTGATACTATTGCCATAACTCAATACCAACATGTACAATTTTGTTTTTTGTTGCAAAAGTTTTAAATTAATTTCGAACCTGTGAGGTTGCACAAAAAGAGCGTCCAAAACCGTGTTCACTTTTAACACAGATTCTTTGAACATTAAATTAATTTTATTGAAAAAAATATTATATTCTTGATTTAAAAATCTTAGAGAATCTTTGATATTTACATTAACAATAATGCCTCTAAATATCCTACCATTAAAGCAAGAATCAATACTCTGCCATGTTAAATTATGTGGATCACCTCCACATTTTTTTTAAAGCGCTCTTTGATTGTTTTAGTTTTGGCAGAGACCGATGGATTACTTTCTAGCTTAAGCATATTTTCATTCTTATCATCGTCATGTAACTTATTACTAATGTATCTCTCAACTAACATGTTTCTTAAAGTGTAATGATTTCGTCCTTATGTTTAATTTCATTACTTTCAATAACTTGAGGGGATGACCGGATGTATCTGTGCTTTCCAAGAGAACACTGCTCATTATGTACATTGGACCATCCATCTAAGGACATGCAAACAGACTGTCCAGAAAACTTCTTAAAACATTTAGATTTTTCTTCCTCAAATATTTCATTCAGGAGCGTTGACGATAACTGAAATCTGGAGGAACGTAACCGGGTGGCTTTTCGAATTTCCTTATTTTCTATCGCTCTAAAACTGGAATTTGTTGCGTAAACGGCTTTGGCTTAGAAAATGTTGCCAAATACTAAATTCCTTTCTAGCCTGGCTTGTCATGACTCCAAATGTCCTTGCTAGATTACCAACAGAACCAAAAATGTTACTAATAACTAGAATATGAGCGTGGCATTTATATAACTGAGCGTTTTCTGCCATTTTTTACAAGTTTCAACAATTCCCCAAACTCGCAAAACTGCGTGAACAAAATTTTCACGTTAAGACTTGTCGAGTTTTGCTTCCTATACGTACTATTCCTGCCTGATAAGGTTGCAAAGTTTAATAAATAGATTTTATTAAACGAGTAGAAACTTATATTAAACATGCTATACGCGTGTAAACGCCTATCAAATAAAAATTGGTAAGATTCTTAAATATCTGCTAATAAGACTAGGAGAAGCATAAAATCTGCAATAATCGTGATGAATAAAGGTATTTAGTTACGTAAATGATAGTTTTTATTACAAGTGAAACTCTATCCTATACTACTAAATGCTTCAAAATAAAAACACATTTTCATTATTGTATATTCAATAGAAATAAGATTCATGACCCTGCATGCATTATGTAGTAAATAAAATAGCTTGTAAGGTGGACATAGAACTGCTAAATAGCGAAATTAAATATGATATAACTATTTGAATCATCACAATTTCAAGAGTAAAGACTAAAGATTATTCTAATTCAATAATTTATATTATGAATAAGAATGCATCAGCACAATGAATGAATGCTGTTTGTTTACCTTATCTTGTTTGTTGCAGTTCTAGTAATTTCATAGTGGGTTAATACTCCCATTATATGGCTTGAAAAATTCCTGACATTACAAGGTTTTGATGATTAAACGCGAACTTACAACATTTTACCTATGCAAGGACGTTTAAACGTGTAACAGTATACGTTTAATCGCTGCAATCCTACTGCGTGCAAATATTTGTTTGCATAACAAAACAAAACATAAACAGTTAGAATTATTTGAAAATAATATATATTAATAAAAACTAGTCCAATTTAAAATTTAAAAATCATGATTTAAAAAAAACATAGATTTTTGATTTTTTTTTAATCATGATTTTTATCAACCCTGCTGTAAATAACCAATCTCTAACTTCTGACCTACAATCCCTTGAGCATTGAAGAATAATTTAGTTCTTTCCTTGTCCTATCGCTTTTACAATGGCAAGTGTGCCTCTAAAATACACTCCTTATTAATATCTTCGCAGGCCATATTCCACACACACGGCCACCAAATTGTATGCGCTACCCAGTTCCTGTCTACCTCCAAACTTTGATTTAAGTACATTTAAGGTAGCCGTTTATAAACATTTCTCGGCAGCCTAACAATATCCCCCCCCCCTGTTTCTAAGTGCTGTAGCATGTTAATTAGGCCAATTTTAGCCTGTTCAGGAATACTATTAGTAAAAAGATAAATATTGCAGCAGATTTGGCACGTAACCGGGAAACAGGTTTTTTTTTGCTCATTGTATCGGAAACGGTGTCCTTTAAAACATATCCAAAATCCCCTTATCCCCTCACCCCTTTTTTGAAGCTTTTTGGGACGCCCCACCCCTCTAAAATGAGTTCTGGTAAAAATGGCAAACAAGGTGTCAAAAAACATTAGAATTTTACGCTGAATACGAATATCGCATTCATTTGGTCGAATTGCAATTTTTTAACCACATTTAGAGGATCAAATGTTGAAAAAAGTACATTTTTTTGAAATTCTGCTCAAAAAGTATCAAATAGGATGGAATTTTGTCATCAAAATAACTTACGATTGCTATACCAAACAATGTAATGTCTCGTAGGTAGTGAGTGGGGGGGGGTGGAAGGGTACCCATGTTAAATTTAATGCAATTCGATTCCGCTGATCATAAGTCGAGAGAAAATCAGATAAAAAGCAGTATACTTACTCACTTTTCTTTGTCAGAAGCGAATATCCTCATACCGAACTTTACATTACCCTGCCCCCCTCCACCGTAAAGTCTCAAGATACCCCGGATTAGGCGACAGTATAGTCTTTCCCGCCCACGAAACGTCATCGGAAAGTCTATTTTGGATTACTAAACAGCTCTAGGCTCAGGGACAAGGACTACTTTTCTTCAAAAATAAATCTAAGAACACACCTATTTTCAAACGTTTATTCATTAATAAGCACAGGAATTCACCTTTTTTCTATGATAACATTGTAAGTAACCTTATAGCTAAAGACACTCAGCTCCTAAACTTAATGCTTAAACACATGGTGCCCCCTCATTAACGAAGAGGTGTGCGGCCATAAGTAGAGGAAGAATGAGAGTATTAACTACAGATTTACTGATGAGAGAGCTTGCTTAATTACTCCACAACCCAAAATCGTGCCCCAGCGTTATCGAAGCATGGGCGCGGACGTAAGGTAAGGATTTAAACGAAGACTGTATATGGTATAATAGGAAATATTGGGAATAGAAATTACAACAAACACTAAATCAAAGGTCGATCCTACCTGTGTTATATTTACGTTACCCGATTTCAAAATTTACTATAAATCTTCATCATCTTGATCAAAATCAAAAATGGGTATTTTACAATTTTCACATGCTGTACCATTGCAGTAACCGCACGCTGATGCACACTTCAAATGGAATTTTCGGCAGGAACAGGTGTTTCTGGTACATAAATGCGACGTATCTTTGCACTTACAGTAGATGGTTTTCAACAGATTGTCGGGCTCTTGATCAGTCATGACGGGAACATACTCATTATTTTCAAGTTTCCAGCCTCACTCCAAGGGGTTCAGAATTTTCGTATTAAGATGACACCGAGCCATAATTCGTAAATGAACTCGTAACGAATGATAGTGAACAGCTCGATCTGTGGGGGGTAGTTTTTCGGGAGATGGTTTTGAGTTACTGGATGATATTGTTTGAAGATACTCGCGGTGACAGATGCTTGTAAGATCTTCTTTAGGATCGTCTTTGCCGTGATTATGTTGAATAAAAAATTCTATTCCAGCTTCTGCAACTTCGACTGGAAGGGTATCGTCGCTAGTCATTTTTTCGTGAATTTCAAGTAAATTTTCTTTAGGCAATCGAAACTTGTTAACGATAACGTTTTTACCGATACCATATGGTGCTGACGTGGTATCGCAACCACTCATACCGTGAATAAACAACTGTGTTTGGCATAAATTTTCTCCAAGTAGCTGTTTGATCGTTCGAATATCATAACCATGCCTGTTTTTCAAATTTCATTGCAATATAAGATGAATGTTTTTCATTGTATCTTCGAAATGATATTGCAGCATTACAAAAACATCTGTATCATCAGCAATTACTCGTACTTCTTTATTTTCATTTTTAACCAATTGTAAAACTGTCGAAACGATGTCTACATCAGCATCAGTATCGCAGACTTTTATGTGATGACGCTAAGAACGCCGTTTGGTTGTTGTGAGCACTTGCCAAATCGTTTTCCTACATGAAAAAAACGTAATTACAATTTTTGAATAAGGATGTGTTGTTGACTAACTATAAATATTTTTAGGCTACATATCTTAATGTTTGTGCATAGTTGATTAATCTTTTTTCTGCGATGTTCGTTATCTTTAGTCGATTTTTGGTATCCATCGAATACTATATGCACTTTTTTATGATGATGTTTTATTACATCTCTATAGGTTTTCCCATTCCATCGCACATGATGAAGTAAAGATACTCCATCTAAGACAAAATCTGTACAATAAACACTGCAATATGGGAGAACGCGATCATAAGACAATTTTTTCAACACGTCAACTAAAGTAATTTTTCTGTTTTTCTCATGAAAGTATTCTTGAAAAGAACGGTCGGTTTAGCAGTCAGCTCATATTTGAAACAATCTTTTGGATTTTCATCGCGCTTAGCGATAGCAATTAAACGCAGAAACAGTATTTAATTGTGAACTTGAAGAACGCTTCCATTTACCTTTATATTACTTTCCAGATTTTTAAAAGGTTTAATCTGATCTGCCCTCCTAAAAAACATGGCAAGAATTAGAAATTTTAATTATTTGTAAAAAAAACACCAATTTCTCATTATCGATAGTATCTTCTTTGGTCAAAATTCTTTTATAACTATCTCGAAGTTTATTAAGACATTCTATGATATTTTTTTGATCTTTATCGAATATTTGTTAGATCCATTTCTTATACAGTGCCGATTGCACGATAAAATGGCCTCAAATAGCCCGTGCTATTGCCTTACCAGTCTGGAACAGTATTTTCGGCGTAAATAATTTTCAAAGCGTCTTCGATACCGTAGCAAGACATGAAATTACCTATGCTACCTATGAAGTTCATAAGCGTATGAAAGCCCCCTAGTCGGCAAACAATAATACACATCATTTTTCAGTTAATCGTGGAATTCGTAAGTTTTGGCATGATGCTAATTTTGTAGAGGCCGAAATGATTCCCATACCATGGAATGTCCCCTTCCCATCCAAAGTTGCAGTGTCGTGGTCTGCATTGTCCGCAATCCACTGCGAAAAGTTTCCTGAAAAATAAAATTTTATTGTAATTCCAGAAAATCAAAAATTTCTCAATTTTTTATATTTCAAGGTAATAAAAAATAAAAAATGTTCACCTCGAAAATATGCAGGATAATTTAATAATGTGGATGCGATCACTGACATTTTAAATTTTTTAACTTCATCGTAGCTCACTAAGAAACCGAGCTTAAATAATTCGTCGACCAGCCACCGCGACCCAAATTTATGGTTCATCTAGATTCCCACACACAGCATTATAGGCGGAATTAGAATTTTAGGCCTAGCTGCCTTCATATTAAACTGTTTTAATTTCGGATGAAATCAAATTTTCCAAAAGATGAAGGAAGCAAGCTTGGTGCTAAATATGTCTTCCCATACTCGATACTTGAAATATTTTCTGGTGTATGGTAGAACAGATTTTCACATTCCTTCTCCCGAATTTCCGCGCCAATAATGTTCGAAACTGCGTTTACCAAACGAATTTTTTCTTCTTCGAAATTTGTTTTTCTGTCTTGATACCATTTTTCATTTATAATAAATTTGGCGCAATTTGTAAAGCAAATTACATTTTTTTTACCATCAACATCAGCAAAAAAGAGGTATTCTTGATATCTTGAAATAAGTTTTATTTTTAATGTTTTTTTTGAGCACATAGTTTCTTCGCTATCCAAATCTTTCATCTTTTCGTACACTTCATCTAATGAAAATAATTCGTGTGTCATCGTTTCTAACCAGTCACAAACTTTCAGAAAGGCATTTTCAATTTCTTCATTTCGTGGACGTCCACTTTTCCAATCGAAAGACGAAGAAGATCGTAATTTTTTGATTAATTCTTCGGGATTTGTCGGTGTAATCACGGCGGCATATTGCATGTACAAAAATTGGTTCGTTCGAATCTATTTTTTCACGTAAAAAATCGTCCGATTTTAAGACAGCTACTTCTCTTAAAGAGTTCCTACCTTTATTAGTAACATTAATCACTTTTTCATCAGTAATACGTTTATTACAAATAATACAAAAGTAGTATACCGGCGCCTTGGCCGCCATCTTGGATTTTTCCCCAAAACCCACCATTTTTTTTATATGCCCACGTGGAGATCGTATTTTTTCACCCCTATAGTTTCTTTTCGGAGTCCTTTTTCAACCCCTCGATGGAATTTTCACCCTTTTAGCTGTGTTAAGAAATTTTTTAAACTTCAGCGGAGGGTAGGCAAATGCGTGCGCATGCAGTGTTCTGAGAATAAAAAAGATTTAATCTGTTATTAATCCGGCTTGTTTTATCAAAGGGGACTGCATAATTATTATTACATTTTTTTAAATCTCATCTACAGATTGTGACCTGATTTATTTATGCATTGGGGGTACTGTATTCTAATAAGGGACCGTAGTCTTGTAAGACGGGAATCTGTTCGCGGGCTTCTTAATATGTATTTATTATTACTAAACAGTTATACAACTTCATTTATATTAATTGGAAAGTAGCAATTAGTCGTCGACATTGCGTTAATTAATGTGTTTACAAATATTTTAAAAAAATTGCTGCTCCAAAAAAACCCAATTAAATATTAGATGAAATAATAATAATCATTTCTGCCTTGATGCAATAGTGCTTTTTTTTATAAGGCCACGTGGGGATCGTATTTTGGTCTATTTTGTAAAGCTAATAAACAATTGGATTATTTTTTGATATTAAAGAAGCTAACCAAGATAAAGAAAACATATACAATTGATTTTTAAATGTTAAATTATATATATATATATATATATATATATATATATATATATATATATATATACGTAATCAGTTAATTAACTTGTTATACAAAAGTGAATGTATGATTTCGTAACTGGACGTGTAAACAATAATAATATACACCATGCATATTTTACATACATGTATATATGGAGGCTTTTAGCTATCACAGGCTACATTAGTTAGAGAGATGCAATGCAATTGCGAAGTCGTTATAATTAAATTAAATTACTAACTAACTTAGAAGAAAATGTCTATCAAACTTCTCGCGTAAACCGTCAACAGCCAAAACCAAATATATATTTGCGTAACCAGGTTATTTAATATTGTGATGTATGCAGCGAATTGCCTGTGTCCTCTTCTTTAAGCTAGATCTCGCCTCTATATTATTTTACATACATAAAAGTTCTGTCTCATCAGAAATACCTCTGGCAAAAAAAAACGGTTCTAGATTTTATAATCAGGTTAAGTAAGCATGCATGCTGGCCGCTTATTAGAGTACTATTTTTAAATCTTCGGGTTTTACCGATAATGGGGTTGTCATACCATCACATAAGTCTATTTTACATACAAGCTCTGCCTTAGCATAAATACCCCCTGTCAAAAAGGAACTTAGAGTTATAAACAGGAGGATATTAGAGTGCGGTTACAGAAACAAGTAGCGTATGCTATACATAAACCGGTAGAGAGAAATTTACTCGAAACAGGTACATTGTGGGTAACATTTTTTTTTGAGTTATGACAGGCGGGGTCTTTGCGATATGAGAAATCTAAGTAAATATAATGACTGGTATAATTATATACTGACAGTTATCGATGTATTTAGCAAGATGACGTGGACACGAGTTCTGAAGGTGAAAAAATACATGTTCTATAATCGACGTATTTTCGATTATTTTTCAAAGATGCAAAAAGATACCTCAATGTATACAGACGGATAAGGGCAAGGATTTTATTGCGAAAACTGTCCAGCAATTCTTTAACAAACATCAAATCTAATCACATAGGTAAAATTTAGCGATGGGATGCTTTCATTTAGGTAAGAATCGCACTAACGGGGTTACAGTTAATAAAGGTCAATAACATTTACACATTATCTCTCTCAAGGCTTTAATTTTTGGTAAAACCTACGATACATCGTGTAGGTAACTGACCCAGGAAGACATTGTCCGATGATTTTTGTTGTATGCCCACAGGTATAGTTAGCACTTTTACTTCGGTCCTTGTAACAGAGTATTTTGCTGCAGTTGTTTCTAAGGTTTTAGCGCGCAATTAGAATGGTGAAATTGATTCGCATACGTCTCACCAGTAAACTAGTATCCATAATCCGCATCTTGTAATTTGAACTGTGCGCCGCAATTAGACTAAAGGTCTACTAAAGGTTGATGGTACAAATTTAACCTTTAACTCAACACCACTTATGAGAAACTTTTCATGATTAAATAAATCTTAGTGCACGTGACCATTCATCTCAATCTGTTTGCTGGTCGCTGCAAGTACTTGACGTTTCGAGAAACCGTTATTTGCATGTCACATGTAGGTAAATTTCGCGGTGCGAGGCTTTCGGCGAGCCCAACTCCAACCCTCCCCGAACATAACCGAGATTGTAAGACAGGTGTAGGGCGTAGCAACTTGTTCTCGGGTCTTCGCTCCTTGTCGTGATCGCAACTTGTTCGTGGGCCTTCGTGTATTGTCGTGGTATCCTTGGCGGAAAATTTGAATCTGTATTATAATAAGGGGCCTGCCTAATGCTAACGTGTAAGACAGGTGTAGGGTTGTGTACTTGTTCTCGGGGCTTTGTCCCTTGTCGAGGCCCCATTGGCGGAAAATTTGAATGTGTATTTAAGTCTCTGCAGGTTATGGCCGGAAATATGGATTTGTATTGTAATAAGGTATAATGCTAACTTGTAATACAGATGTTGGGCTTAGCAACTTATTCTCAGGCCACATCCCTCGACCAAAAATTTGA
Organism: Vesta saturnalis; assembly: GCA_036346205.1. NCBI lineage: Eukaryota > Metazoa > Arthropoda > Insecta > Coleoptera > Lampyridae > Vesta > Vesta saturnalis. Next base: position 390,594 of record JARFJB010000912.1, read on the forward strand.
ATTTGTTTGCTGTGCCATCTATGAGGGGGAAATTTTAACTTGTGTTATAATAAAAGGGCCTAATGCTAACTTATAAGACAGGCATAGGGCTTCGCAACTTGTTTTCGGATCTTAGTCCTTGGTCCCTTGGCGGGAAACTTGAATTTCTATTTAAATGTTTACATTTTGATTATGTATTGGGTGAAATTTGAACTTGTATTCTAATAAGAGGCTTATTGCTAACTTATAAGACAGACATAGGACTTCGCAACTTGCTTTCGGGCCTTCACACCCCTACCTTGGCCCCCACGTCTGGCTGGAAATAGTATTCTAATAAGGGACCCTAATGCTAACTTGTAAAACAAATATAGGAACTTGTGTAAGATCTGCGCCCTTCTGTCGTGACCCCCTTGTTGCGAAATTTGATTTTGTGTAGCCATCTAGTTGTGTATGGACTAATTAATATTTTCTGTAATAAAGGTGGCACTACCTAGTGTTATATTTCTAGAACTAATTAGGAATTCGTTTGTGGCACCATCTAGTGATATATTTATGAACAAGCGAATGTTTTCTGTAATAGACACGGCGACGCCTAGCACTATATTTCTAGGACTAATCAGGGTTATTTGTGGTGCCATCCAGTGGTGTTTTCTGTAATAGAGGTTGATCGTGTTCGTCTCTTCCTCGTCTCTATCTCAATCCCAAACAAATCATGTTCGATCAAATCAAACAATCAGATCTACCTCAATCAATCAATCAACCAAATCAATCTAAATCAATCAAATCATAACCTACAGCCTGCGAAAACTAGTTTACAGCTCAAAAATACTGATAGGACTAACTTACACTTTGCTAAAACCAACCAACCACAATTCAAAAATACCTAACTGATTTAACTTAATCATACGAAATCAGCTCTCAATTCAAAAATATAGCAGTATGATTTAATTTACAGAGTGCAAAAGAAAGCCAATCTCACACTTATTGTACAGGGTGTCCCAACGATAGAGTAAAGTAAGTTTATGCTTAACTAGAATTATTTGTGTAAATATTGTATGGACCATGGGGTAGAGGTAAGAAGTGTGCATTTTTTTAAAATATTGGAAGTTATACAGGGTGTGCCAGAAAAGTATGATTTTTTTAAATAGAACACCCCGTATTTGATTTTAGTTTTTAATTCTACGTGTCCATACAAACATATTTTGTCATACAAAAGATTGGCTGAAAGTTTTTAGTTCTTGAGATATTCGCGTTTAAAGATTATTATGGTCATTTTCGTGGGGTTGATGAATGGGCAATTGTTCCGTTATTTCACAATAAAAAAAATTGATATTTCGTGTGAAAAATGAGTGATATTATACTAACGTTTAGACCGAGTAGTATTTCTAATTTTCTCAACAGGGTGTTTGTTATAACCATTCAAATTTGAAAATTCTCAAATTAAAAAATCAGTTTTTTAATTGCACACCCTATATATTTTTATTTCATTTTATTCGGGATTAAAAAATCTATCATTTTTGTCAAATATATCCTATATCTATCTTTGATAGTTTTCGAGGAATTATAATAACAAACACCCTGTTGAGAAAATTAGAAATACTACTCGGTCTAAACGTTAGTATAATATCACTCATTTTTCACACGAAATATCAATTTTTTTTTTATTGTGAAATAACGGAACAATTGCCCATTCATCAACCCCACGAAAATGACCATAATAATCTTTAAACGCGAATATCTCAAGAACTAAAAACTTTCAGCCAATCTTTTGTATGACAAAATATGTTTGTATGGACACGTAGAATTAAAAACTAAAATCAAATACGGGGTGTTCTATTTAAAAAAATCATACTTTTTCACGTCCTGCTTTTCTGGCACACCCTGTATAACTTCCAATATTTTAAAAAAATGCACACTTCTTACCTCTACCCCATGGTCAATACAATATTTACACAAATAATTCTAGTTAAGCATAAACTTACTTTACTCTATCGTTGGGACACCCTGTAGTTACCCATCTAATCGCCCTTTCGCATTAACTACAGCATTGTTATTATTGCAGGTTCAAACACCGTTAGGAAAAACAAGTTTATTAATAAAAATTGAATGAAAGCTTAGCGTTTGAAAATATATTATTATTGTAAACATCAAAACATCATTTATGTATTTACATTCTTTATCGGTCTTCTTCTTCTTCTTCTTCTTGAACAGTGATTCGTCGCTATCATCGTTATGGTTTTGAGACTCGTTCTTCTTCCTCTTCTGTGAATCATCACCATCACCTTGGATGTGAGATATATACAGCTCATCCACGTTATCGTTTCCATCATCATCATGAACCAAGCCAAGGTGCCGGTATACTACTTACAAATAAATTATTCAACTCGCTTTCCATAGCGTCTTGCGTCAAAGAAATCAACGCAGAGAAAAGCCCCGGGGGTCTTACTCGTTCCAAGAATAAACGGAAAATAAATGAACGCGTTACGTAAAATTCGTAGTTACAGTGTAGTTTGACAAGTGTCCTACGCTGGTTGGTTCGACGCAAGTGGCGTGATACCAGGTTGGCAAATGCTTAACGGTGGTTGGCTGAACGCGCGTGGCGTGATTATTCTGCAGCGATTTTTAAAAATCCAGACCCTCTCGAAATTTAACATCTAATTTTACGTAAAGGATGGTATGTATTTCTAGAGATTTTTTTCGATAGATGTGATGATGATTTTCAAAGGTTGAAACGTTGAAGTATGTGGATGGTTAATCAAGTAATCGCTAGTTCTTAGTTTATTCAACTGTTTATGATATTATTGAGTGTACTTGCCTGCCTTTCATTATCAATAAAGGTACCCAAATAACATTTCATTCAACAATAATATTGCAAATTACTACAACGATCTAACATTACTTTTCAATAGTTCAATAGTTTTCAGCTTATAAACTACCATGATTAAAAATTATTTGGCGTCAAAATTTCATGAAAACTGATACATTTTGAATGAAATTTCAAGAAAATCTTCATTTTTCAAAATTTGAGCCACTAAATTTGAATATAAAATTGAAATTCAACAAAATGAATGTGATATTCGTATTCGGTGTGAAATTCTAATGTTTTTTGACATCTTGTTTGCCATTTTTACAACAACTCATTTTAGAGAGGGTGGGACGTACTAAAAAGCCGCCCAAAAAAGGGGTGTAGGTATGAGCGAATTTCAGCGGATTTTGGATATGTTGTAAAGAACGCCTACCTTGATCCAATGAGTCTTGGGAAGCACTGAATATTTATTTCCTCTCACAGGCACAACTTAATACCCTCTTATCTTTAATTTTATACAAATAATAAAACGTAGTATTACATTATCTTAATAAAAACTATGTTCAATTAATTATTCAGAAAGACGTTTAGAAATACAACGTTCTAAAGTACGACAAGCAATCGCATGCACAGAAATTAATTTGACATTGTTAATAATGTAATTTTACATATTCTCTCTGAGTACCTATGATATATCAACCTATGAAATTTAGACTTGTTTGTTTTTTTAACTATACTGCCTCTACTAGGTACACGAACTTAAGGCATCTTTTTTTTGTAGTTTTAAGTTTATGTATTACTTTGTTAAAACACAACGTAGTTTTATAAATAAAACGGACTTAACAATGACGCTTACTGACACAGCTTGACGGAATATCAAACCAATACGACGCAGATGATACTCTTTCCTTTCGTTTCTCCACCTATTCGAACTCAATAGTCTTAGCAAATTATTTTGTTGCAACAGTCTTGTGCCAAGTAGTAAAATGAACGTTGGCTTATGCCAAATCCCCATAGGAACTTCAGAATTATTGGTATACATTTTTTCACAATACTAATATTGACAAAATTTGTTCATTTCTTCAAAAATAAATAAAAGAAAAATGAATTATGGTTGGTGTGTATGAGAGTCACCTCGGTGGTGCTGTCAAGGCCATACAGTCTTGACGAAGTCAAGTCCACGGCAGAAACCGGAGTTACAAGGTTACTAACCTAGCCCAGAAACACACTCAAAGTTAAAGACTACCGATAAACATACACGCTAACTGATTGTGGGACTTTACCGAAAACAAACAAAAAGTCATCTACTTTGTTGGAAAACAAACCGGAAGAATAAAGATAATTTTTTAAAGACATATTCCGAATTCAAAGTGGTTATCTAAACATTCTCATAGATGAGACTGGAAGTGGGGTACATTGATCTCTTCAAGGTCATTGTAATGATCAAGAAACAAACCAGATGATTGATTAATTTTTCTGTTCCCAAAATATAACATCTTGGGAAATAATCATTATACAGTCGGGACTTTGCATGCTGCATCCGGTTTGTTTCTTATCCAGATCATCCGGCCTCGACGACATCAATGAGCCATAGATCTGGTTTCTTTCATGGCGAAGGCAATAGCCTTAAAGAGATCAATGAACCCCACTTTCGGTCTAATAAGCTCTTCTTTCCAACGAACAATATTTATTAGTTTCTTTTAGCACAAAACTACGTCAACCAACTCTTTTTCCGAAAAGTTCATTTTCTCTCAAATGCACAACTTCACCTCGTGTTTCGGTTGGGAAATTAATTTTACAACTAAACACAATTGTTTTTCCAAGGACTAATTAAAAAAACCGGAAGAGTGGCTGCGTTTGTAGCAAGCAGGCTAACCTATGGTAATACTGACCGGTAGTAGGACGATACCATTAGTACGAAATGTTACATCTTCCGAGATACAACTTAGCTGGTAACAAGTTTATCTGCAATTTAGATTTTTACAAGGCCGGTATAGTAGTCTCGGGTCTTCTCTCTGGCTACAAAAGGTGGCCAGGGTGGAATGTTAGAGGTACGTATGGGAGCGACCATGGAATTACGAACGAATGAATGAAGGCCAGCTCGATACTATATCTATATCAGAGATAAAGGGTTGAAATGAATAGGGCAAAAGGAATTCAGTCACACTCACGGTATGAATGGGTGTTTCTTCGCATACATTATCTTTATTGCATGTTACGACCCGGGAAATGGTAAGACCAATGTGAAAATTCTGGAGAACGCATTGATTGGAGACAATTTTTTCCCGGTTTGGGTCTTTTTTGGCTTTAATCTCCTGCGCTAAAAAAAATAAAATCTTTCCGTTAGTTCGCTATACGTTGAAGCGAAAATGTTTTGTTTAGTTCTTTCTCCTTTTGTAGTATAATTTATTCTTGGTATTAAGCGTGATTTATATTTATGGCTTAGAATTTATTGCTCTTAGTTTAAAGTTTATGACTAAACCACATGATGAAGGAAATAAAGTGAGATTCCTTTTTCTGTTTCTTATAAATCACTTCCGTTTTACTGCAGAATTAAAAAATACTAATAATTATCAGGAGTATCTTGTGGAAAATTCAAGTAGCGATATGCTCCGTTTTAAATTACTTTTTTATCGTTCAGTAACTGATAAGTGTAAAGTAAATAATCATTTATCACTTCTTTTAACACTAACTCTCTCACGTTCATTTATGTAGTAATCTTGTTAGTCGAAACGTTACACCGATTATTTAATATCTTGATTTCTCACTACATTGAAAATAATTAATCAAACTTTAGTTTATAATTATTACCTTTAAGTTACACGGAATTAATTAAAAATAATAAATTTATTTATACACATACAGAAGTGCAGTGGTAACGTTTTCTCATTATTAAAATAAAGCAAAAAATAGGCACACGGGAGTGAGAATACGAGTAAAGCAATACGGTTCTTTTTAATTAAAGTTTTTAATTCTTGAGGGTCGTTTCATTTGCAAGAACAATTGCGAGAGCCTGAGCTGTTTTGTTACGAATTTTCTTGCCTTCAAAAGTAAATGTATATAAATTAGGATTATTTTTATCTACGCTATGGTTTATGCAAACAAACGTATCTTCTGTAAATAATTATTGCAGTATGAAACTGAACGTTACGCAATAAACACATTTCAATTCATCTCGTCCCATTTATATTAATAACAACCATCTACTTTCTCAAACATTTCTCGATTAACAAATCATACTGAAATTCCATTGTGTAGTTTTCCCTGTATCTCCTCTATTAATCTAAATAAGTTTCATAGTTTTACTATTACAAACATTCAAGACAAACGGTGACTGAATTAGGATATCATAGTGTTTTAAGTACATTGGAACATGTCGAAACGAGAGTATAAACGAGCGCCGGTGAGTATAAAATACCTTGATTTCTCAACATTCGAGTATGACAAATATGTATGCGTCATATTTTTTATGTAAATGTTATTAATAATAAAAGAATGTGTATAAGTACGGAATTTATTGTCCTACATAATACTGCTTTTTATTGTAAATTGTGCAATTCTGATTTGAGAAGGTAAACGAAAGCATTTATGAAATGAGACCGACGCGTTTATTTAATTAGTTTGGTCTCCCAACCATAAATTAAGAATCTTTCACGAGTATTCGCCACAGCAGAAAATTGGAAAGAATACGACATAATGCCATAATTTACTAAACCGAAAATTTCCAATTTGATACAGTAAATTACAACAGTTAATCACAATTCCTTGTAAGCAAGATTCAGTTTGACTATGTGTAGGTATATTTTCTAGTATTCATTTGGTCCAATCATCTGCTTAATCATCATTTTGCTCTTAATTGAAACCTTTTTGACCCTTTTAAATCTGCTATGATCTAATTATTAACTACAGTGTATTCGTTCTAGAATTGGTCTAGGGCCGCGGCCGGCGTTAGAATCTTGTGCAAAAACGTGACATGCCATCCTCCCCGCTAACAATAAAAGTCAAATTCCAACAATTTTTATACGAGAATGAGACGACGCTAAGCATAAGATAACTAAATTTTGTGTATTTAGGTACTGAGCATTGTTTACATTGAAAACGAATAGTAATAATAGTAGTATAAAATAATAGTAGGTGAGTAAAAAATATCTATTAACCCTCCGGAGTTAACGTAATTTTTTTTATACATGGCGGTTAACGTCAGTCTCACGGACCGAAAGGAAAACTATCTCCATTGAACGCTCTGACCGTTGATAAAACGCTTCATTTTATAATAAGGTATTGTAAAAAATTTCCAATTAAATTAGCAATTAGCATTTAATAGTTTATTTAAAAAATTCTGGTCATTATTTAAACAAAAAGTTTGATTTTTTGAATTTCTATCAGGAAATATAATACATGTAGTATTCTAACGATACAAATAACTAATATGAGTATAAAATAATTGCTAATTAAAAAAAAATCATTTACTTTAAATAATAAACATAAACGCAGAGTAGCAAAAGATCATAAAAAACGATTTTGTCAGCAATGTCAACTATAGACTATAAATTTAGAGATAATCTTGTGTACTAACAATCGCTGCAAATTTAAACGTTCGAGGCAGATGAATTTGTGACATAGTAGGTGAGTAACAAATATCTATTAACCCTCTGGAGTTAACGTAATTTTTTATAACATGGCGGTTAACGTCAGCCTCACGAACCGAAAGGAAAACTGTCTCCATTGAACGCTCTGACCGTTGATAAAACGCTTCATTTTGTAATAAGATATTGTAAAAAATTTCTAATTAAATTAGCAATTAGCAATTAATAGTTTATTTAAAAAATTCTGGCCATTGGTTAAACAAAAAGTTTGATTTTTTGAATTTCTGTCAGGCAATATAATACATGTAGTAATTTTTTATAACATGGCGGTTAACGTCGGTCTCACGAACCGAAAGGAAAACTGTCTCCATTGAACGCTCTGACCGTTAGTAGTACTGAGGCACTTGACGCCCACGTGGGGGACCATATTTTCCACCCTTTTTCATTCCTAATTATTTTTATTAGCTTACATGTAGGACGTATTTTTTCACCCCTATTTTTTACACACCCCGTGTGAGACCATATTTTCTACCATTTTCTTTTCGGAGGCCCTATTCAACCCTAATTATTTTTATACGTGTAGAACGTATTTTTTCACCCCTATTTTTTGCACACCCACGTGTGACACCATATTTTCCACCCTTTCTTTTCGAGGGTCAACCCTAATTTTTTACACACCCACGTGTAGGACGTGTTTTTTCACCCCTATTTTATGACAGCTCACGTATATAAGCGTATTTTCCACCCTATGGTTTCTTTTCGAGGGTCAACCCTAATTAGAGCCTTTTTTGCACATGATCACGTGAGGGGCTGGGGCTGGTCTTGGTGCAGGGGGCTGGACCTGGAGCTAGGTCTTGGACTTGGAGTTGGTATTAGGGTTATTTTTTATGGTCATCTAATTAAGGTCCTTTTGGCTATATTAAGAGCAGTGCCCCTGGAGGTTAGGCAAACGCACACGCATACAATGTTGGAAATTGCATAATTAATAAGATATTATTATTAAAATTATCGATCCTATTGCTTTAAAATGGTCATATGCTATTGGATGATCTTTTACCTATACGAGAAAACGTTGTATTTCTAATAAGGAGGTTCTCGTGAGACACGTGTAGGGCTTCGTAACTTGTTCTCGGGCCTTCGCCCCCAGGCCGGAGATGGTATGGGAACCTAACCTTATAAGACAAGTGTCTTATCGTGGCCCCCTTGGTGCAATTGTATGTGGTTATAACTTAATCTTACAGCTGTAGGCCTTCGCTCCGTCATACAAAATTGTATTCTAATAAGGAGGTTCTTGTAAGACGGGACTTGTATCAGGGTCTGCGCCCTGGCGCCTTTGAGTAAAAATTGATTTTAGTGCCATCTAGTGGCGTATAGACTAATGAACATTTTCTATAATAGAAGTTGATAATGCACACCTCTCTCTTGCTCTATCTTGTTTCTCTCTCACCCTCTCTCTTTCGGCTCTTTCTCACACACAAACAAATCAATGAATTAATCTAAAACAAACCACGCTCGATCACCAGATCAATCTCAATCAATCAACCGAAATTATGTCTTACAGTTTGCGGAAACCAGATTACAGTTCAAACTGAATACATTAAAGTCTAATTAAATATGATGTGAATTAATAAATAATTTCTACCCTAACGCAATGATGCTTTATGTATAGCCAGATTCTCTAAACAGTCACCACCTATACATTCGTAACATTATATCTGATTTATTTGCATGTTCAATTACATGCATACACACAAAATTGTTTCATTGTAACCTGTTCATTAACTGTTGTAAAAACCCATTAAAAAGACTGTAAAGTAATAATTACTTAAATATAACAGAGTTAAATTAAATTAACATGTTTTTAAGAATATCAAACTGATATAATGGAAATAAAAGGCAAAAGGTTTTAATGGTTTATTATTATACGCAAATTAACAATAACTACAAGTTTAAAATCCACGAATACGTACCAGCTATTTGAGAGTTGATCTTATGACGTCATCTTATAAGAGTAATAATACATTTTAAAAATCTCTATCGACATTTTTGTTAGCAATATCAGGTAAAAAACATATATTAAAAATAATACGCTTACCTTTAGAAGTGTTTTTTTTTCTTCAGCTGTACCATACGTTGAACTGAAATATTTTTTATACAACGTACCCACATATAATCACACTAAACACGATTTGTGAAACGGTTGGATATAAACTCGCTATTACATACCGATCATTAACTAATTTAAAAAGTAATACACAAAACCTGAATACTGCTACTCGTATTTTCCCTTTCTCTTAAAAATAATTAATAACAAATCGGTTTGAAAAATATTCATATTGTACATACGGACACACAAATTGTTGTTTTTTTTATAAAAAACCACATTAAGAGTTGGAATGTGTGCAACATACAGTTTTTAAATTGATCATGTATTTTCCCATATTATTTTTTTATTAGAGTTTTTAAATTTTTATTACGATGATTGTTATTAAAATTATCACATCTCTATTAGTGATCATTTTGATATAAAAAGGGATGCCTAACATTTACCATTGCATTTCTAATTTTGGTAAAACATAATCTCGTTTTTGAGGAAACGACCTTCAAAACAATCAATCAAACCAGATACATAAGAATGCTTTAATTATATCCATTTAAATAGCGAAATAAATAAATTCAAGATGTATCTGAAAATAACGTATCCAGATCGTCGAAGTTATGTATATCTAATTATTAACTAGAAAGAGAATTGGAAGAAGAAAGTATAGATTTAAATTATAAAATTAAAATTAAATTGGATGTACTAAAGCATACGCCTATTAGACATAAAGAGAGAATTGTAATTTGTGTATAAAAATGTTACCTATTTTTTGTGTAAAAATAAAAGTGTTGTAAAACCTCTTTATTTTGATTTTATTTAAATTATATTGGAGGAATGGGGTGTAAGTACTCAACAATGTTCGGATAGGATGGGTCATCTTCGGTTGTCGTGGAGTTGGGTCGCACTAACTATAGTACGGTTAATGCGATTCGTACCTATATGAAAACATTGCATCGCAAAATTTTACCTGTGTGTATAGTCTCCAGCGAGTAAGCATTATTATTATAATGTATTCTCCTGTTTGTGAACCAACATCAGAGGATATTAGAGATTTCAGGGATTTGTTAGTGAACTACTACAATATAACGGTTCAAGCTGATGAAAACAATGAAGTGGATGAGGTGAATGTATCTCACACTCACGATGATAATGATGATTCACAGAAGAAGAAGACTGATGAGATAGAGGGAAAGGACGAATCTCAAGACCATGACGATAGTGACGAATTACAGTCGTAAAAAGGAGAAGACTGATAAGAATATAAATAAATTAAATAAAGAAATGATGTATTGTTTAAATATATTTTTTAAACGCTAAGTTTTCTTTAAATCTTTTATTAATAATTTTGTTTTCGTCAAGGACTTTCGGGTTTGTTTATAATTTGTATATTTAAGAGGCCAGTTTCTAACAATCTTATTGGATTTAATACAAAAACAAAAGCGTTGGAACTTAAACGTGGCTTTCGTCTCTCCCATCCCCGCGTTTCTCTTGTCCCTTTGGTCTCTCACGTCTATCGTGTCCGGTTGGCTGGAAGTTTGAGCTTATTTGTGGCGCCATCTAGTGGTGTATGAGCTAACAGACGTTTTTTCTGTAATAGAGATTGATCATAGTTCCACGTAGCTGTATATTTTTAAAACTACATACAGTTCCTAGGAACTTGCGCTCGGGTCTTTCCCCTTGTCGCGGACCCTTGACATAAAAATCTCAAAAGGTCTGTGCAAATAAAACATATAAGCGAGCAAGACCGCTTATTCAACGCGTGTTTAAATCGCATGTTAACAAATAACATTCTGATGTATACCAACCAGCTCTTAATTACACATTTATTTTAAAGTAATGAGCTGAATTATATTTGTTATTGCAATGTGTGCTGTACATGGATGGTTGAGCATTTCCAATAACGACTAGGACGTTCGGTCTTGTTTTATAAAAATCTAAGGTTTTTAAAAAAAAAGACAACCTTTTTTGATAGAAGTCATTTTCAGATACATCTTGAATTTATTTATTTCGCTATTTAAATGGATATAATTAAAGCATTCTTATGTATCTGGTTTGATTGATTGTTTTGAAGGTCGTTTCCTCAAAACGAGATTATGTTTTAATCGAAATTGAAAATGCAATGGTAAATTTTAGGTATCCTTTATATATATATATATATATATATATATATATATATATATATATATATATATATATATATATATATATATATATATATATATATATATATATATATATATATGATGTGATAATTTTAATAACAATCATCGTAATAAACATTTAAAAACTCTAATAAAAAAATAATATGGGAAAATACATGGTCAATTTAAAAACTGTATGTTGCACACATTCCAACTCTTAATGCGGTTTTTTATAAAAAAAAAACAATTTGTGTGTCCGTATGTACAATATGAATATTTTTCAAACCGATTTGTTATTAATTATTTTTAAGCGAAAGGGAAAATACGAGTAGCAGTATTCAGGTTTTGTGTATTACTTGATAAATTAGTTAATGAGCGGTATGTAATAGCGAGTTTATATCCAACCATTTCACAAATCGTGTTTAGTGTGATTATATGTGGGCACGTTGTATAAAAAATATTTCATTTCAACGTATGGTACAGCTAAAGGAAAAAAACTTATAGGATGACGTCATAAGATCAACTCTCAAATAGCTGGTACGTATTCGTGGATTTTAAACTTGTAGTTATTGTTAATTTGCGTATAATAATAAACCATTAAAACCTTTTGCCTTTTATTTCCAACATATTATAAGGAAGCCACGATAGGGGCTAAGCTCTACACTTGTCTTATAAGGTTAGGTTCCCATACCATCTCCGGCCTGGGGGCGAAGGCCCGAGAACAAGCTGCGAAGCCCTACACGTGTCTTACGAAAACCCCTTATTAGAAATACAACGTTTTCTCGTATAGGTAAAAGATCATCCAATAGCATATGACCATTTTAAAGCAATAGGATCGATAATTTTAATAATAATATCTTATTAATTATGCAATTTCCAACATTGTTTGCGTGTGCGTTTGCCTAACTTCCAGGGGCACTGCTCTTAATATAGCCAAAAGGACCTTAATTAGATGACCATCAAAAATAACCCTAAGACCAACTCCAAGTCCAAGACCTAGCTCCAGGTCCAGCCCCCTGCACCAAGACCAGCCCCAGCCCCTCACGTGAGCATGTGCAAAAAAGGCTCTAATTAGGGTTGACCCTCGAAAAGAAACCATAGGGTAGAAAATACGCCTATATACATGAGCTGTCATAAAATAGGGGCGAATTAACACGTCTTACACGTGGGTGTGTAAAAATAATTAGGGTTGAAAAGGGACTTCGAAAAGAAAGGGTGGAAAATACGGTCTCACACGTGGGTGTGTAAAAAAATTAGGGTTGGCCCTCGAAAAGAAAGGTTGGAAAATATGGTGTGTAAAAAATAGGGGTGAAAAAATACGTCCTACACGTGGGCATATAAAAATGATTAGCTTTGAAAAGGGCCTCCGAAAAGAAAAGGGTAGAAAATACGGTCTCAGACAGGGGTGTGTAAAAAATAGGGGTGAAAAAATACATCCTACACGTAAGCTAATAAAAAATAATTAGGGATGAAAAAGGGTGGAAAATATGGTCTCCCACGTGGGCGTGTAAAACCGGAAGTGACGTCACAAAATCCAAGATGACGTCAAGTACCTATGTACTACTACCGTTGATAAAACGCTTCATTTTATAATAAGGTATTGTAAAAAATTTCCAATTAAATTAGCAATTAGCATTTAATAGTTCATTTAAAAAAATCTGGCCATTGTTTGAACAAAAAGTTTGATTTTTTGAATTTCTGTCAGGCAATATAATACATGTAGTATTCTAACGATACAAATAACTAATATGAATATAAAATAATTGCTAATTAAAAAACAAATCATTTACTTTAAATAATAAACATAAACGAATTGCTGCCAGTTATCATACCTTTGTCTTTCTTCTCGCGTCGTATTGTCATCGAAACGAATATTTTGTAATAAAAATTTGAATCGAGCTAATGACATAGTAATACGAAATATTTCCATCGACATGACATTCGTCCTAAAAAGATCTACTCCATTCTGATGGTTACTTTTTGTTGCACCTCATATATAAAGTAAACCCAATAATGCTCGTAATTCTATAATGTCAGTATGTCTAGCTGTGTGGTTACTAGGATTGTAATATTTTAAATCTATACAGGGTGTCCGGAAAAACGTGGGAAATCTCTCGGATTTAGATAGAAGACGAAAAAATAACATGACAAGTTCCTATAAATTTTTTCCCTCCAGACCCTCCCTACGGAGATGTGTGCCCCTAAAGGACGCCGCTGGAAATAAGTTTTTATAGAATAACTTTTAAAGTACTTGACATAATTTGATAAACATTCAGTATGATGGCCGCTAGTAAGGGCCTCTTAAAATCGTATGCTTGAAACGTATTTAGCTTGTTTAGTTTACCAGAGATGGACTAAGTTGTACACCTTAACGCCTAAATTTTTAACACCCTGTATAATAAAGATCTAAAAAAAATATTTTTGGGTAGTTTGAATTTTCTCTAGAAAAAAGGTATACTTGTTTAATATCGATAAAATTAACTATTTTCGAGAAAAAAAATAAACGATACATTTAAACTCCAACGTCCTTGGCGCTGAACGCAACCAATGGGGATTTTCTGCAGACCAATAATGCATATTGTGCAGATTGACTCACCCGTCAATACTGAAGGTGGCTTCATCGGTCCAAAGAATTTGGAATAAGCATTCTCTATTTTCGGGTATCATGCTACCATTCAATGGCAATAGTCTAACCTTCGATCAAAATCTTCCTCTTTCAAGGTCTGATGCAAAACGACATGATGTGGGTGCATTCCTAAAGTAATTAAAAAGTTTATACGAACACCTATATATTTTGATGGCCATTAGAACTTACCTATGGTCCTTCAAAATATTTTGAACCGTTGTCCGTGATATGCCCAACTCAGTGGATAATGCTCTTGTGCTAACATGAGGATTTCCTTCAATATAGCCCAGTACACGGTTAATATTTTCTTGTGTTCTTCCAATTCTTTGCCGTTGAAACGTAGGCTCGTAAGCTCGCCACTAATCGGGGAAACACTCTTACATCGCAAGGACACCGATTTGGATATCGAGCCGCGTAAACTCTTTTAGCTACTGCGGTATTCTGAAGACCTTCAAAATAAACCGCAAGCATATCAGCAGCTTCATTATTCGTAAAACGCATTTTGAAAGCGCTGAAAGTAACGCGAGAGTATTGACAACTATTGACAATTTGAGGATTATGTATGTTTTGTTTAGATATGTTTCCATTGCCTGCTTCTATTAATTGTATTTTTCGTATATATCCATAGTGAATATGCATTTAAACAAACAACAAATAGGCCTTTCGTATAACTTTTAGCATTGCTTATTTGCGCGTAGTAATTTCAAAAAGGGTGATTTTATTCTGGTGAATAAATTTACAAACATTTAAAATCGCAATTTCTAGGTAACCTATTCAGAGCCGAAATTGAAGCTGCAGTTTTGTCTACCCATAAGAGGCCTCAGCAATGCACAGAGTGATGGTCAGCATTTCTCCCTTTAAATCGGTCCTTTTTAGGGCCACAACTTACATAATAGAAACAATTCCAGAAAAATATAGTTAAAAAAAATAAAAATTTGAAGTATTTTCGTATAAAGTTTTCTTTGACCGATATTTTAGGTTAGGAACAAAATATCGAGATGCGGTTTTCGCGAGCTTGTTTAGGCATCATTTAGCTACTTGTTCATGAAAAAAAGTCATACCAATGCATTTAATTTTTTTGCGAAAATTAACCGTTTCTCTCGGAATGTCGAACAAAGCCCTCTAGCGACGACATGTGAAACTAACAAAACTTCAATTATTTTAACATTTGTAGCCCAAGAAAACCTCTTTTAAACGCGCCCAAGTTTGTTAAAATCGGATTAGCCGTTTCGAAGATACGGGGGTTGATTTAAGGAAACCATTGAATACCCCCCACCTCTTTATTTTTATAGATACGTCAAAAAGTTTAGTTTATCCTCGACTTCAAAGATCAGTTATTTTTTTATTAGGTTAATATAGCAGAATTCACAGAAACATCACTTTTTTAGATTCAAGATTGCAGTTACGCCCCCTAGCGGCCATTTCAGAAACATGAAAATATTTTCCAGGTTTTTGTATTACCTGTTTTAGTAATAACTTTTTTTTCCGCAAGCTTCTACGATGTATAGGTTCCCAGATACAGTACCTCGTATTCTTAGTTGTCCACCCCGCACAATAATGTATTATCTGCCTCAATAAAGGTGATCTTTGTATTAATTCAATCTCCAACAATTTGTTATTAAATAATTTAATTATAATAATTAAATACTAATTTCTTATTAAATAAAATACTAAATTGATTTACCTAAATTTAAAACAAAACTTGATAATGACATCACAATCGCTTTCTATGCTGCAACTTGAAATAGATTAAATGCACGTTAACAAACATTATTTGGTTTGATAATAGTTATTTACAGTCCAGTGCGTTAATAGTGGATTTTACAGTGAGACAGCTTCTTTTGAGAAACGAGCCCGCAGGGCGAGTTTCTCATTAGCTGGAGCACTGTATCCTTAACGCCCGAGACCTGTATTAAATTTTTTGGCCGACAACAAATGCGAAAACTCCATTCAGCTAATTTCAGGTATTTTTTCACATGTTGAAAATTGTACTATTAATGTAAATGTTTACAATTACAATAACTGCGTTGTTGATAAAGAACCTAAATAAACAAATGAACTGTCCTTAACAAAGTTCCGTTTAATAGTATTGAATAAAATAGTATCAAATTATTTTCTTGTAAATTCAACAACTGGTGATAACGATAAATATAACCAACATTAATAAATTACTAACTTCTGCCAAGCCTGTTGATTATCGTTGTCACTGTTAAAGTTATCGGAAAATGGCGGTACCTTATAATTTGAACTAAAAATGTAAAAATAGCTTTGTTTTGGCCATTTATTTCATCAGAGAAGGTGTAAAGTAAAGTTTCCTTAAAGATATTGTATTATTTTATACTTCATATATTTTTTCAATGTTTCTGAAAGCTTACAATTTACTGACTATTTTACCGCACTGTAGCGGTTTTTTTTACAATAGTGTGCGTAAAAATCAAGTTACACTTGACGTTCACAAGATTGTAACGTCAATTTTACGTTTCAGGAGGTCAAAAAAAAAATTTATAAGTTACTTATACAAAGACTGACATATTAAATAACTTAATTCTGTTTCTTTTTGTGTGCATTAATAGGTTATAATCACAATTACAATAAGAAACTGAAAAGTCAATATATGTTACAGATTTTATAGTGTATGCCTTTAATAAGTACGCCACTGACCTGTCGCTGTCAAGATGATTTATTACTCTCTGATATTCTGGGACGTATAACAACTCCAGTGCGTTCACATCTGCCGATTTGCCATCAGTCAAAAGTATTCTTTAATATTTAATTAATTGGTTGTTAAATAAATTTTTGTAATCATGTATGTTGATCAAGAAAATAATTGCTGTAGGTATTCTACAAATCAAATCTGGATTCCAAAACATAATCTATTTTAAATTTTAATTTGGGATCTGCGACCGGATCATGACGCGCTTGGTTAAGAAAATTAACAGTTTTTCGTTGAACTCTGTGACGAGGTTGTGTTAATACGAAATCAGTTGGGATGTCAATGATGTCGGCGAGTTTCTTTGCATCACAGAGCATGTTATTAAAAGCCTCATTCAAACAAAGATCCTTGAAAAAAATTGTATAATTGTTTGTTAGCTCGAAAGAAAATAATAATTATGGTTTTTGGTGTGTAATAGCTTGCTGATCGGATTAACACAATTTATGATTGTATCCCAAATTACAATCGAGCATGAAAACTTAAACTGTTTAATACAATGCAAAAGGCCAGATGCCTCATCTCTTCAATTTCAGTATCGTCATGAATACATACTTCCCAATAGTAAATACTTCCCAGTCGTAAATACTTCCCAATTGATACCTTAACGGTTTTAGAGCTTTTACTTGACTTTCCCAACGAGTATCACTCAGTGGTTTTAGAGTTAGTCCCTTAACATATTTTAATAAAGTGGCCCATGTAAAGGTTGACGAAATAAACAAGTAAATTTTTTAAGTTTATTAAACAAATTTGCGGCTTCTAAGGAGACCTTTGCAATTTTACCCCAATTTTGTAAGCTTTTCAATTATTACATTTGAAAGTTTTTGTCCTATCGATCTCTCAACTGGAAGAAAGCTTGAAAAGATTTCATTAATCTTAATGATAATACTGTTGGGGTTAGATTTGTCAGTAAACACGTATCTAACTGAAAACGTCATTTGCTCTATCTTCCTGCCATCAGGAGTGCATTCTATAATAATGGAATAGTATTTGGATCAGTGGCGGCTGGTATATAAGAGCTGCAGACCCCCTCCAAGAAAATTAGAAAATAAGACTTAATCAGACCTCTCTTCTCACGTCGCGTCACCCCGCGCCAGTGATATTAAGAGCGTTGTTTTAACGGGAATATGGTCTGCATTTTGTACAGTTCTGACCACAGAATTGTTACTTGCGTTCGATCGCGATTTCTGTATATAAAACTCTAAAGTGTTCGCGTAGTGTTATAAGCGTTATATTTGTTTTCTTCTTTAATATTCGTATTAGAAATGGATGTTATCGATAATATATATATATATATATATATATATATATATATATGTGTGTGTGTGTGTGTGTATATATATATATATATATATATATATATATATATATATATATATATATATATAGAACAAGACGGGCGTCCATTACCACATATTTCCATCGAAAAAGAAGGCTTATATCGTCGTAAACAGTACAAAAGACAATTTACCCGTGAAGTGTACTCAAGAAACGAGTGGATGTGTGGGTGCAATAAGAAAAGTGTTTCCCTTGTGTACTTTCTGGCGATAAACCATGGGCACAAATTGGAGTGACCGATTTAAAATATTTGAGTCAAACACTAAAGAATAATACAGTAGAATACGCTTTATTAGGCACAATAAAAATAAGGGAACAACTAGATTCCGCCTATCTGCTAAATATTCAAAAATTTAACGAAGAACTTATCTTAATCTTCACGCCATTCCCTTACGGGGTGGGCAAAACAGCCCTTCCTCTTATTTATTTTTCATTTACAATCTTTCTCCATGCTTTCTTATCTTCGCATACATCCCTAACTTCCGCAAGATTCATACATTGTCACTGACATGCCCTTTTATTTTTAAAACTCCTTCTTTCCTTTATCATACATTCTACTACATTCAGCCAAGTTTTACGCAACCTTACCTCTAACCTCACCCACATTAATCTTGCATTGTTCATTCTCTCAATGTGACCAAACCAACGTAATGTACTACTTTTATATTTATCCATCATCGTCTTTTCCTCGCCACACTCCGTCATTATGCACTCATTCTTTATCTTGTCCCTTCTCGTTTTACCACATGCGCTTCTCATGAATCTTATACCCACAGCATTTATTTTTCTTTCGTGCTTTTTTTGACATACCCACGTCCTTCCAGCATTGACCCTTCGTCCAATCTCGCCTTCCATTGTACCATCTGCAGTAAACATTCTACCCAGATATACCAGCTCGTCCACTTGCTCTACAATTTCATCTTGCAGAGTCAATACTCTACCCTCCTTTCCACCTTCCCGATTGAACACCGCAATCTTAGTTTTATTCACGTTACCTTTAGGTCCATGCTGTCACAGACTGTATCAAACTTCCTCAGAGCAGTTTGTAACTCATCCGCACTGTCACTTAATACGACTGTGTCATCTACATACACCAGAAGTCGTACACTTACGTCACCAACCATTACACCATTTGTATCGGTACATGCTTGTCTAACACATTTATCTATGTATATATTGAACAACCACGGTGACATCACACAGCCTTGTCGCCCTCCTTGCGCAATATTAAAGTATTAACTCACACCTCCTCTCACCCTAACACACGCTCGGCTACCGTTGCATACTACCCTTTTTCCGTTTATTAGACCTTTATTTACACCATATTCATTTAATATTTCCCACAGCTTCTCCATATTCACTCTGTCGTATGCTGTTTCCAGATATTCAAACCCACAGTACAGCTTCCTTTTGTACACTTAAACATTTTTCGATCACCTGCTGGAGAGCAACCATCTGATCGACACAACTTCTCCCTGGCATGAAGCCACCCTGTACATCCCAAATTTTAGTTTGTGTAGTTGCTCGTACTCTATCATTCAGTATTCTTCCAAATACTTTACCAGGCACGCTGAGCAAGCTTATTCCTCTGTAGTTCTTACAATCACTCTTGTTCCCCTTACCCTTATACAGTGGTACAATGATCCCGCTCTTCCAATCCCTCGGCACTTACATTGAATAATTCAGACAATCTTCGTTTAACCTTTGCACCTTCATACTTTAGCATTTCACCAGTGATTTCATCTACGCGGTCCCTTGCCGTTTTTCAACCTTCCTACCGTTTTATTTACCTCATTTATCCCAATTACTTTCCTCACTGTTGTACAGCTTTCCGAAATATGCTTGCCAGCGTCTCCTCACTTCACAATCGTCCCATACTATTTAGTTGCTCATATTCGTCACTCCTGCAGCTTTTTTGTTTTGGGCCACGTTTTGGGTTTCTGACCCATTTCCAGAAGAGTTTTTTGTTTCCCTCAAAATCATTCTGCATTTTCTCTACTTCCACAGCCATCACTTCCTCTTTACTTATTCTCACCGCTTCTTTGTTTCTTAATCTGAACACCTCATACAATCGCTTTTTCTCAGTCTCATTTTTTGCAGCAATCATTGCCATGTACGCATCTTTTTTCTTCCATTTTGCCTTTTTTACCGATTCATTCTACCAAGCACATTTTTCCTGACTACCTACAGTCGCTTTTCCACATATCCGCATCGTACAATTGACAACACAGTTTTTCAAGCTTACCCATGCACTTTCAACATCAGTGTCTTGTATTTGTTCATTTCACACTGTTTGATTCACATTCAACTCTTTACTCACAGCATCTGCGTATTTCATTCTCGCACCATTATCCACTAGTTTGTCTACCCTAATTCCGATCCACACTCCGATCCGCGCATTACTTTTGTGTCTTTCACCAGGTTTCCAAGTCGTTCATCTTACACTTTCAAGTCTATCATACTTTTAGATTCACCTCTCTACCATCTATGCATGTGTACATTTTTAAGTTTAAACCACTTGACAAAAAATCTGTATGTTTTGTCCAAAATTATTGACTGCATTAAATTTTGTGGAATATTTGAATTGGTACTTCGAGAATATGATAAGACAAGTGTCTCAGAAAATCCGGAAATTTTCGTGGTCTAATAAATTTTAGTTCAGAGAAAAGTCGACAGTGTTTAGTTTAATCGTTAGCCAAGCTTCTTCCTTATGCACTGAGCCCTTTCCTACCAAACGAATGCGACAGTAAATTAGATCATTGTATTACCGCTATAGAAATCTGCGATGTAATTTTGAACTGTGCCAAAGATCGATTTGCATTTAAAAGCCATTTATCTATGGCTGCTTTATTTTATTCTAATACACTTGGGGAATATTTTAGTTGTCGGAAGAAATTTTGAATATAACCTATTCTGCTTAGCTAGACATAAATAAAGAACGTCTGAAAACTGAATTATCAGTATGAAAATGTAAACTTTCACCATTATCACTCACTCATAATAAAATACTTTTTTTTTTTTTGGTTTTTTTAATGGTGTATTTTAAATTATACAATCTAAACGTTTCGATAACACTTACAGTTATCTTCGTCAGTAGTAATATTTGTTAGAAATGGTTAAAGATGTAAACGATTTTGTCAAAGTTGAAAAATTAAAACATAAACACAGCCAGCTATTAATATAACAGTTTGAGAAACGTATAAAGCCAACTATAAAATCAAATTTTAGTAAAGAATAACTAGGTCAATTTTTAACAAATATTACTGCTGACGAAGATAACTGTAAGTGTTATCCAAACGTTTAGATCGTATAATTTAAATTACACCATTAAAAACCCCCAAAAAGATAAGTATTTTATTATGAATTATCAGTAATTTATTCCAGAGCAAACCGTGGATCGATAAAAGGAGCAGTACCGTTTTTAAAGTTTTTAATAGAAAATAATTTATCACAATTCCAATGACAACTGCGGAGGCTAAAAGATCATTTTCTTCTTTAATACAAATTAAAACTTTTTTACGTATTTCTATAACTGAGGATGGTCTAGTGACTCTATCAATGCTATCAATTGAAAAGCCAATGAAATTTCAAATTTTAATGAAAATGGTACAGACAAATTTGCTAAAGGACAGAAGAATCATCTTAATTAAAATAAAAACCTACCTGTATGTTATAATCCAATAAGTGTAGATACTAGTATGTATTGAAAAATTCTTAGCATCCATAGTAGGAAGCAAACAAGATTTGAAAATCAAAGATTTTCTTATTCAACATACTCTTATTTTAATTGAATACATTTATTACAACGAACCTGCAACGCTTCTAGACCTTTCAAAAAACAAACTTTATCTTGCTCTGCAAACCAGGCCTCCAAATTTTTATCTTGCTCTGCATATCAGTCCTCCACAGCTCCGATCACCTCTAGTTGGAAGAAAATGTACGACCTTTTAGACTTTTTTCTGTTGAGGAAATACATGATAGTCGGAGAGAGCCAGATCTAGTAAATAAGGGGGGGCGTTCGAGTAATTCGAACCCTAAATCATGAATTGCATGCAATTTGTGTGCAAGGGCTTGGCAATCCCAAAAAACTGAAGCAAGAGCTTTTCCAGCAGATTTTTTAACACGAAATTTCTTAGACCATGGAGAACCGGAGTGTCTCCATTCCATCGATTGTTGCTTTGTTCCTGGGTAGTGGAAATGTATCAAAGTTTCATCTATAGTAACAACACCTTCTTGTAAATTTGTGTCATTATAGGTTACGGTTACGGTTTGAGCCCGCTTCTTCTTTGGACAGCTCTGGATTGGCAACCCCCTTTTTCTTAGTTCCTAGGTAGTTCAGTACCAGCCTGATTATTATTTTGTGATTGCTTTTTGAGCCTTTTTTTTTGAGCACCAGATAGCTTTTTGCATGATATCTGACGAAAAATTATTAACAAAATATGCTCAATCACGGCAAATACTGTTAAGTCAGTAGCTAAATTATGTGTAACTGTTACATCATTTCGCACCCTAAATATAACAGATAAGTGTACGGTTTCAATTGTAAAATGAGTACGTGAACAATAAAAAAAACACTGATAACTTCACACTATATCCTTGCTTTTTGTGATACTCTCACCTCTGGGAGATAATTTTTTCATTTGAGGTAATTATTCACTTGTTTACAAGCTTAATAAGACTGGATCACCCTGTATATGTAAGATAGAAAAATGCCAAAGTCGTCTTAGTATCTGTCTTCTAAATTAAAGCGCTTATTCCTTCTCCAACAATCCTAGAACGAATATACTATACAGTGTGTACAAAATTGGTGTGTGCAGTATTGCTATCTTGGAAACTATAAGAGATCGAAAGACGGTTAAATGCAGAAAGCTTTAGAGAATTTTGAGCCCACTAAAATGTCATTCTGAAATCAAGGCTATCTCAAATATTTTTAAAAATATTCGAAAATAACTGAAAATCGACCATGTTTATTTTTAGCTATTTCTTTTATTTGAACAGATATAACAAAAAATTACACTTTGCCATTGCCACTTTTTATCCTCTATTGATTGGTGACAGAAAAAAATTAATCCGACGTTTCGTCGATTAGAGACCAACATCAACTTTATTTTTTCATGTGGGGCGGAAATTAGTTAATGGTATAAAATGATTCCTTTTTTTATTCTAAATCCTACGATATATAAGACTTAATGATAATTCGACGTTTTGACCCTCATTCTTGACATTTTCAAATCATTCTTTTTTTTATGAAACATTTTTGAAAAAAAAAACTACTAAAGCAATTTATTCTGCAAATGTACATTTATTTCAACTCATAATTCATAATAGGACGTTTCGACTCATCAAAAGCATCATCAAGTAATCTCTTATGAACAGTAGCTATCTATTCGTATTTATTACGATATCGAAAAAGCCTTTCCAAAACTTGTCTTAAAAATACTCAAATGCTTACTTGGTATTCATAAATAAATTGCTCAAGCAAAGGAGTGACAATAATGGGGAATATTAAAAAACACATAGTAGTTATTAGGGTATTATGTTAAGTGTTACTCATTTAAACCATAAAATTATGACTAAAAAGTAATTAAAAAACATTTTTAGCTATGAATCATACATTTTGCAACGCTACAATATCAATTAATTTTTATAGTGTTTTATATTAATATTAAATGTATTTTTACAGGATAATTATAAAACCGACATTAGTTCTACATACAATTATTCAAAATGTGGACCATTTTTTTCAATGCACTTATCACATTTTTTTGCGACAGTTCTGGTTACTCGACGTATTGTATTACGATTAATATTTATCAATAATATTAATAATACGATGTTTCAGAACTTGCCTATTAAAATAAAAAATAAAAATTGTCGATTTTCAGTTTTTTTCGAATATTTTCAAAAATATTTGAGATAGCCTTGATTTCAGAATGGCATTTTAGTGGGCTCAAAATTCTCTAAAACTTTTCCCATTTAACCGTCTTTGGATCTCTTATAGTTTCCAAGATAGCAATACTGTACAGACCATTTTTGGACACCCTGTATATAGCTCGAAATCTAATAATAATTAAAATGAAAGAGTGACAAAATAATACCAATAATTATCAATAAATGTTCAACAAGAAATCCATGTTTTTATTAACAAATGGCCATTTTCAAAGATTATTATAAATTAAGAACTAATTTACATAAGTTAGGAAAAAAGCTTTCATGATTATTATTCATGATAAAACTAGAATATATTCATTTGATGCAATCATTTTCTTAATCACCTTTTTGCTCTTAATTGAAACTTTTAATCTATTATTCCCTAATTGTTATCTACATAGCTCAAAATCGAATAACCATTAAAATGGATTGATAGAAAAACACTAATAATCATAAATAAATGTTGAACAAGAAATCCATTTTTTAGTTAGGTAACTAAAATGACCATTTCCAGGGATCAATTGAAATCATGAACTATATTACGTAAGAGTTATAAAAAAGTGCTTTCATGATTATTATTCATGATAAACATGAAATAATATTCAATACTAGCATTACTATTATTCATTTGATACAATCATATGTAATCATCTATTTGCTCTTAATTAAAACCTTTTTGACCTCTTTAAACCCATTATGCTCTAATTATTAACTACATAGCTCGAAATCTAATAACATTTAACACGTTGCCAGACAGTTAAGGCAAAATGTGGTTCCCAAAAACAAAACATACTATTGCATTTTTGCATCTGCAGTACATTCAATTAGTTCAAAGAAAAATAAAACCCATTTTTTTTGTGTTTTAAGGGAAAAAAATTATAAAGTGGCATTTGCTGTCATGTCCCTTCATGAAACGCTTTTAATGGGCTAGGACTGTGACGTCATATACTGTCAATGTATAAATAAGTAAAAGAAAATGTTTCAAAGAATATTATTTCTGTACAATATATATATATATATATATATATATATATATATATATATATATATATATATATAAACACACACACACACACACACACACACACATATACATATACGAGGCGTCACTTTTATATTCCCGAACTAGGCAATTAACAATATTAATGTAATCTTTTATTTTATTGATTTTAAATCACATATGCCATGGTAACGTGTTTGACAATTTACAAAACAATTGCAGCTTTATTAGTTCTAATATCTGTCAGTTTGTGTTGCAACGTCTCAAAATGGACAAACTTGAATATCGAGCTGTTATAAAGTTTCTTACAAAACAAGGAAAATCTCCAAAAGTTATTCGTGAAGAAATGTTGATTGTATACGGGGATAATTGCCCTTCCAAGTCGAGTATTTGTGAATGGTCAAAATCGTTTAAACATGGCCGAGAATCACTAGATGATGATCCCCGTCCAGGTCGGCCTGTTGACATGATCACTTTGAATGTTGTTGAAAAAACCAAGTGTTTGGTATTGGAAGATGCAAGATTAAAGAAGCGACAATTAGCGACTTTATATTAGGAGTGTCAGAAAACACAGTTTTCAGAATTTTACACGGCATGACAAAGGTCAGTGCGAGATGGGTTCCACGAATGCTTACGCCCTTTCAAATGCTTACTTGAATGGAGAAGTGTGAAGAATTTTTGGTGCTTTTTGGGGACGAACCAGATTTAATTATCAATCGACTTATCACCGGAGATGAAACTTGGGTCTATCATTTTGATCCTGAGTCGAAACAAGAGTCGATGCAGTGGCATATTAGGGGTTCCAATCCTCTCAAAAAGTTTAAAGTCGCCCCTGCTGCTGGAAAAATAATGGCAACTGTTTTTTGGGATTTCCAAGGAATTTTAATGATTGATTATCTGAATAAGGGTGGTACAATCACAGAAGAGTATTATGCAAGCTTAATGCATCGCCTCAGAGATGTTATTAGGGACGATGATGAACTTATAGCGGCTGTTGAAAGCCATTTTGCGAGCAAACCAAAAGAATATTTTTATAATGGGTTAAAGATGTTATTGAAACGCTGTAATACTTGTATTGAAAAGCAAGGGGCCTATATTGAAAAATAAATTTCTGTGGTTGTTCTAATCTACTCTTATCATGCCTAACCCGAGAATATAAAAACGACCCCTCGTGTATATATACAACGTGTCCCAGATAACATTTCCAGCATGGGGATCTCGCTTATTATAAAAGATACAGATTTAGTTAAATTAGATGAATTACTCCTAAGGATTAGTGAAATTATAAGACACTCCAATTTCCAAATTTCCATGTATTTTATGACTTATGGCAAGAAAAGAAAATGTCAAATTTCTTTTCTTGTAATATCTTTGTTATATTAGACATATAAATTTTAATTGCACTTTCTTAAGATATTTTTATGCAGAATTTAAATATCAATTTGGATTTTTTTGCACTTTCTATTTTTAGTTTCAACCCTAAATTAAATTTTTCTTATGGAACGACAAGTCGGCTTTGAAATAATTGATCGTGTTTTTTATCCTCTTTACAATGATATAGCACATGTACTATCTATTTATAAAAACAACAAAGAAAATTTAAAAAAATGTATTTTATTAAAGACTCTAACAATAAGCAGGCCGTGAAACATAAAAACACAATCGAATTTAATGTCACTTAAAAATTATTCGTTCCAGAATACTTTTATGTCAAACATGGCTTTATTTACTAATACTGAAAAGTTTGATATGTTGAGTTGTTACATCTTGTCTCATAAAAACAGTATATAAGCTGAACGGATGGACTGGAGGCTGTATCCTGAAAGAAGGCAGCCCAGTGCTCGTACGATTTTGTGGTCTGACGAAAGCAGATTTACAAATAATGGCCTTTTCAATCGACACAATGTTCACCTTTGGGACCGTGAAATTCCTCACGTTGTTAAGGAAAGTCGGCATCAAGTGAGATTTGGTTTTAACGTCTGGTGTGGCATTTTAGGCGCTAAACTTATTGGGCCCATATTTTTTAACGAAACATTAAATAGTGAAAGGTATTTGAATTTACTACAAACTAATTTAGAAAATAATCTTGATGATTTACCACTGATTGAGAATATTAATATCTGCTTCCAACAAGATGGCGCCCCACCCCACAATTCAAACATCATCAGTGAATATCTTAATAATCGGTTTCCAAATTCATGGATTGGTAATCGAGGGCCGATTTTATGGCCAACCAGATCTCCAGACTTAACGCCCTTGGACTTTTTCCTTTGGGGCTACGTAAAAAATCGAGTGTACGTGCAAACATTTGAGAATGCCGAAGATCTTCGTGAAGCTGTTCTTGCAGCATTTGGTAGCATTAAACTCCAAAAACTACGCAGAGCAATTACGTCGACACTACGCAGGGCACAATTATGTTTAGAACGGAATGGTCAATTGTTTGAACATCTTTTATAATTGGATAATTATCTCCAATACTATTACCTGCTTAACTCTTGTTGTTATCTATTATGTGTCGTTTTCTCATGTTTAACGGCCTTCTTATTGTTAGAGTCTTTAATAAAATACATTTTTTTTTAATTTTCTTTGTTGTTTTTAAAAATAGATAGTACATGTGCTACATGATTGTAAAGAGGATAAAAAAACACGATCAATTATTTCAAAGCCGACTTGTCGTTCCATAAGAAAAATTTAATTTAGGGGTTGAAACTAAAAAATAGAAAGTGCAAGAAAAAATCCAAATTGATATTTAAATTCTGCATAAAAAATATCTTAAGAAAGTGCAAATAAAATTTATATGTCTAATATAACAAGAAAAAAAATTTGACATTTTTCTTTTTCTTGCCATAAGTCTTAAAATACATGGAAATTTGGAAATTGGAGAGTGTCCTATAATTTCACTAATCCTTAGGAGTAATTCATCTAATTTAACCAAATCTGTATCTTTCATAATAAGCGAGATCCCCATGCTGGAAATATATATATATATATATATATATATATATATATATATATATATATATATATAATGTGGCAGCGCCACGGGTTTTTATTGATGGTACAAATTAGTACAAAATAAGTACTAAATAATCTGATAGGTTTCCTTGGATTCTGCTCATTTGGTCTTGCTAGCTTAAAAAAGGTGAGTGAACAAATGGCAATATTCAATGTTGGACAAAATTTATTTAAAAATGGTCTAAACTTTTAAAGTTTACATGTAAAATGTTACCAAAATTAAATTTGAAATACGATCAACTTCAACTAATTAATTTATTAATGAGGTTAAAGTTATGTGTTTATATGTGCGCTAGTTTATTGCTTAATATCAACTTAATGGAGAAAATTGATTTTAAAACGGATTACATATTTCGAATATACATAAAAGGTAAAGTAAATTTTAAAATACAATAAACCCACACTAATTATTTTATGAATTAGGATAAATCATGGCCTGTGCGCATTTATACGAGCGTGCACTTGTCAATCACAAAAAAATTAGACAGATTATTTTACGAAACAATTTACATTACTAGTATCTTTATGAAATATGCCACCGATATCAATTTCTAATTTTAACTATAGTGGGCAAATTATTTTATAAAACAGCTTATATTATTAGTTTACTCGAAATATGCCACCGATTTAGATTTTAAAACATAATCAACCTCTTCTATTTATTGTAGAAAATCCGAGTTTAATTAAGGTAATCCGCGCTCTTAAAATTTTATATTTATTGAAGAGTGACGTGCGCGCATTATGTTAATTGAACTCCTATTTTTGCCAATAAATAGAAGAGGATGATTATGTTTTAAAATCCATATCGGTGGAATATTTCATAAAGATCCTAGTGATGTAAATTGTTTCCTAAAATTACAATAAAATTTTGAAATTTATTGTAGAGCGACGTGCGCGGATTATCTTAATTAAATAGAAGAGGTTAAGTATGTTTAAAATCGAAATCTGTGGCACATTTAGTGAAGAAATTAGAGGTATAAATTGTTTTATAAAATGTGTCTAATAAAGTGAATTTTTTTGTGATTTTCAAGCGCACGTTCGTGTAAATGTGCACAGGTCATGATTTATCCTAATTCATAAAATAATTAGCATGGGGTGATTGTATTTTAAAGTTTACGTTAGCTGTATTTTTTATGTAGATTCGAAATATGTAAACCGTTTTAAATTAATTTTGTCCATTAAGTTGATATTGAGCAATAAACAAGCACGCACGTATAAACACATAAGTTAAACTTTCACCTTCATTAAAAATTATTTAGTTGACGTTGATCGTATTTCAAATTAGATTTTGGTAACATTTTACATGTAAACTTTAAAAGTCTAAACTACTTTAAATAAATTTTGTCAATTAACATTGAATATTGCCATTTGTTCCCATTCACGACATGGCTGCCATAAATGTAACTGAAATTATAACAAGAAATTGATGGATTGGTAGTCCATTTCTGTCGCCTAAGGACCCAACACGATCATCCTAGGTTCAGGATTGGGGATTACACCCTAGAAATTAAGGATAACGTACGGTTTTTAGGGGTTCTCTTTGATAGAAAACTATACTGGAAACATCACATTGAATATTTAATCACAAAAACAAAAGTGGCGATTAACACGCTTAGATATCTAGCCCATATATCTTGGGGTGCCAAGAAATGTGTTCTGCTTAGAATATACCAGGCCTTAATCCTTTCCAAGCTTAGCTATGGTGGTGCTGTCCTGTCTAGCGCCAGAAGGTCACACATTGAAAACTGAACAAGATCCATTGTGCAGGATTAAGATTATGTAGTGGGGCGTTCCGTACATCGCGATTAGATGACATTTGTTTTGAATCCAACACTATTCCTTTCCAACATATCCTTAATGTAACTCTCCTTAACTACGCTCTCAGAACAAGTGCTCAGACAAATCATCCCATCTACAATTCTTTCCGTAATCATGATTATGACCAGCTTAACAACAATAGTTCTGCCATGCTCCCTGCGAGCATCAGAAGTTACAACCTGTGCAGAGAAGTTGGACTCGAGTATCCATATCAAGTGTACCCTTTTGAAGTATGTGAAGTAGCGCCGTGGTTAATTGGTCAACGGAGCATCCACGTAGATATCGGTATTCGCGAGTCTAAGGCTGGTTTAGACGTCAACAAAAAATGTTTCGATAAAGTGTTATCTGAACACGAAGGTTTTACCATTATATATACAGACGGGTCCAAAAGCAACACCGGAGTTGGAAGTGCGATTTACGTAAAAACATAAAGCATACAGTTGGTCTATCTCTAACTATTCAAGCGTTTTGACATCTGAATTGTATGCAATATTGCAAGCAATGTTCTATTGCGACTTAAGTGGAGATAGAAGGTTTTTAATCTGCAGTGATTCACTAAGTTCGATACGAGTTCTAGAAAATTCCTTTTCAAAAAACCCTATAATTAAAAAAATACTGGCTAGCAATGTATGGTTAAAAAACACAGGTAAAAAGGTATGTTTTACATGGTGCCCTTCCCACTGTGGAATATTGGGAAACGAGTTTGCTGATGATGCGGCACATAAGGCTGCATGTAGTAAGGTAATCGACGTTTATCAAGTCGGTGCTGAAGACATTAAAGTGTCAATAAAAAATAAAATCGTAAAATTCGCTTTTGAAGGTTGGGCAAAAAACAATTCTGCCTTATCAAAAATAAAAACAGATCCCAAAACTTGGCGATTTCCAGAATCTCTCATACGAAGAGAACAAGTGGTAATATCTCGTTTACGTATTGGGCATACGAACCTGACCTCATCATATTTGCTGCTAGGGGAAGAAAACCCATTCTGCACAGAGTGTAAAGAATTACTTACTGTGCCTCATATATTGCTAAGATGTAGATTGTTCACTAGAGAAAGAAATAAACATCAAGTAAAGGACACTATAGGCCAATGTTTAAACAACGACACTCAAAATGTCTATAGCATAATCAGATATCTAAAAGAAACTGGTCTATATCAAAAAAATTTGAACTATTCCGAGAATTTAAGTCTAAAATGGATATAATTTCTTAAGAGTGCTAATGACGTGGATAACTTCACGTCAGAGAAGAAATTAATGAATGTAATTTGAATATGGCCGGAATTAACCGTAACGATCAGACGATACGTTACTACTCATCAGAAAACTATTAGATGGTATAAAAAAGTAATGTTCCATTTACTACATATTTCCATCTGGAATGCATACCACATCAAAAAGAAATACACTGAAAAAAATAATATTTCTTCAGTTCCGTGAAGAGATCATAGTCATGCCTTCGAATTGATCCTAGTGTTATAAACAAGACCTATACATGCTGGCAAAAAACGTGAGATTGATAGCTCCATATCAAATCAATCAAGCAGAGTGTCATACAAATGCACTTACCAGAAAGTATTTCAAATATAAAAAATCTAAAAAGAGGTTACCATTTACAATGCAGATTACGTTCCTGTAAAACTATACGAAAGGAAACAAATACAGATGCTAGATTTGTCCTGAACATCTACCGCTTTGCATTGAACCATGCTTTAAGGAATTTCATGACATTGTGTAATGTAATATATATATATATATATATATATATATAAGAAGTACTTTACTCTAATAAGGGATGGGGGTAATTTCCAAAGGAACGACCGAGGTACAAAATCTGAATATACAGGGTCCGCCAATAGTGCGTGGACGAAGCTTTTTGAGTGTATACAATATCGTTTTCAAAATTATTTATTGCAGAATTGTGTGGGATCTTTCGGGTTACAATTAGAAAATATTCTCGCAAAAATTACTACTCGTATACAGGGTATTACAACACAAAGTTATATTTTTTTAATTGGAACATACCGTATATTATTATAAATTTGGATTCCCTGGTTAATTTTAAGGGCACTTTATTCACTATATGAGGTATCTTAAACGCGCAATTTAGGCGCTGCATTCAATTTTTGAAAATTTAGAGGTTGAAAAGAAAAATTGTAACAACCGTATTGAGAAATGTGTAACACTAAAATTTTAATGGTTGATTAGTCATAGACTGTGCTACATAAAATCGTAAAAATAGTAATATTATCTTTTTTAATTTTCGAGATATCGTAATGCAAAGTTTAAGATTGTCAATCATAGATAACTTGATTTTTTTTAATGGAAAGGTATACCCCCTATTAGAGAATCCTTGTTTATATACACAACGCGAAATAATATAAACCGTCAAAATGTAAATATTCAGATTTCAATAAAAAAGACTAGTTTACTCTCGAGCCTAATAGGGGTCGAGGGTAGTTTGCGAATGAACGGAGGGGGTACAAAATCTAAAACTTTATATTTTGTTGGTACATACTATGCCGAGTCGCATGTGCAAGTAGCGATTGATTCTGCTGATACGAAAGATTAGATTACTCTTGAGCCTAATATGTCTGAAGTCAATTGGGGGTTGTATTTCACGGAATAAATGAAAATATTTAATTTATTTTTATGGTACGAATTCAGTTCTTTCTATTGCTGATCTTAATTTTCTTTATTTCGTTTTTTTTTATTGTGGTCCTGCTGGTGCCACGGGTTTTTAAAAACCGCATGGGGTACAAAATTTTTATTAATGGTGCAAATTAGTACTAAATAATCTGATAGGTTTCGTTTGATTCTGCACATTTGGTCATGCTAGCTTAAAAGAGGTCATTTGTACCCATGTATGGCATGGCTGCGATAAATGTAACTTCAATTATAACTTTAGTGTCAGTAATATTTTTTTGTAAGTAATCTTTAAACAAGATGTATTAGTTATTACTTAGTATTTTTATTGATTTGCGACGTTTAAAAGTAGATTTACTCGAAATAAAAATCCGTGGATGACATGCGTGGATAACTTCACGTCAGCAATTTCTTCGGGTTTAACTTCTTCTCAGTATAACCTGTTTCGAACACTAACGAGTTAGGGATTGTATTTAGAGATACACACTTTCTTGCACCTTCTCCAAGTGTACTCTCCCTTCTTCAATTTTGCTTTTGTCATTATAACAGGGTTGCGTTTTCTATTACGCCGCGATGTATTAGTGCCATGGGTTTTTCTGTTTAGTCGTGTATTGCACAGGTTTAAACTGTTATAAAATCGTCCATAAAGACATGATGACCTCGATCCAAATATGGTTCCAACAGTGAAGTTACCAGGGATTCAATTTTTGATAGTCCTTCGACTTCTTTACTTTGTCCAGTGTAAATTTGGAGATTCAGAACATATCCATCACTGTTGCATAAGGCATAACGTTTTATACCGTACCTTGCACGATTATTTTTTATATACAATCTAAAAGGTAGTCGCCCATTAAAACGCAAAAACGACTCGTCAAGGGATACATTTTCAATCGGAAAATGAGCATTCCTAAAATTTCGTAACAGCTGATCTAGAAGAAGCATGGCTTTAGATAGTCGATCATTACTGTCTAAAGGTGGATGTTGGTACGTACAACTAAAACACCTCCATAGCTCCTCTCCTCCCAGAGAATCCAATAAGTGACACGGGGTTATAATGTAAGAGATCCATACTAAACATTTTTCTTATGGAAGGATATTTTACTTGATCTTGTAAAATACAAAGAGCCAAAAATTTTTCAACCTCTTTTTTGGGTATGTTTCGGATAGATCTGCTGTTTCCGGTACGTTTGTTTTGTATGTATTCATACACGTTACTAACATATCCATAACCTCATTGTTCCAAAGTTTTTCAACATTTCAACACAGGAGGGAGGACTGTCGAATACAAGTTGACCTTATGAACTTACGCTTTCAAAATCAAAATCTGATACCTCAGATACATCCTCGAGCCAGTCGTCTTCGCTATATTGTTCGTCAGAAGAAGCGGTTTTGTTATCTTAAGGCTCTTTGTTCAGATCCATCAGGTGTAGACATATCGTCCATGAATTGGAGGAGGCAGTGTTCCTCGTTTTATTCCATTAGACCTAAAGATAATTTTCTAGCTTATTTAGGTTGTAAAAGTACTTACACTATTGAGTGGAAACAAAGAGAACACAAACAAAAGAAACCACACAAAAGAAAACATCAGACTATTTCAAGTAAAATTTGAAATGTGGCAACAGTGCAAAATATTTTCATAAATTACAAGTTGTATTCCAACAGAACTACCTCCAAATCATTATATTACAATTTATCTTTATGCATAAATAGCTATCGACGACATACACCTGTTTTTATAAATTTATTTGATGCCAAGTTATTAGGTTATATACAGAAAATTATGCTTTAATTATTTATTATCATTTTCTATTACTTGAAACAAATCAAAACATCTCGGAATACTTACCAAAATATTTTACAGCAATACACGGTCAACAAAACAATTGTTCTAGGCTTTGGTTTTAAAAACATTGAATAAAAAAGCACACTACATACACCTTTTTGACCTTTTTAAATCACGATTATTATTCATGGTAAAAATAAAATAATATTCAATACTAGGCTTTAAGTAACTGAAATTAATATTTCAGGCTTATTCTTTGCATTTTCATAGATGATATCGCTAACATTTATTAATAAAACGTTTCTGTTTACTGACGAAACGTGTACATGTTACACGATCAAACCGCGCTAGGTTCTGTAGTGCTTATAAAAATAAGCAGAGTAACTACCTACAAGGGTGATGGGGGGGGGGGGCGAGATAGGACGTAAAGTGGCTTCTAACTCCTAGGCTTACCTTAAAACAAAACTCAAAATCAGGGGTAAATCTCGTATGAGCCCCACCATGATTTAAACTTATCTGAATACTTATCTACACCCCCTTTGAGATATAGAAACCGTAATCCATAAACAGATTTGTAGAAATAGATGTTAGAAGAGTGTCATTAAATACGCATTAAGATAGCATAGTCGTTATAAAATCAATTATAAAACTCATTCCCGTTCTACAGGCTCATGCACATGTAATTAAAAAGCATTTCAGAAATGCAAGATGGCACCACGAGTGTCTATACTATTATCAGTAGTTTTTAATGACCTTATTTAAGTTTAACATTACTTTATTAGCACAATAACAATTATTAGTGGTATAAATGTGACTCTTAACCATAAATAAATGGGTTATTGTAAGTTTTTGTTATGAACGAATAAGTTCAATAATTAAATAAATAAATGGGGTCAATTTGTTTACTTTTAACGAAACCAACGCCACCAGTCCTGTCACTATTTCGAATTCTTTGGTTCGAATCGTAGCTCTAATTGTGGAAATTGAAGTGAACCATAAATTCTTGCATCAAAATAGTAAATTTATATAGTAATTTATTTCTTCTAGGATCGTTCGATGTATACGTGTATAAAACGTTCAATAGTCATAACAAGCTTGCTAAGGGGTAGTTACGTATTATTTATACGTCATCCATTTTATGCTCTATAGGAGTAAAGAAAGTATGTTACACCGGGTGGTAGCGCCAATTACGACACACGCTCTCTTTGCTCGTTATCGTAATAATGCACTCATGCGTAATAGGCTACATTTCACAATTATTATGTATTATACTATAAACGAATATTTGGTTTTGTTACATTTTAAATAATGTAAAACAATATCTGAACGTTTCCTACATTATAACTAAAAAAGAAGCTTTTTTGTTTTAAACTACTCGCATCCAAAATTATCTGTAAAAACCATTTTCTAAATCACACTTTTTACAAAATCTGTAATACCACAATTTTGTTGCTGTTATTCTTTGTATTTTTTGAAAATATTTAACTACTGCAAAGAAAAACAGAAAACATTTGACAGAAGAGCTTTTAGTAAAAATATTTCAGTTTGTATTTAAATATTGAAAAATAATTGAAGATTAAACTACAAATCTGCGAGTATTTGGTATAAGAGATGGTAAATAGAAATGACAGAGCATTATCAAAGAAATCGATGGAATATAATGTACAGACTATTTCATTTGAAGTACTTGCCGGTTACAATTTTTTTTGTTTTGGTACTGAAACGCCTCGGAGCGTAATGGTACAGTTTAATGTAAGAAGTGTCACTAATTTCTATTTTCTTTTCAGGTAAGTCGAGTCTTCAAAACCTGTTCTTACAAATCCGTGAATGGTATGTTTTTTTAATTTTTTTACTTAAGTTTTATATTTATTTGTATTTCCACATGAGGAAAACTCTTTGCGCATAAGTATAATATTTATATAATTAATTTATGAATTAAAAATAGCTCGGTAGCATAAAAATACGAAAATACGGAAGTACGAAATGCGATAAATACGATAGATACGATCAATACGATCAATACGATAAATACGATAAATACGATAAATACGATAAATACGATAAATACGATAGATACGATAGATACGATAGATACGATAAATACGATAGATACGGTAGATACGATAGATACGATAGATACGTACGATAGATACGATAGATACGATAGATACGATAGATACGATAGATACGATAGATACGATAGATACGATAGATACGATAGATACGATAGATACGATAGATACGATAGATACGATAGATACGATAGATACGATAGATACGATAGATACGATAGATACGATAGATACGATAGATACGATAGATACGATAGATACGATAGATACGATAGATACGATAGATACGATAGATACGATAGATACGATAGATACGATAGATACGATAGATACGATAGATACGATAGATACGATAGATACGATACGATACGATAGTATATACGATAGATACGATAATCGATAATACGATAGATACGATAGATACGATAGATACGATAGATACGATAGATACGACAGATACGACAGATACGACAGATACGACAGATACGAGAGATAGGTTACATACGATACATACGATACATACGATAAATACGATACATACGATACATACGATACATAC
This sequence comes from Vesta saturnalis, assembly GCA_036346205.1. Taxonomy (NCBI): domain Eukaryota; kingdom Metazoa; phylum Arthropoda; class Insecta; order Coleoptera; family Lampyridae; genus Vesta; species Vesta saturnalis. The sequence continues at coordinate 427,705 of JARFJB010000912.1, forward strand.
GATAGATACGATAGATACGATAGATACGATAGATACGATAGATACGATAGATACGATAGATACGATAGATACGATAGATACGATAGATACGATAGATACGATAGATACGATAGATACGATAGATATGATAGATACGATAGATACGATAAATACGATAAATACGATAATACGGAAATACGGAAATACGAAAACGCGAAATTGCGAAAAAACGAAAACGCGAAATAGCGAAAATACGAAAATGCGAAAGTCAGAAAATGCGAAAATAAGAAAACACGGAAATACGAACGTCTGTTTTTGGTTTGCAGTTGATGTGGGTGTTGGTCACCAAATTATAAATACAATAGTGAATGGCTGGCGACAAGTATCTTTGCTGTCTCCAAGAACACGAACAGCTTCTTACTGTCGCTTACATCAAATGTTACTTTCAAGCTTTTGTATTCGTCCAAAAAAAGTAATTTTGAAGACCTCTTATTTGACTAATTACATATTCAGGCGTCTTCAACCATTTTACATTATCTATATCACAATTTCTCCTATTCCAACTAAGTAATTTATCACAAACGTGTTATTTTGATTATTAGGTATCGTTTAGCTAAACCTAAAAGGGAGACGTAATACTATAAGCAAATATCAAATATAGATTATGCGATGTGAGAACCAAAAATAAGAACCGTATATGATAATGATCAAGTCAGTTATCTTAATGCTTTTAGTGCGATGCATGCTTTTAACGTTATTGATTTACGATTGCGTTTATTCAAATCACATCATTTGAAAGTTTTGGTTTTTCACATTAGCACACGTGAATATGTCTACCTTCACGCTTGATTTACTCCCTCAGTGTGTGAACGCACCAACTGGAGCTTAAGTATAAATTGCAAAGTGCCGAAAAGTTAATTTGTAAAACTATTTAAGATGACAATTCCACATATTAAATAACTACAAACAAAACACAAAAAAAATGTAGTTAATGTTATAATCTTGTAATGTTATAATTTTGTAATAATCTCAATAACTTAACTTTCTTACCCCTCTCCTGTATATCCTGCAGACGTTTTTGTATGTGTGGTTTCAAATTTGAGACATGGTGTTTTACTACTAACTGAGTTACTGAGTTACAACTGTATCTTGTGTCGCTATTGTACAGTTTTCAATCGTTCAAGAGATATTACACATCATGATTATTCAACCTTGACACACTAACCACTTTTTTGCTCTTTTTTCTCCCAAAAAAGAATAAATATACTGTAATAGTCACTATACAGCGTATCCAAGATAAGAATGAACAGCAAAAGTTAGCTAATATTGAGGTTATTCTTACGGCGTTTAGAAATTCCAAATACATTTAATAGTTTTAAAAATGTTTGAGAAAAAGTGAATTTTGAAAATTTTTAATCTGGACTTATTATAGGAGATATTAAAACGGAAAGCACTTTTCCATTGCCACTTTTTCTGATCTTGTTACGTGTAAATGAAAAAAAAAAAGAAAAAACCGCTAACGAAGCTTTTCTTCGACGTAATTTTCTTTACTTACTGTTTATGAAAACAGAAATTTCTCTGTAACTTAAATATTTACGAGTTACTATTTCAAAAGCTTACTCGTTTCCAGTTCCGCTAGTTTAACGTATTAAAGCTTTCTGTAGTTATTTACCATTTACAAAAATTAATTTCAATTAATACCTATAGCGCCATCTCTGAGATGTACGTAGTTCTGGTAATTGGTATACTTACCTCTGAAAAGGGATCTGTTATTTTGCTGTTTCAAAATATAGATGGGGCTATTTCTTAATAAATACACTGTATAAATAACGGTTTATTCTGTTAACAATACATAAAATTCTATTGTGGTAAGAATATTGTTCAACTTGTAAAATTGTTTCTTGAAGCGTTGGCTTTCTTTTCAAAACCCCCATTGCTGTGGAATGTTTGGAATTTCTAGAAAATTTTTCTTTTTGTATTTCGTAGATGTTAAGCATCATTTTTTGAAAAATTTTTGCAATATAATATCGCTTTGTTGTATAGAACTGATATAATCGCTATTAAAAGAAGTAATTCACTCCATCCACACATTTTCGGTAGCCGTATCAGATCTCGTTAATCTCGTTGTAATTAGAACTTCTCTTTCAGGTTTCAAACACAAAAGAGTTTAATATTACTTCTTCACAGAAATAGCTTAAACCAATTGATTAAGACATTTACATTAATGCTCGCATTCGACCTTAAAGGTAACATATTCTCACTGAACGTTCTAATCCTTTACATTCGTTTTAGCACTTAAGTTTCCGTATAACTTTACCGTTCCGATTATATCAAAGTTCATGTTGACATCTGATTTTGTCTTTATTGATGCAACAAGTTTACCCGTTCTGTATCTCTTCGGCTTATTGTTTCGATTGTGCTGCTGATAAACTGCGGTCTGCTGTGTTTCACGTACTTGGGGTTGCGTGATCATTGAGGTTGCACCTGTACTGGAGCTGGTGGAATCCTGGCTACCTTGAATAACGCATAAGTATTTGCAAACACAGGCCAGATCTTTCCTTTATCGCATGTATAAATAGCCTTCAGCAGATTACGATCGCATACAACGAAATTCAGTACATTTACCTTAATTCTGTTAGCAAGTATTTGACAAACATTTTACCTCCGAATACAACTCGTACCTAAATAGCCTTCAGCGGGTTACAATCGCCTACAACGAAATTAAATACATTTATATTAATTCTGTTAACGAGTATTTGTTAAACCTATAGTGTAAGTTCGGTGTTAGCTTGATACTCGACTTTAGCTAACTTTAACACAATTTCTCTCACGTAGAACTGCTATGTGTTAGTTAAACCATACTTTAATATTTTACGCACCGTCATCAATAAAAATTTTGAATAATTTTTGTTATAATTGATTTTCTTTTTCTTCTTTCTTTAAAGCTTGTGGCGCTTATTTCGGTTCTTTCCTCACTAACCAGATTCCAACTTAAACTATATTATCGATACCTATAAAACACATTGAAATTTTGAATTTAGCCCGGTATCTCAAATACAAGGGTTGCTATTTATGTATTGAGAATAGAAAGAATAAACAAATGAATTTGATGAAAAATATTTTTATTGCTATTCAAAATAATCGCCTTTACGATCTATACACTTTTGCACTTTCTCCAGTCAGAACATGCGTTTTGAAGGCCTCAACTGCTTCTTCGGGCGATGAAAATCGTTTTCCACGCAGTTTATCTTTAATTAGTGGGAACAAGAAAAAGTCATTGGGTGCCAGGTCGGGGCTGTAAGGCAGATGACCCATCAATTCGATCTTTTGTGTGTCCAAATACTCGTTTGTTGCATGTGATGTGTGTGAGCTGGCATTGGCGTGATGCAAAATGATTTGTCGTTTTGGGTTGGTTTCTCTCAATTTACAGAAAATTTCAGGCAAACAAATGGTCGTATACCACGCTGAATTAACGGTCTTTTGATTTTCGAGAGCCACAGTTACCACAGGACCGATTTTCGCGAAGAGAAACGCCACCTTTTGCTTCTTAACGCTTCGAGAACGAACAACTTTTGTTGCCTTTACTTCTCATTGAAACACCCAAACTGTGGACTGGCCTTTTCTTTATGGCTCATACGCTTAAATCCACGACTCGTCACCTGTGACGATGTTGTATACCGCTTTGGATGCACCACAGTTGTATTTTGAAATCATTTTACGACACCAATCGACACGAGCATTTTTTTGAGCATCTATCAACATGCTGGTCATACTAATGCTTAAACATCTCTCGATTTCGTGATATGTCACATGGCGATCTTCTTGAATTAGTTTTCGCACAGCATCGATATTTTCCGGCACAACGACTGATTTTGACGACCTTCTTTAACTTCATCCGTGAGCGAACTACGTCCACGTTTGAATTCAGTGTACCAGCGATATACAGTGACTGTGGATGGCGCTTCATCGCCAAAAGTTGAATTCAGTTGATTGATGCATTGTTCTTGAGTTAGACCACGTCGAAAGTCATAATAAATCTATAGCTCGAAAATTTTCACGAGTTAATTTCATATTTTGACTGAGATGAAATTTTCAACCTACTGTAAACAACGCAAATAGTGCTCGCACGACAAAACGTTCTGAGTACGTATAACCTCAAAAATGTCAAGCTTTAAGATGACAGTGACAAATTTCACCTAGCTATACCAGTGTTGCCAATTCTCAATACATAAATGTATCCCTCGTACTAATAGGACTATGAGAGTTCAGTTTGTGGCATCTTTCGTTTCACGAATAAGTAGAACAGAGTCGCGAAAACCACATCTTTCTATCTTTGCTCGCAAACGAGATACCCTACAATTTCAACCAAAATGGAACGCAGTGTCTTGACAGACCCTGCTTATCTAGCATATTAGAAAGTTGGGCTACTACGTTACAGCTTCTTTGCACCTACGGTTCAACCTGCTTGAATTAAGCAATCCTTTCATAAAATTTCTTAAATTCGGGCAATTGAGGAAGACAAGTATACGAAAAGTCTTTTCCAATATTATGTAATCTTAATGAATACAGTTTAGTAACAATTTTAATCTTCTTTTTAACTTCTAAATTTATTTTTCCGTTTCATAAATTATGCGTTTGTTTTTACGTTATTCTAAACAAAAGTTACAGAACTGTTAAAGATATCTTCATTGTTAAAAGATATTTTAGATACTTTATATAACAAGTTTCAGATTTAACTGTTGAACAAATTTTAAGACTTTCTTTAGCTTAACTTTCTCAAAAAATTTTCGATTTAATTATATCAGAAACAGTTAAAATTTGTATTAATACTGTCCATCAAAAAGGAAATCTTTTGCTTTGTGGGGTGGGTTAAATGAGGTGGAAAAGGACAAGCAATTTCTTGGCGTTCAATTAAACATTTTTCAAAGCTATTGTTATAATTATTTATGGTAATGAGTCGTACGAGACAAGAAAACGATTTTGCGTCAATAAAAATCTTATTGAGAAGAGTTCAAATAATTGAGGGATGTTACATTGTATAGAATTCTTCTTTCCACATTAAACAATACGTTATATCGACCTCTCGTCTAAATTAACGCGACTTAATTCTGATTATCACGCTATAATCACGGTCGATTGTTTACTATTAGCACAGAGTAACTCTGTGCTATTAGGCTTGGGTCAACAATTTGTATACATGTTGACTTACATTCTGGTTGATATTTGTGTGCAATTAAGGGATTAGCGCAGAATTTGAATATTGTGACAATAAATTAGAAAAATATTGTAACGAAAGTATTATTGACGTGAATTGAGAAACCTTCATCTAACCGCCATTATTTATCGAATGTAATTTTATAAATTTATAATGAACCTGAAATCTTTCTTATAAGGAGGACGCGCACTGAATCGACTCGACTCGGATCGGAACACTCGGAACGGTACAGCATTTTTGTCAGTTTTGCGTTGTTCATGTTTAAGTGCAAGACCACAAATGTATACTTTCAGATGGTTATCCTCCATACTTTGAATTCGAAATGCGAAAGTAAAGTATTGCGCGCCACTTTTAAAACCCGTTTGCAAGATTCTGTCAAAAAATAATTACGCTTTCATTCTGTTATAAATTTCATGGTACCTTTTGCACCATAGTTCGTTATTTTTAAATGGGACTTAGATTATAAGGAAGTCTTCATATCATCAAATAAATACAATTTAATTTAGGTAAAACACAATTTATCTTGTTAGTTTATTTTGTATTGACACACGCGATTACTTCAGATAAGTATATTTTATTTCAATAATTATTATTTTAATATTACATTTTACTTCTCAGATTCGCGAACGTACGCCATTTATTTACTACTTAAATATTAGAAAACATACATGTAACTACAACCTATTTATGTCTTAATTTTTCATCCCCCTCTTAATTCTAACCCTAATCTTTTAACATTATTCTGAACTTATAACTTATTTGTACCTTTTGTTAATATGTCTGCTAACTGATCTTTTGTACTAACATATTCAATCTGTATGTCACCTTTATTTACATGATCAGAAATAAAGTTAAATTTTAAAGTTATATGTGGTACTTTTTTATTATTTTCAGGATTTTTAATAAAATGTACAAAAGCTTGATTATCTTCAAATAGAGGACACAACATTCACATTCATATCGTTCAATAGCTTTTTAAGCCATAAACTATCTTGTACCGCAGGACACAATGCTACTAATTAATTCTGCCTCTGTACGAGATAATGCAACACAATTTTATTTTCTTGTAACCCATGACACTGTATTTCCATATACTTGCATTAAATAGTCTGATATCGACTTTCTGTCGTTTAAATCACCTGCCCAGTCTGAATCAACATATCACATAAAGGTTGTTTTTTTTTAAGTATGCTCATGCTTATGTTAGTATTTATTTATACATCTTATTCGTGGATTGTTCAGCCCTGATCAATCCATGTTTGTTGGTGTTGTGATGTTTTGTTGTTATTGTATAGTTTACAATCATGAGATGTGCTTATTTTTGGTGTAAAAAAAAAGAAAAAGGTTTATTTATTTAATATCTAATAGTGCGTTAATTGGTTTAAATGTGTGTATTGTTAAGTGGAGTGTAGTGTGCTTAGTGTGATTATTAAATTCATCGTCCGGTTTCTTGCTGGGTTGTCATCGAATAGACGAGGGGATGCGGAGGGCATATGGTATGTTGTCCAGGGAATCTTCTATCTCCTCGGGAGGTCGACGAGGAATTGGAAACGGTAGTTGTAGGTGTGTAAGGATCTCTTTGGTAGGGATATGTCGCCATGTGCAAATTTTCTGTAATGTTTGGATTCTGTGTGTGATGGTTGGTATGTTTGCGTGTTGTGTTGTGAGGTCGCTAGGGTACCTAAGAGGTAACCTGTGTATGCGTCTGAGATTCGGCGTTCACAGGAGGCGATAGAGGAAAGGTGATTGGGGTTTATATTGGTTATATTGGTGATCGGAAATCCATAACAGGGCGGATGTATGTTTTATAAGGGTGTAGAAGTGTTTTGGGTGGCAACCTCTGATTCTTCCCGGAGGCGCCCAGTAGGTTTGCGGTTCCTAATCCTATTGAGGGGAGCCAATTGAGGGTTCTATAAAGAGGATTCCTAGGTAGGTGATTTCATCTTGGAGTCTTTCTTGATTTAGGGAGGGAAACGTTTCTGGAACTTATCCTCAGTGTAATTAGGATGGCTGAATAGGATAGTTTGGGTTTTGGCGAAGTTCCGCAGGGTTTTCGATATGAGGCGGGAGGCCGTTTCGCTGTTTCAATTAACCGCCCAGAAGGCGGTCATCCGCAAACTGCGCAACGACTACTCCGGGTTGTATACTTCGGCAATGTCGGATGCAAGATAGTGTATAGGATCAGGCTAAGGCAGAGCCTTGCGGTACGCCTGCTGTAGGTTGAAAACGATCGGAGGTTTTCCCTACTATGACTCGATTTGACCGATTGGTCAGGTACGAGAGTAGGAGAAGGGGTCGGGTATATTCAGGATACGGATCTTGTGCAGGAGACCGACGTGCCAGACTCTGTCGAATGCTTGTGTAATGTCCAGAAACAGCCAGATTGCATTGCTTGTGATTGAATGCCCTGGTGGTCTCTGTAAGCAGCTTCAACAAGGGATCGTGACACGTTCGGTTGAGACGTCAGCCGAATTGGCTGTTGGGAAGAAGGTCGTTGAATTCTAGGTGGTCCCTGAGTCGCCTGGCTAGAATCTGCTCGAAGCATTTTCCGAGGCAACACAGGAGGGAAATGGGTCTATAGGAGGGTGAGGTTAGGTCAGCGTGAGGTTTTGGGAGCATGACGGTGGAGACCGATTTCCAGTCCGTCTGGAAGTGAGAGAGGTTTAAGCATTTGTTATAAATGTCGGAAAGTATACGGAGGGCTGGATCAGGTAGGTGCCGGAAGATTTTCCTATTTAGGCCGTTATGACGTGGGGCTGAATTTTTCCCTTTTTTGAAATATGTTTGGACCTGGTCGGGCGTGATAGAAAGGACTCTCGTTATTGAGTTGGGTTTTAGGAAGGTTAGGGTTGCGGAATACTTCAAGACGACCCTCGTGGAGTGCCTTGAACCGGTTATCGAACTGCGGATCATTTGGGGACTGAAAAATGGATTGAAGGGGGTGACCAAATAAATCGGCCTTTTCTTGGTCGGAGGAGATTATGTTGCCCTGGAGGTCGGTTAGGTGGGATTTTGGGTTTACTTTTCTTCTGGTCAGTCTATCGAACTGTTGCTAGAAGAGTTTACATTTCTATAATCTAGCTGGGAAGTGGCTTTGGTCCAGGAGTCTTCAGCGTGTTTATTGGTTTCTCGCCTGATTAAGGCGTTAAGGCGATTGTATTCGGTCTTGAGAGCCTAATCCTTGGATCGCAATAATTGACGATATATTCGTCTTTTCTCTTTGATCCAGTTCACAATGTGCTGTAGGAGCGGTTTGCGGGAGATGTCGTTGTTTTTTAAAGGCACTGAGATGTCGACTGCTTCAGTAATTACGGAAGTTAGGTCACTAATGGCTCTCTCGAGATCTTGGGTCGTTTGAAGATTGGTGTAGGAAGGTTGTTGGAGATGTGTTAGGAAACACATTCCAGTGTGCTCTAGAAAAATCTTTAATTACTGTGTATTGAGGAGGTGTATGAGGAACTGGACAAAATGAAGTTTTGACCCGTAGTGATATGTGATTAGATGTGATCGTGGTGCCTAGAAAGCACTCACGATCGAAATAGTGGGCTATGGGTTCGGAAACTATGATATGGTCTACTATAGAGGCACCTAAATGTTCGAAATAGGTTGGTTGAGTGGAGTGGCAACTGCAACAGAGCGGATAATAGCCTGTTACCGTTCCCATTCGTTGCGGTGTCTCCGAATTGGGCGTGGCGGGCATTGAAATCACCTACGATAACAGCATTAGGGAGGCTAGAAGTGTAGATTAAAAGGTCATCTGATAGTGTGTTATGACCTGGCGGGTTGTAATAGGAAATAAATACTATAGGAGTGGGAAAGTGCACCGTTGCAGCAACGCATTCGAGATTCTGTAGGTGCGCCGGGAGTTGAAAAGGAGTGGAGGGGAAGCAGTTTTTAATTAATAGTGCGGTTCCAGGTTGGCTATTGATTGAGTAAGTGTGAAAGGTGTTGAAATTAAGAGTGTATCTGGGTGTATGCTTTGTTTCGGTGATGGAAAGTGTGTGAATATTGTGGTAGTGTAAAAAATGTTTGATTAAGGGACGTTTCCGACGCACACCCCTGGGATTAACGGTCCCTGCTATGGTATCCATAGGGAAGGAGTAAAGGATTGGGTTGGCGGATTACGACTACCTTCATTCGCGTACCTGATACGCAGACGTTGATACGACGTTGGAAAAAGTTTTGGGAGAGGGAGTCAAGAGAGCGAAGAACTATGTCCTGTCGGTCAGGGAACATGCAGAAAAGGGAGTGTGTAAGGACTTGCAGGAAGTCCTTAATGGAAAGGAGGTCGGGAGTGGGTTTGAGGTGGGCTGTTTCTTCCGAATCGGACTCTTCCGAAGACAGGATGGGTTGAGAAGGGATGCCATCTTCGATGGGGACTAGGAGGTTCCCGCCGCTTCCGGCATTTAAAGGAATAGGTAGGTTGAACATCCCCGCAGTTTGGACAGCGGATCGCGCGAGGACACTCCTCCGTGGTATGCCCCACCTGCGGGCAGGTAGAACAATACTGTGGGAGATGTTATGGTATAAGGAAAGGTTTGCAACGGTAGTGTCGTCCGAACATGACACCGCATGCGAGGAAGTATTCTAGGGTAGTTTGGGAAGGAGTTATGATGCGGACTAGGGAAGTTGGGGTGTTCGTGACTTTCGAGGTGATGCGAACGGCCTTCTTCACCTGGAAGATCGACCGCATCCAGGATCTCTTGGGCTAGGATGTCTTTATCTACGTGACGAATCACGCAGGAGGAGGGAGCTCTAGGAGTGGAGTTAGGCAAACGGGGACCGGAGAGTTGGGTGAGGATGACAGAAGGTTCACCGAAATGGTGTTACAGTCTAAGCTGCGCACCATCCGGCAAGTGAGAGGCGGTCTCTAAGAGACAGGTGTGGTTGTGGTTGAATGTTAAGTTCAACCAGGGAAGGTTAATTAATTTAAGGAATTAAAAAGGGATTTCTGGGTTGTAATGGATTTTGGGATATTGCGGATGCAATACCTCGAGGATTGGGAGCGGGTGGGTTCAGAAATTTTGTCAAATATTTATATTTATCTTTCAAAAATCCAGGATTACAAATTCGTTTTGCTCGGCCCACTAAAGATTTAATTACACCAATTTTTTTTTTACGTGGATGGCGGTTTTATGAAGAGGTGTCGGCTTTCGGTAAACCTTAAACGATAGTGAATCAAGCTGCTCATAGAATTTAAAAATAAGATCAATATATTCAATAGTTTCTTTTAGAGGGACTTTTGTAAAATGTGAAACATCAACACTGACCATTGTCACACGTTTCAATTTTGAAATTATGTATTTTTTCAGTGAAGTCGGCAGAATTTTTAATATTATGGGGTGTTGTACCTATATGAGGGTGTAATAGAGCAAGATGCAAGATTGTATGTAGGCGAACCAATTGCACTAACAATAGGCCTTAAAGGAACAGTGGTTTATGGATTTTTGGTAGACCGTATAGTTTTGGGGAAAAAGCTTAAGAGTTATTTTCTTTTCTATTTCTTCGGAAATGGAATAATAAGTTCTTTAGTTGTCAAAAGAAACTTTTTTGTAGAATCTTTCGGTAGTTCACGAACAGTCTGTGGTTCCAACGGTTGTTTTCCTTTAATATTATAGTCGTTCATATTAAATATAACAGTTGCATTACCTTTATCTGATTGGAATAGTATTATATTTAAGACCAAATAAACTACTGTGCTGACGAAAGGATAAGTTTCTCTTTGGAGATTTTGCTTTAGGTAATATGTTAACAATTTTGTATCTAACTTCATTTGCGTAACGATTTAATAGAATTCTCACTATTGGAAAGTATCTTCAAAAGGTATTATCGCAAAATTTTTGCGCTTTAACAGGTTTACAACTGTTTGTTTATTATCAAAAGATTGTCTTTTATATTTCTGCTTAAATAATTTATCAAATTTTGCTTTTTGACATTTACATGAGATATCAAAATTTATTTCCATACATCTAAAGTTAATGAACCAATTTTATCCCAATCCTCTATTTAATATAGATGAAAATTTTAAATGCAATTATAAAAGATTTCAATCGGTTTTATCCAATGACTTGTATTTGATTACGCAGAAGAACATTTTCAGTTCTTCTATAAATATTATTACCTTGTTTGTTAAAATTTCTTTTAATATAGAGAAATTTTGGGATAATTTTTTGGTCTCGGCATCGTAATAAAAAAGTAAGTGATGATAGTAATTGTCCTTTGCGTTTCCTTAATTTTTCAAATTGTCTAAAGGACCCCACCGACTTCTATTTATTTTGCACGTTTTGAACGAACAGTGAAAACCGTACGGTTTTGAACGAGCACGACAAATTTCCCTACACTACGTGTTTTTCTGTCAGTTTTTCTAGAGTAGTGAACCGAACTGGACATGGATTCCAGAGATACAATTTTAGCAGTGACGGCGGTAATTGCGGTATTAAAAAAAAACCAACTGAAGCCAATGGGCTAAAAATGTAAAATACCCAATAGATTTAACTTACCAGATCTTGAGGTTCTATATTTGATACATTCTCTTTAGGCATTTTTTGGTTCAATAAGAACAGTAGCTCAAAATACCATAACTTCCGTTTGTAAAGCTGTTGTATTCCTTGTCCTATTTTTCAATGAGTTCTGTGTACGCTCTATTCTTCTTTACTTTATCGTGGTATTCAGGTGATTTAATTTTCCGCAAGCTAGGGAAATCTTTGTATAACTCGATAAAATCTCGAAGAAATTGTTTATTCGAATTATTAGAAGCCATTTTAAAAAGAATGTTTGACGACGTCAACAACTACGAATGTTTCTATTAATATTTTCTAATAATTGACAAAATTTATTATTCATTTACCTAATCGCAGTGCTGCTCGTGAGTGGTTTGCCCACACGCTACGTTACTTGAACGCATGGGGCGAACTGTACGGGTAAAATATCTGTCAGCGACAGATCTGGAACGAAAGAAAATTACTGGACCGAACTCGCTTATTATCGGTTTTGAACGAACGTTGGCCGTTCGTTCAAAACCTAAATAACCGAAGTCTGTGGGACCCTTAAGAGTTTCCTCCTCGTAAAGGATTGAAAAATGAAATTGTAAACTTTCACCATTATTACACATATTGTACTTAGCTGTTTTGGGTTTTTAGTTGTGTCGCTAGAGGCTTTGTTCGACATTCCGACAGAAACGGTTAATTTTCGCAAAAAATTAAATGCATTGGTATGACTTTTTTCATGAACAATAGCTAAATGATGCCTAAAAAGCTCGCGAAAACCGCATCTCGACATCTTGTTCCTAACCTAAAATATCAGCCAAAGAAAACTTTATATTTATAAATTTTTATTTTTTTAACTATATTTTTCTGGAATTGTTTCTATTATGTAAGTTGTGGCCCTAAAAGGACCGATTTAAAGGAGGAACTTTTAATGCCCCGTAAATGCTCGAAATGCTGACATCACTCTGTGCATTGCTGAGGCCTCTTATGGGTAGACAAAACTGCAGCTTCAATTTCGGCTCTGAATAGGTTACCTAGAAATTGCGATTTTAAATGTTTGTAAATTTATACACCAGGAATAAAATCACCCTTTTAAATTACTACGGGCAAGTAAGCAATGCTAAAAGTTATACGAAAGGCCTATTTTTGTTTGTTTAAATGCATATTCACTATGGATATATATAAAAATACAATTAATAGAAGCAAGCAATGGAAACAGATACCTAAACAAAACATACATAATCCTCAAATTGTCAATAGTTGTCAATACTTTCGCGTTACTTTGAGCAATTTTGTGCTTTCAAAATATATAGGTATTCGTCTAAACTTTTAAATTACTTTAAGAATGCACCCATATCATGTCGTTTTGCATCAGGCCTTGAAAGAGGAAGATTTTGATCGAAGGTTAGACTATTGCCATTGGATGTTAGGCATGATACGCGAAAATAGAGAATTTTATTTCAAATTCTTTGGACCGATGAAGCCACCTTCAGTAGTGACGGAGAGTCAATCTGCACAATATGCATTATTGGTCTGCAGAAAATCTCCATTGGTTGTGAAGTTCAGCGCCAAGGACGTTGGAGTTTAAATGTATCGTGAGGCATACTGGGAGGCAGAATTATTGGGCCGTATTTTTCGATGCAACCCCTAAATGGCAAGTATTTCTTGACTTTTGGCCAATCAGTTACCGTTGCTGTTGGAAGATGTGCTCTGGAAACAAGGCAAAATTGTTTTCCAGTTGGATGGTTGCCCAACACATTCTGCTATTAATGTGCGAGAGCATATTAATGCAGTATTTCAACAACGGTGTATTGAAGAGGAAGTCTGTTTCATGGCCTCCGCGATCGCCAGACTTAACTTGCCTCGATTTTTATTTATGGGGGCGCTTAAAGGACATCGTGTTTCGACTCAACCTACTACTAGAGAAGATATGAAAAACCGGATTCGTAACGCAATACGTAACATACCGAGAGCCGAAATTGAAGCTACAGTTTTGTCTAGTCATGAGAGGCTTCAGTAATGCATAGAGCGTGATGGTCAGCATTTCTAGCATTTACGGGGGGCATTAAAACCTTCCTCCTTTAAATTGGTCCTTTTTAGGGTCACAACTTACATAATAGAAACAATTCCAGAAAATATAGTTAAAAAAATTAAAAATTTAAGGGATTTTCGTATAAAGTTTTCTTTGGCCGATATTTTAGGTTAGGAACAAGATATCGAAATGCGGTTTTCGCGAGCTTGTTTAGGCATCATTTAGCTACTTGTTCATGAAAAAAAGTCATACCAATGCATTTAATTTTTTGCAAAATTAACCGTTTCTGTCGGAATGTCGAACAAATCCCTCTAGCGACGACATGTGAAAGTAACAAAACTTCCAAATATTATAACATTTGTAGCCCAAGAATAGCTCATATCAACTCGCCCAAGTTTGTTAAAATCGGCTTAGCCGTTTCGAAGATACAGGGAGTGGTTTAAGAACACCTTTGAATACCCCCCACCACTTTATTTTTATAGATACGTCAAAAAGTGCCAAAAAAAAAGTTCATATTATCCTCGACTTCAAAGATCAGTTATTTTTTTATTAGGTTAATATAGCAGAATTCACAGAAACATCACTTTTTTAGATTCGAGATTGCAGTTACGCCCCCTAGCGGCCATTTCAGAAACTTGAAAATATTTTCCAGGTTTTTGTATTGGCCGTTTTAGTAATAACTTTTTTTTGCGCAAGCCTCTACGATGGATAGTTTCCCAGATACAGTACCTCGCATTGTTAGTTGGCCACCCTGTACAAATTAGAATTTTCGATAACAATTATAGTTATCTTCGTCAGTAGTAATAAATCTTTCAGAAATGCTTAAAACAAATAAAAATTCACTGTTTTGCATAAAGTAATTTATTTGGTATCTATAACTCTAATTCTGTTTCAATAAAATTTATGTCATTTCCGGTTTTTATTTTTAAGTTTCTTTTGTTTAGTTTTATCTATAAGAAGAACATTCTAAAGATGTACGAAAATAACTTAAATTGTTTTAGAACGAAATTACTCGAGCTGGTTTTATTACGTTCAGAGTTATTCTAAGAAAAATTTTAAGAATTTAATTCACTACTTGGCATGGCTCTTAGAAATATCTTTCAATTAGTTCAGATAGTTAAACAGCTTCTATATTAATTCAGTTTATTCTTATCTTTTTTGTTTTATATTTATGATTTTTGTATAACTTGTGTAACTATTATAGTTTTCAGCTATCCGGCAGACGAAAAAGACATTTATTTTCAAACATTGCAAAATTGAGAACTTTTGCGTCTAAAGTGTGTCTAAAGTACGTCCCAGAATATCAGAATATCATGTTATTAGTGAAATAGTGTTGTTTTTGTGTATGGAAGCGGCAAACAGAAATCAGTTGCAAACTGGACTAGTTTAACTCTTTGTTTTTCGCTTGAAAATTCTCAAATTTAAGGTGAAATTGGTTTTAGCTTTTTTACATTTTTTAGTAAAAGTCTCATTTGCCTAATTAATATAGTTTTAAAATTAATGACTGTACACAATTGTGTACTGCATGAGTCATGGTAGTCAACATTCCCACAAATTAGTGAATGCACCTCAACTTTATTTTAGTATTTCCTAAAACACTAAGACTCAGAATATACGTTTATTTCGTAGATACTTAAAGAACAGTTACTTTGTTTTGTTAAACATAAATGCGTCACATTTATTTGTACGATCTACCTTTACATTGAGGACATTTGCATCTGGAGCAAAGCTTTTGTCGTCTAAAATTGGAAGATGGTCAATCCTATCTAAACGCTTCATCAGGGCAATCTTCTGGTGTTGTTTTAGAAGTTTTCAGTGTTGTTGGGATCGGAGATTGTGTAGAAGTGCTTGATGATTGGGTCCTCATTTTTTCAGCGGAGCAAGAGTAGTGCTTGAAATAATAAGCGTTTCTGCAATGTATGCCTGAAACTGCAGAAGTCATCAAACAATATAACTTACATGTTGATAAATTAGATTTTCTGGTAGCCTTTACAGAACGTTTATAAGGTCCAAAAATCGGCACTAGATTTTACACATGCATAGATCTTGCGTGCGTAAACAGCTGTAGAATATATCTTATGCTGTAGAGTTTTGCGAAGAATACCATAATGGTATGGTTCTGTAAAGGCTAACCAGAAAATCTAATTTATCAACCCCTCCCATGTAAGAGTTATATTGTTTGATGACTTCAGAACGTGTGACCTGTTTTGAAACCTTGTTCCGTCTTCTGCACGTATATGTGCTGACAATACCCATGTAGCTGGAACCCATGACAGCAGGACTGTTGTCAATCCATTTTGTAAGTATAACATCACCATCTCCGCTGATCAATTGTTCCGAAGTACCTCTACCCTTCTTCTTTATATCCCTGTCAGCAGCGAAAGTTGGGTTTTTAAATCTATTTACCCTTATTGTGCCGGTGGCCCATATTTGCTTTGGGCGTAAGTATTGTAATAAATTGTAATTACTAAAATAGTTGTCAAAATACACTTTTTGAACTGTAATTCTTTCTGCTAACTTTAAAACCACAGAGGCGCCCAAATCAAAAATTTCTGAATGTTGAGCATTTAATTCTGTAGTTGATCCTGGTAAAGTATAAAATCAAAAGCAAATATTTTGATTCCCCAGGGTTGGGTTTGCCTCAAATATACTGCTTGGCCTCCAAACCACCTTTAAACGGCATCTTTTGTTCGTCGGTTGATAAAGAGGTTTCAATGGGCGGTGATAAGCATTTTGATCTAATCTGCTCATAAAGAGGTCGAATTTTCCAAAATCGACAAATTGTAGATTCTGACGTAATTTATAAAAACTATTTTGTGGCATTGTATTCGCAATAAGAGAGATAAGCAATCGAGGTTCCCAATAATTCATGATTCTACGGTAGTGAGTATTTCCCATAACAATATTTATATCCACAAATTGCTTCATTTCTGAAATGTTTGTAGGTATACAAACCTAAGATCTTCTTGTGCAGCATATAAGATAGTAAACTCAGCCATACTTTGAAATAGTTCTTCAGTAAAATAATTTAAAAAACAATATAAAGGACTCTCCAAAGTACACAAATCCTCAGACGGTTTTTTTACATACCACTGTATAAATGTAACATTTTTTCGCCAATTTTTATCGACTTTTCTTGTTAGGC
Source organism: Vesta saturnalis (assembly GCA_036346205.1). NCBI lineage: Eukaryota > Metazoa > Arthropoda > Insecta > Coleoptera > Lampyridae > Vesta > Vesta saturnalis. Next base: position 444,561 of record JARFJB010000912.1, read on the forward strand.
CATTGTTATAGAAAAATTCTTCCAATTTAGGTGATCCGGCAGATCTCTTACTGGACCCAGGTTCATTGAGGAACTGAAAGTATCTCCTGCTCTTCGTTACCTTCATTTTCGTCTGCCCCACTGGAGTTTTGTTGCCAGCCATCATCTTCACCTGAAGAAACACCCACATCGGAAAGCCCATCTTTAATTAATTGCAATAATTCTTCTTGGGTTAATGGTCTTCTTCTAGGCATTTTAATGTTTGTATAAATCTTCAAAACATTTCATAAAAGTGTGTAAAAAAAACAAAACATATTTATCTTTATTCAATGCAACACTGGAATATCTCCTTTTGTTCACATTGTACATAATTGTGCACCGGAATTTAATTAAAAAAAGGCGAAAAACACAAAATAAAATCACGAGGAACATTAACCATGTTTTGACAATATGAACAAAATTTTGTAGGTTATAAAACCAATAAATTCATCCATAAAAAAATGTTGAACACTTTCCTGCATTGACATTGTCTATGGCTTGCATTAAAAGCTCTCGCATTGTCTATGGCTTGCATTAAAAGCTCTCGCACTTGTCGTATTGTTACGACCTACTTCACTTTTTATTTGAGCCCAAACTAACTCTATGGAGTTGAGTTCGCAATGATATGGTGGTAATCTATGTACGGTAATCCCGCGAGAAGCACAGAATTCATCAGTAACATACTTAACAAATTGTTGCTTATGCTGATTTGCTATTGCTAAAGCTTTCGTTTGAGCATAGTTTCTTCAAATTGTATTTGTGTTGATGTTGACCATTTGGCAATGCCTTTTTTCTATGCAGTTGGTAACCGTTCAACTCGCCTAGAATGGTAACTTTGCCTTATCCAGAACAATTACAGCTCTCCGTGGAATGTTTAGTATCAGTTGTTCAAAATATTCTTCAAAAAATCAGCGTTTATACCTTCGTTACAATCCCCCGCGTGCTTGGACTCAAACATAAGAAAAGCATTTTTTAAGAATCCATTAGCGCTACCTATATGTGTAATAATTAATCGTCGACTTTTGTCCGATGGTGGATTTATTCTTATTCTTATTTATCTTACCAAATTTTTTTTACAGTAAAGCATTCGTTCAACCAGGTCTCATCGAGATAAAAGATTTCCCGTCCTTCGCCATGATTCTTGTTCATTTCCCGAAGGTATTTACGTCTTCCAAGAAACAATTTGGAGATTATCAATTAGGATTGATAAGTTAAGTTCCTTCAGTGTTCTATGTAGTGTCGGCCGAAACAATTGTGGTCCATCAACGTCTCCTTTTAGTACTGCTACTATTTTCTTGATGGTAGGAATTTATTTAGTGAAGTAGAAGGGATAGATTTTTCTGCTAATATGAACTTTTTCTTGTTCACTTAAACATTGTTTTTTCCTTCTGTTGAGCAGGCCTATTCACACATCTCCACTACACTATTTGTCGGATTTTGACACTTCAAGGCATTATGTAGATTTAGAATGATCATTTTTTCATTCCCAAAGAGCGAACTAAGTTTCAAACGTTTTGCTGGAGAAAAATCGGAAGATACCATTTTCACCACCGTTTTCAACCAAAACTCGAAAGTAACTGAGCATTTTAAAGTACTTGTTTTGAAATGAAAACTGTGGTAATTGCATCTTAATGCAACCCCCCCATTAAGTGAGTCATACTTCAATTTACATATAATTAGATAATAGTGTAATAAGTACTTTCTAAACTTATACAAATTTATTTTCTTTTAATTTCGGATGATCTTCGCTATCCTGTATAATAAATAATACAATACAATAATGTATTATCTGCTTCAGTAAAGATGACATTTACATTAATTCAATCTCAAACAATTTGTGCGTAAGATAGAGCTATCGCTTCATTTCTTATTAAATGAAATGCTAACTTAATTTACCTAAATTAAAAAAAAACATGATAATGACGTCACACACGGTTTCTCTGCTGAAACTTGAAACAGATTAAATGCACGATAAGAAATATTGATTTTGATAAAAAAAACTTGCAGGTTACGTAGACAAAGGCTTAGATATTAAATCACTTAATTTTTTTTCTTTTTGTATGTATTAATAAGTCATAATTATAATTAACAAGTATGTATATCTTTTTTAAATATTTTGTACGAACATAAGAAACTGAAAAGTCATATTTTACACACCTTGTGGTATATGCCTTTAATAAACACTCCGCTGTCCTGTCGATGACAAGATGCTTTATTACTCTCTGATATTTTGGGACGTAGCATAGGTAAAAATTTTTATTTATCACACTAGTCATTATTAGTTTATTTTAACCGCAGAAACATAAAATTATTAATTAGCAGCAAGTATCCAAAAAAACATACTGACATACAGTCAATCATTTATGTAGCATTAATATAATAATATTTGTTTTATAGTTTTCGAAGTGTGACTCAGACTAGATTCTTTGCCTCACGTCTTCACCATATTTCGGCCCCTAATAACATAACATACTCTTAGCTTGTTTATTCTTATGATTGTATAACGTATGTAATTGAAGGGGTCAATGCAAAAGTATCTGTTTGGTGAAATTAAGTGGTGCAATCTAGATGAATACTTAGGTTCTACGTTGGCGAAGTAAGATTTGTGGCAAAAAATCGCTTATGTCAACATTTTATTTGATCATGACTTTAGTGGAAGACGTTTCTAAGTATCAATAAGTGTCTAAATACATGGACTTAGCCATATTTTGCAGTCGGCCTAACCTATAAATTTGTTGACAAAATAGTAAAGACTCGCGCCCAGCTTAAATTTGTGATTTTTGTTGAGATTTTACCGAAGTATATTCGAGAAAAATGTCTGACATTGGTATGAGTAAGTTTAACTTTTACATTATTGTATTAAAACTAGCCTAAATATTTAGAAAATTTAAGTAAGCAAGCCTTAGTTCAAAAAACCATTTGAAGGTTATTAAACATTTCTATTTTAGAATCAAGTAGGTATAGTGAAGCTGTAACTTCGGGAAACAAGTATGATCCTTACGAAGATAATCGGCACAACAATGTATTTGCTCAGAATCTAGCAGCGAAAATGGAAGCGAGGCGAAACCCAGAAAAATGGATAAGAAGTTTAAAACGCCAGAAACTTTTTAGAGAAAAAAATAAACGTCATGAAATTGCCAACTATAGGATTAAGTTTGCAATTAAATTAAGTGCTTTTGAGCAGACGAATCCTTTTGGACGGTACTGTAGTATATCTGTACTAAATTCCTAGTTAATATAAAACAAACAGAACACGAATCTAATGCGAAAACTTTAAAATTTGTCTGGGTGTATTGAAAAACAACAGTCGAAGTTAAACATTGTTTGTGGTAACGCATTCAGCCAAAGTAAAAGTGGAACTCTTATCCGAACCTAGACCAGTTATGCAAACGTAACGTCTTTTGGAGCATTGAAATATGGTATCCTGCTCCTAGACACTCCATGATGCCAGTCGACAGGTATTTTGGTGCCATCGAGAAGAAGATTAAAACTACAAGTGGTTGACAATCCGGACGCCTACATTGAACCAATCATGACTTGCAGAAAAAAGAATCCCTTTAATGCTGTTTTTGTTCAGCACAGTCTTAGATCAAACAGAGAGCTCCAGGCAATACAGTCCTCAAAGTAGAAGATTGTAAACAATGGGTTATCCCAAACGTCAAGACTTGGTCAAGACCTGGTATTTGTAAAACTCGGTTCGTCAAGTTTGAAAGCGGAATACCAATTCAAACTAGAGTCTTGACAGAAATATGCAACAACATGGCGTGTCAGTTTCTGGAATATAAAACCTAAAAGGTTGAGGTTGTTACAAAACTTGTTAAACTGGTTATTTCAGGCAATATTGACTACAATACGAGGACCCTTAACGTTGAAAATATTACTACCAGCCACCACCATCACACTCCGAATGAAACTATCGAAAGTGATACTGACATTTGTGAATAAAATCTGGTGTGTATTACTTTAAATTTTTGGGAAATATATTTTCTGCATAGTTTCGATTTTTTACTTTTTTTTAACTATTTAAGGAAAAATAGAGTACCTGAATTTTATATTTTTAACCCATTTTTTTTTACAAAGTCTACTTTTTTCAAAAAATTTCAAAAAAAATGCGTTATGGAAAAAAAAATGAATTACATCTTACATGTTTTTATATTGTCGAAAATTTAGCTTTTCTTTAAAAACATTACACATGGTGATCATTAAAAATATAGATGTGGGAACTTTTTAAAACTTTCAAGCAGCTATAACTTAAAAGGTCAAAAATGAGACTGAACCACTTTTTGCACTGACCCCTTCAATTGTAACTGGTTGGCTATAAATCAACCACATTGTAGATAGTATAACCCAGCAGCTAGCGAGGCAATGAGAGCTTTTGGGTGCGTGCTCACAACTTTTGTTACTTACACTGCACTAGTGTAAACGATGTTAAACAGCCCTTTCATAATAATAGGGCGCCATGAAAACAAACCCATGTAAATCGAAGAAGAAATCGATTAGCAAATATATTTATTGAATATTGAATAAACGTAACTCAGACTTTATTTGTACTGTATTCCATACTTCAGAATCAGTGCGGCTAGAATAGGGCTGTACAATATTCTTATGAGAGGTTTTTTGTCGACGTTGCCATTTCTCGGCAACAATCAATGTTCTAAGTTTATGTATTTTAGTCAAATCCGACGTTCCCTTACAAGTTTCTCAGCCGATGGTGGATGCCTGAGTTTATAGCATATCTACTTACAATAAATATAAAATTCTTTGGAGTAATATTTCCGCAATTATATTTAAAAAAGTATCTCATGCTTATTTTTTTTAGTTACCCCAATTAATAAATAATAAATGTTTGATCCTTTTTCCGCACTTTAACCGCTTCTTAACAATTTAAAGGTACTTACTTTCTAATGGTGCATAATGGCACACATTAAGGTATGTAAGTAATTAACATTTGTAGCGTCCCACAGGTACCCTATCTTGAAAAGTGTAATTTGAACTTATCTGCAATAATGCAAATCTAAGAACAAAACAACACTAAGTGATCTACTGACAATAATGTTACTATTACTCAAGTTAATTGCTTGCTTTATATGGATTTTCTTGACAGTAATTAAAAGATATTAATTTATTTACAAGTCTTATATTTAATTACTCGCAAACCTGGAATCTGATCAAACGAAGTGGCCGTCTAGCGGTAGGTACGTCGTGCTATTTGAATTAGATAGGCTGGATAAGGTAAGTGTTGCATCATGTGGGGCAGGTAATTAATTAAACTACTCAAATTAAAATTAACGAGCTTTGCGCAATGGTTGTTCTGCCCGTTAATGTACTATTGTGGGAAAAAACCACCAATAAAACCCACTTTATTCCTAAATAAGTAATGGCACAAGTACATTAATAAATCAAATAACACAAAAACAATGAAAGGTTTAAATATATAACAAAACACCATTAAATCAGGTTAAAGTGCGTACAAAATTATAACTTTAAGAGAAAAATAAATAAAAAGCCGTTTAGTTACACATAAACACCATAAAAAAAACCTGTAGTCACCCTCATAATTGTGTCAAGTAATCAAAATAAAAATCGTAATACCAAACATGTGTCCCTTTAAAACCAATCACGCCGGTCTTTAAGTAAATAAGCACATAAAACAATAAGGCAAATTACGGTACGTATAAAACACAACAGTAAAATTACACAGGTGATATTACGGTAAATGATGCAAGGACAAGAGAAAATAGACAAGGAATTTACACGTACACAATTGTTGGACTACTAAAGCACAAAATACATACGAAAAATTGCAATAAATTACATACAAAAAGAAATTAGTTCGCAGGCAAACAATTCTACTTAACAAACTGACAAAAAAACGCCTTAAACAAAGCCTTACGAAGGTAAGTTGTAAATAAATCATAACATCTTGTCCGATGTATAAGTTGTAGTGAGTTAGAAAAATACAGCGCCCCTTTCTCAGGTTACACATTCATCTGTACAACAAAAAAATAAAAGTTGTTTAATGGTCATCTGGACCCGGGAGTATGTACACACTCGGCAATTGCACATTACAATTAATTATTTGCTGCCAGCCTTAATTTATATAAAAATACCTACTTACACTTGAATATATTCCCTTTAGTTAAACACTTTACCACCAACACGACGCGGTTTAAAACTTGGCGCCGCGACGATTAATTACAGATTGAGTTTTGGAAAAAATTACATTAAAACCTACACAAAAAAAAAGAACGAATTAGCGTTTTAGTTTTACTAAAAGGTACACGACAAAAATATTTATAGACCGAACGGTTTACAACGGGCGTTAAAACCAATCAAAGCGTACGGCTCAATCAAAATTTCAACGACTACTGCCCTCCCCTCTGGTTTCCAACTAACCATGTCTACTCGCGAAAATATGCATTCGTCCGTAACAAGCGCTACATTAAGATCTCAAGTTTCAACGTACCCACAAAGATATCTTTTGATCGCGGTCTGTACAGACATAATTTATTATTACATTTGTGAAGTTTTTACCACAAGAATGTGCATACAGCGACTTTCAAAGATTCGTTACACTACCTCAATAAAGGCAGTTCGAGCGAACGTCTGTTTCTATCCTGCATGTTTTTTTTCAAAATATTAATTACTTAAAATACAGAAAATAAAATATCCAGAAAACATTATCAAATGACGACTTAATATATAATAAAATATATCAAACACCGTTAACCCTTCTATCGCGGTAACAATAGCCATTTTAACATGTTTATTATAATAAAATTTTCGCGGGAATTTTGGAAATATTTGTATTGTAAGTTTGGAATGTTATTTGCAAGTGTAGATCTAATTAATAGGCATGCATATTTTTTGCACGATAGGACGATTTTAGTTAGTTACCGGGTTTTGAGATCAGAACATTAATTGTACCGGTCTGTCGACCGGTAAACATCCCTTACTGTTCTTGATACTCAATATACTATTAAGTTGTTTTTATTATTATATTATGTATTAAGTCCTTAGTGTAAATATATTATATATGTAATCAAGAATATTGGCTGTTTTTGTATTACAAATTTATGTATTTAAGTTGTTTCTATGATTATATTATGCATTAAGCCTTAGGGTAAAATGTGTGTAATAACAAATATTGTTTTAATTTGTTGGAATACCGCTCACAAAAGTGATTAATACTTGTTAAGCGCTCAGGAATACAAAAGCAGGATTTACTTATGATTGACAAGTGTAAACTCATTTGCAAACACTTTTGTGCTGAAATATAGCTATATCGCTTTGCATTAGAGCCCATACTAAGTACGGAATGTTCAACGTTAATGCAAATTTAAAGTTAGACTAAATTCAAATACAGAATAAATTCAAATACAGAATAAATTTAAACGTTAAAGGTTAAAATTACAAAAAAATACGTACATTTTCGGTAGAAGAGTAAATTATGTTAAAAAAATTAGGTACTCTTTCGGTTTATCATTAAAATGATTCTGTTATCTACGCTTTATCTAAGTATACCGCTCTCAAATTAAGTGTTCTTACCGTTTCGAAAAAGTTGGACTGTGCCGTCAGCAGAGTGGCCAACCTCTCAAAAGTAAAGTATGTTCGCAAAATTAGATGCTTATTTGGTTTGCCATTAAAATGATACCTTTATTTATACTTTATTTAAATATAGTTTCTAAAGTAAGTGCTCTTACCATTTCGAAAAAGTGGAACATTGTCATCAAATGGAGCTCATCTCTCAAGAGTCAACTATGTTTAAAATTCTGGTACTTATTAGGTTTGTCATTACATTGATTTCTTTATTTATACTTTATTTAAATATCTATTTTGCGAATTAGGTGCTCTTACTGTTTCGAAAATGTTGAACATTGTCGACAGCAGAGAGCCCCATCTCTCAAGAGTGAACTATGTTTAAAAGTTCGGTTTTTTCGGTTTACCATTGAAATGATTCCACGGTATGCGCGCTTAATTGAAAAACTGGAATTTAAATAAATCATACATAATGGAATCATTGAAATGCCAAACCACAAAGCATCTAACTTCTTGAATAACCGAGCCACCTTTATCTTCGAAATGTAAGCAAAAGCTGTAGCAAGCTAACGTGCTTATCGGCCACTTATAATAAATAAATTAGCCGATGGCAGTTGTAGTTAAATTGTAAGCATAAATTTATAAACCCATGCGTAGACCGTTGAACTTGAAGCTACAGGTTTTCCTCGCGTTATTTTAAATAATCGTGGCACAGGAGTTTCTATCTATTATTTAATGGACGTATACGAAATAAATCTTACTAAAAGGTACGATGTACAAAAACAATGTAAGTAAGGTGGCTTTAAGTTACTAATCACTGGTAGGTACAAATTAATTAATTATCAATGATATTAAGAAAACCACAGATTATTAATTATAGGCGAATAGAGGTGTACGAAATATAAAGTGAACGGGAATTATTTATTTTGTTTATTTATATTGTACAATTAGGATGACTGGAATTACTGCAACGTTAATTTATAAGCGCTAAAGAGTAACTAAATTAATACGCTGTTAAGTTTATAACCGGTTCATTGAATAACATTCAACAGGTTTTGTAATTAATAATATTATGTTTCGGTGTACGTCGTTGGTGCTAATATACTGGCGATCCCAATGATTTAGAGTGCAGAACCATTTTTTTTGGTACTTAACTAGTTAAAGTTTTATTTCACATAAAATAAATTAATAAAATTTGTCGTTAATGCCTTATAAGCTATATTTCATTGTCAATCTATAACTAGTGGTTTTTTGATTATCGTTTGAATGTTTGTTATTACTATTCATTTGTTGTAATATTAGAATTTAGAAGTGACTATTAAGAGTAAAATTAAATAGTAACGTAATTTAAAATAATTTATCCACCGAGAAATTTATATAGGTGACACCAATAAGAATGAAAATGACGATTATCACACATAATTAGAATACTTTAAACGTTTCGATAACAATTACACTTATCGTCCTCAGTAAATGGTAACAGGTTTACGAATAAATTGAGATGTATAAATAAATTTATGGAATATGAAATAACAAATATAAGCCTGCTAATGATATTACTGTTTGATAAACGTGTAAAACCAGCTATGGAATATACGATGATAATGTTTAAAGCTGCTCCGGTGATGGATTGGTTAAAGTGATTTCTTTTCACCCGAGCGACGCGGGTTCAAACCTGGCTGAGGTAGCCGTTTTTCTAAAGCCAAGAAAAACCAAAGCACTCCTCCAATAGGAAATAAAACTGTAGGTCCCGTAGAAATGCGGCGATTTAAATGTTAAAGATCCCTTACTAAAGGTGGAATTCCTTTAGTAGTTAGTAGTAAAAAAAAAAATAAATAAAATGTAGCAATTCTTTACTAAAATAAAATTTGATTCCATAGCTGGGTGTACACGTTTATGAAACTGCTCTATTAATAGCGGTCTTATATTTACGTTTCCATATTTCATAAACGTATTTTGGCGTCTCAATTAATTAGAAAAGTTATTACCATTTTCTGAGCTCGATAATTGTAATTGTTATCGAAACGTTCAAATTTATATAAAACATACAAAATAAACAATTACCTAAAAGAGTAGTTCTTTATGTATAAAGACATTAAAGTAATATTTTTTATCACGAATGTGGAAATTAGTCCACATTCGTGACAAAAATAACCACGTGAGTGAAAAAATGACTTTAAAGCCGAGGTGCATATTAAATTTTATACGATATCGCAGTTATTAACACTAATAATTATAATTCTTGATTGTTTTTAACTTAGTTAAACGTATTGACGGGTTGCAGTCGGTTTGAACTAACGACAAAATTAATTGTCTATGTCGAAGTTGATGCTGTAGGCTCGCATTGTCCCTGGAGGATCCTCGTCGTTATTTCCTACTTCTTAGTTACAGACGACTCTACATATTCCTCGGTGATCGTTGTGTTCTTCCATCCGCCGTAATATCCCAACTTGTATCTGCTAAGGGGTAGGCAGCAATTCTTCGAAAAGCGTGACCCGTATACGTATGTGCATTTGGTATGCACAAGTAAGCGGCAATTAGCTTTGGGATCTTGCCAAATGTGTGAATACCGATGGGTTGAGTTGAGTAATGCATTTGCCTAAACGGTAAAAAACGAATAGGTGTTTATGAGGACTGTGTGACGATCTCAAAGATCGATATTTTCTATAAATATCTAGTGGGTTTAAATATTCACACATTTTGTCTGTCGCAGTAAAAGTTCGACTTTTTCCCGCCTTAGAATCGGGTATGGTAATTCTTTTACATGTATAAGGATTTTTTTACGTTCGTCCATTCGACAGGCACTAGTGACTCCAAAAATTAAGCATGTCTAGAAACTAAGCAGGTTAGTATTAACGTGAGATTGTTTCGATCTGATGCTTGTAGTATCTCCCAGTTACCCTATTTTGAACAGTATAATTTGAACTTATTTACAATAATCCAAATTTAATAACAAAACAATCGCCAAGTGGTTTATCTTGACTTTAATGCCAATAATGTTACTATTACTTAAATTAATTGCTTGCCTTACCTTGACTTTCCTGTCAATAATTAAAACATTAGAACTTATTTATAAGCCTGATATTTAATTACTCGCAAAGCTCAAATCTGATCAAAAGAATTGCTGTTTGAATTAGATAGGCAAGTGTTGCATCATGTGGGTCAGATAAATAATGAAACTACTCAAAATTAAAATTAACGAGCTTTGCGCAATGGTGATGCAACCCGTTAATGTACTATTGTGGGAAAGAACCACCAAGAAAGCCCACTTTATTCATAAATAAGTAATTGCACAAGTACATTAATAAATCAAATAACACAAAAAAATAATGAAAGGGTTAAATATATAACAAAACACCATTAAATCAGGTTAAAGTGCGAACAAAATTATAACATTAACAAAAAAATAAATAAAACGCAGAAGTGCTACACATAAACGCAATAAAAAAACGTGTAATCACACCCACAATTGTGTCCGAATAAAAATTGTAATACCAAACATGTGGCCCTCTAAAACCAATCATCCCGGTCTTTAAGTAAATAAGGAAATAAATAATAAGGCAAGCTACGGTACATTTAAAATAACAACAACAGTAAAATTGCACAGGTGATAATAAGGTAAATGCAAGCACAGACAAAAAAAAATAGGTGAGAAATTTACACATACACAATGGTTTAGTGACTAATAAAGCACAAAATAAATGTCAAAATTACAATAAATTACATATAAAGAGAAATTCGTTCGCAGTCAAACAATACTAATTACACCTCGATTTAACCAGACTGAATCAAACACAAAAAAATTTTAGGAGGGTAAGTTGTAAATAGATCATAACATCGTGACCGATAAATCAGTTTGAGTACGTTCCATTTTTCAGGTTACACAGTCATCTATATAACAATAGGACAATAAAAATAAAAGTAGAGGTGTTTTAATGGTCATCTGGACCCGGAAGTATGTAACCTCTCGGTAATTGCCTATTTACAATTATAACCCAGGTCTATCCTGTACCCGTTCGTCCACGCCCACATCTACACAAATATAAAAATATAAACAACAATGCTAATTCACCCAAGAAATAAGGGAGAGAGCGCTGTACTGTCTTTTATTTTAGCAGATTTCAGCTTAATGAGCCCGCGTGCGAATGAGATACCTTTGCAACGTAATGCTCGGTTTTTAATACGTTATGTAGGCTTGTAGAATTATTTGCTGGGAGCTTTAATTTATATAAAAATATCTACTTGCACTTGAATATATTCCCTTTTTGATAAACACTTTACCACAACACGACGAGTTAAGGTACGCGGTTTAAACTCGAGACAACGACTATTAATGATAGATTAATTTTTGGAAAAACTTATAGATGCCACTTCCTTTAAATCGTACATATCGTACATATTATTTTAGCTTCGTTGTTATCAGACATTTTGTTTGCTTCAGTTGTATAACTAATTACAAAAAAAGTAGTGTTTAGTATAGAAAGGCAATTTAAAAATTGTGTTGGTTGTCACTGCACAAATAAATAATTATGTTGACGATTATTCGCGTTTATTTGTCACTCACACCCGCTCTCGCCTGCTACAAAAAGTTGTAATATAATGCATTCTTCACTGACTATTTCTGGCATTTTAATCATGATTTTGGAGTTATTTAATTACTCAATAAGTAGTTTTCATCAGATAACTTCATAACATGTCAATAGTAGCACGTGCTTTCGTAGTTTAGAAAAAACTAAAACGATAGGAGTGTTTAAAATAATTAGTTAGGCTGCTAGAAATGTAGTTAAATTTGTGTAAAAAATAATTTCTTTATATCAAACGATTCGTTTTGATATGACGTTTACTAATTGTATATTTATACTTCCACTAGATCACGCAAATTATTTTATTTTAATTAAAAGAAATTATAACATTGTGGCGTTAGCTTGTTGAATTTTCGTTCTTCCTACTAATTATACAATGCATTTCAGTTAAAACTAACTACACTGATTAGTTGATATTGGGACTATATAAAAATCGCGAAACTATGGTTTTTAGGAAGACACATTTTACGTAAAAATTAATCCACCCGCTCCTGACACCAACTCTCATGTCAAATATTTCAAATAGGAAAGATCGTCGAATGACCCCTTATTTGAAAGGTCTGCACTGTCAGAAATAAATTACTTTTTTAGTTTTTTGTTTATAATTCTAATCAAGAAGGTAAATTTAAACGGAAAAATTCACTTCATCAAATGTTCACACTTGTAACCATTGAATGGTACTAAACGAAATAAATGTGAATCATCCAGGCAGAAATGTGAAACATAAATGCGTTTTGGAATTGTTAAATAAATTCATGGAAACGTTAATAACATAAAACATGAATGTTTAGGAATAGGCAATAATGAGGGCTATAATGTTGCAGACCACGTTGCCTTGATTGAAAATACTCAGTCTTAGAATAAATTGGCCTAAGAATCAGGAGTGAGCCGTACAAATGTTTTCTTTATCCACATGAATTCCACCCCTACAAACTGAGAATGATCTATGAATTAAACGAAGATGATTGCGATAGAAGAATAACGCGTTAACCAAAATCCAGGTTTGCTGTACACCATCTGTTTCTAAGATGAATGTACGTTTTATCTAAATGGACAAGTCAATAGTCAAAATTTTCGATACTGGAGTGATTCAAATCCTAATATCGCTGCCAAATTTACACCCAACATTCTGAAAAATTTAAATTTGCTGATAAATCAGAAAGGAACTCTTCCTAATTACGTAGTACCAGTGCGGGCAGTTCCTCGATAATAACTTTCAGAGTCAGTGGATCGGGAAGAAATTATAGGCTAGTAACCTCTAATATTCTTTAGAATGTAAGAGCTGAAACAGAAGCTCATTTATACCGCTGCATGCAAGTTAACGATGCGCAGTTTGAACATTTGATGGAGTGAATGTTTGTGTTTAATTTTACATTTTTGTTTGGAATTATGTAAAAAATTTAAAAAGCTATTTATTTATTTCTGGCATTGCTTATTATTTTTAGTGTCAAGAATGTAACAAAGTGGGGTACAGAATTGAAAGACCTTTTAAATAAGAGGTCGCTTGCTCCCATTTGAAATTTTAGACATGAGAATTTGTGTGAGGAGGGGTGGATTGATTTTCACGATTTTTTGACAGCCCCAATATCTGCTTGTATTTTGAGAGTGACCGTATATCGAGCCTACGTAGCACAATCATAATCTTCAATTTATTGTGAGGTAAAGTTGACCTTGTGCTTCACAAAATTACTTTCGATTGAAAAATATTAAATATTCGCTTTGAGAATAGTAGTATCATACCATTTAATACCGTAATTACTTTTATATAAACACAATTTTATTTCAATAAAAGAAGGTGCATTTTACTCATTTTTATTTATCATTCATACTGTTTATAAATAATGTGTTTGTAGGACATTTAAGTGTGGGCTAAGGAAAACAATTGTACTATGTCTCAACCCGTTTGTATTAATTCTGATTTTAGGATCGTTAGGAACGGATGGTGTCTAAAGTGCTCTTCTAGATGTTGCCACACGCCTTCTCGATGGTGGCGCCTGAGAGTTCATCCGTAACGGCCAGTTACCGAACCCAACGTTCGAATAGCATATTTGTATCTTCCAGAAGTTCATTTTAATTTGTCTAGCGTACGGAGATAATCTAATCTGCCCTAACCTTTATACGATATTCAATTTTCTCGAAATTAAGATGTTCATATGTTACCTATGTGTACAATATAAAATAACTGTTTACGTGAAAAGGTCCAATTCCAAATGAAAATAAAGCGTTTATTACCCCACATGATTTATTCATTCTCATTCGAATATTGAGTTTTACAGTTAATGCCAGGCTGATTTGCTATTTCCTAATTTAATTAGGATATAGCAAAATTTTTATAATTACCGATAATTATGTTTACTCAATCCTACTTTGATGATGATTAATTGAAGTTTCCTTGTTTAATCTTTGAAACTCTTAAGTGAATGTGAATGACATAGCTTTATTAGAGTTGTTTGACGTGGATATTTATCTAGCGACTAGGTAGAACTAATTGAATCAGCAGTTTTGTGCTTTCAACTTCAGAGTTTCTCATTATACTGACTAATTACAAAAAATTATGAACTATTTTCTATGACTTTCAAGAAGACTTATACATGAAAGGTAACTGTAACAAAACTAGTTTCGAAACTTTGTGAATTGATAAGAATCAATAGGTACGTCGGCTAACTAAGCGAAATTACGATTATGAAGCCTTGCAATATGGAAACTTTTCAAATTAAATTTTATTACTTCAAAAGGAATAGGAAATGTTTTAATTAGGTGGGAGAAATTTAAATTACAAGTTGTCAGATTGTTGAAGTTGACTTATTATATTTGTACGAACTTGTAATGATTTTGTATGTGTTTGATTAAACATGATTGTCTAAATCTAATGTTATGTAAAACAGAAAACTTTATTATTAAAATTTTGTGTTTTGAATAATATAAACCTTTATGTAAATGTTAATCAATATTACATTATTTGAATATGAATACAAAGATTTAATTTTGGTTGTTTGATGTGTGAAATTAGAATTCATTAAGCACAAGAATGTTTTAAATGCTCATTCGTTTATGAGATTAAAATTTTATTATTATGTATTTTTCTAATTTAAAAACATTTCTTATAACAAATAAAAATGTTCGCTTATGGCATAAAAGGTGACTTATAACATATAATATTTGGACTTGGAAAGTTTGCACCACCGCTCAACTCATCGGATACACATTAATTAAGATTATAACTGTTAATTGAGAGCTGTTCTCTTTATTGGTCGTAAGAGAATACAGAGTTAATATCCATAGCTATAAAGAAAAGAGCTCTCAATCCACACCAAGTATTTTACCTTTTTTATATGTTATGTAATTTATAACACATAAAATATAACCTATCTTCAAAATGAAAGTTGATTGAAACTGAATAACTTCAATGTAATAACTAAAATTTATAGGTTATGCACTGAAACGTTTTTATCTTAGAAAAGTCAGCTGTTTCTTATTAAACTTTCCCAAACAATATTAGGCTAGCTTTACTTTAATTTTCGTAATTCAATCCATCTAATTTGTCCACTTAATAATAACGTAATTTGAGCAAAAAATAAGATGTTGAAAGTACTTGTTGTACTTTCAACATAAGATAATATATTTGATCGAAACGATCTTGCTCCCAAGAACTTTATTTCTTTACAATACGGTAAGGTGTACCATCAATATGAAGGTACGATAATTTCCAACACTTTTCAATAACGTCAAGGTAAACGTAATGTGTCTGGACTCAAAGCAAGCAACGCAGATATGGTGTAGCTATGAAGGCGGGCATGCTAACAGCGAACGGTAATGTATCTTGTTTCTAAACACCATATTGAACAAGTCTCACCCTTCACCCACGCTTGCTTCAACACGAAGTCAAGCCGTAAATATACAGTTTTCGAACTGTACTGAATTGTTTAACGCACGTGAAGAATTTTGTAACGCACGGGGGAATGTCGCTATTAGATGTAATAAATTAATACAAAAAATTTTATTAAAATCAGGTGTATACCTGTGAACGTAAAAAGTGAACATAACACATGATGTATATCTGAACGCAAAACAAACGAAAATGAAGCTATTCAACACCTTGTGCATAAAACGAAAAAATGGATGTGGCTAAATACCCACTACACTTGATAAACTACATAGAATCATATATATATATATATATATATATATATATATATATATGAAGTTGATGTTCTTTCGGGCTTGGTCTTGCGTAGATTCTCCTAAATGGTTCTTAGAAGAACCGATGTTGAAATGACGACGTTTCGGCATGATCTGCCATTTTCAAGTCTTCCGTGTTCTACTCCGGGTAACTCGAACTGAACTGAGGTCCTCGCTGATGGGCGGCGGTATTTGTATGCTGACTTCTTGGTCGATGCCCTGGTTATTGGTCGTTGTGATGATACTTTCACTTTCACATTCTCCTTTTCTCCTC
This sequence comes from Vesta saturnalis, assembly GCA_036346205.1. NCBI lineage: Eukaryota > Metazoa > Arthropoda > Insecta > Coleoptera > Lampyridae > Vesta > Vesta saturnalis. Next base: position 461,154 of record JARFJB010000912.1, read on the forward strand.
CTTTCTCTAACCGATTTCTCCTTTCCCTTTCGTTCGTGACTGGGTGTTTCCTGAGAATAGTCTTCCAGGTCGATGGCAATCTCTGAGTGTCGTCTCGTGAATTCAAATCAAGGAGTGTACTAGATTCCATGCCGGGATTGTTCACAAACATACATAATCCAAACAAACAGACGCATTAATGTAAGAAGAGAGGAACATCGTAACGCAGTACAAAAAGACCAGAAAACGTCTTCACTGGCCCAACATGTAAAGGAGACCTCACACGCGATAGATTTTGACAACCCAAGGATAATAGCAAACATGCAGTTTCTATCACACCGGATTATCAGAGAAGCTGTCGAAATCGAAAAACGACCACATAATTTGAATTCACGAGACGACACTCAGAGATTACCATCGACCTGTAAGCTTATTCTCAGGAAACACCCAGTCACGAACGAAAGGGAAAGGAGAAATCGGTTAGAAAAAGGAGAAAGTGAAAGTGAGAGTATCATCACAACGACCAATAACGACCAAGAAAGTCAGCATACAAATACCGCTTACCATCAGCGAGGACCTCAGTTCAGTTCGAGTTACCAGGAGGAGAACACGAAGACTTGAAAATGGCAGATGAGATTATGCCGAAACGTCGTCATTTCAACATCGGTTCTTTTAAGAACCATGGAGGAGAATCTACGCGAGACCAAGCCCGGAAGAACATCAACTTCATATCCAGCACTCGCGGAAACCTGAAAATTAACATATATATATATATATATATATATATATATATATATATATATATATATATATATATATATATATATATATATATATATATATATATATATATATATATGTTTCGTAATACAGGGCCACATTTAAGGATATGATTCTGGAAACCATGTGAAAAAATCGATTTTTTGTAATAACTTTCACGCCCCTCTAGACCTTGTCGCAAAATTTGGTATACACTTTCTGTGCACCAGGAAGCATTTTCTGATGTTTTTGTAGTTTTATCAGTGTCGTTCCTGTAAGGTATGTACTGCATATTTATTTTATTTATGAAAAACATGATACGCCACTGTTTTTTCTTGGAATAGAAATTATTTTTGAAGTGCCTATTCGTTTCTGAACAAATCCGGTTTTCTTTCGTCTGACGCACCGTTTTTGAGTAAAAAAAAATTAGTATTACTGTGAGTGTAACCTAGGATTTTGCGGAACTAAAATTTTTCTTGTAAGAACTGACGCTATTCTAAATATTTTTCCAAATTTGTATAAAATAGGATGCATTTTATAATGTCCATGTAGTTTTACCAGTGCTGTTCGTGCAAGATTTGTACGGAATATTTTTTAGGAAAAAGATGATACGCCACTGTTTTTTTCTTAGAATGGGAATTATTTTTGAAATGCCCATTCATTTGTAAAATATTCCGCTCTCTTGATTTTGTTTCGTCCGACGCACCGTTTTTGCGTAAAAAACAAAAGAGTGTTTCTATGCATATACACAACAGTTGATCTAGACGCTTGGATGACATTGACAGAACGACAAGTTGCTAATGTTTGATGCATATTATTTGATTGTTATGTGTTTACTGTCTTGTGTTTTGGTGTTGATTATGGAGAATTATTCGAATGCCGGATTTGGTTTAATGCATAAGGTGTATGATCTGACAGATGGCAACGCAAGAAAAGACAGACGCCAAATATAAAGATTTTTCAAAGATTCACCAACTGCTTCCCAAAAAAGACACTGTTCGTAAAGCTAATTCCGAAGCCAGACCTCAAGCTGCAAGAACACCTGAAATTGAGAAAGCGATGCTGCACGAAACTTGAAACATAGCCAAGAGTTTTGAAGTTACAGTGCAATCAGGAGAATTTTAGTAAATTCTGGTTTGTATCCATATCATATTCAAAGAGTAGTGATTACTTCCAAGGGATTTTTCAATGCGTTTGAACTTTTGTTCATAGGCTTGCACAAAAATTCTAATCAAATTTTTTTTTTCGACAAAGCAAACTGTTTACGGTGTGCTATTCAGTATTTTCACAACAATCGTATCTAGTCGGAAGAAAATCCCCACGATGTAAGAGAAACGAATTTGCAACGCCAATTTTCTGTTAATGTATGGAAAGGAATTATTAGTGACGTCTTATAGGAAAATTTTTCCTTCCAGAATGCCTTAATGGACGGATTTACCACAATTTTCTCCAAGAAGAACTTTGTATATTACTCGAAGATGTACCAATTGCTTTGATGAATCACATGTGGTATATGCATGATGGCGCTCCTGCTCATTTCACTTAATTGTTTGCGAGCACTTAGATACTGTCTATCCTAACCGTTGGATAAGCCGCGGTGGACTCTAGGAATGGCCGGCAAGATCCCCTAATCTGAACAATTCCGATTTTTTTTTATTTGTGGGACCATCCGAACAGTCTCGCCTACACACGTCCTTTTAACAACGTCAAAGTTAAAAATTAAACATCTCTTATTCCATGTTGACTTTCTCTTGATTATATATTAGGTATGAGTCATGTATTTTTAATGGATTTTCACTGGTGTTGTATGAATCGTTAATGTCTTTTAATGATATGGAATTTCTAAACACCTTTCACCTAAATGCATATATAACGGGGCTGTTATATATAAAATACATAATTTTCATTCAAACTATAAAACCATGATGTGTGTTAAACAAGATAAACCATATTACAGTCCAACGTTCACGGCATTGGTTAACAAGTTACCAATTCATTCAAATACTTTACAAATTTAAATAAAATTACATTTACGTTATAAAAATGTACAGGGTGAGTAGGCATTAAACATTTAATTAAATTGAAAAATTACAAATGATAATAATGTAAAATGTGAGTGGTAAGTGTAGTAGTAACTATATTACAAATGTCAAATTTGCAACGGCATCTAACTTGATTAGTGGATCAAAATCTAAGATCCTTCCAAATACGTTATTTGGAGATGTTGCGCAAAAATCCTACCAAGAGGAACTTACTTCTATGTGTTGAAACCATTTCAAGCTTTTATCGAAGAAGAATTATATATTAAGATGATACTGAAAACCGATTCATGGGTCTTGAATTTGCCAAAAGGACTCTATTTCGGTGCCAACACCTTTTTCCAAACACAGATCACAAAGTAACAGCTAACTGGTTTCGGCTACTTCCGCACATGGCCAGGCCATCTTGTACATACAATTACTACTCACCCTGTACATTTTTATGTTCGTAAACATAATTTTGTAATACTGTTTGCATTTAAACGTATAATAAAATATTTAAACCTTGCAACTTATTAACCAATATTTTATTTTTTGTACCACAAAATATGTTTGTAACTTTAGTTGAGTTTCTTCGCTTAATACATGATATATAATATAATACATTTTTATAGTTTAAAACAGGTTTTTTGTAATATACACACACTAACTATGTAATATTAATATACGTGCAGATGAAGGGTGTCAGGAACTTCTATGGCATTACAGATACATTAATCACTCATACTATTGGAGTATTAACAAACATTAAAGACATAGTCTTCGGATATCATTAAAACCATATTAATCACTCATACTTATTATATAACCAAGAGAAAGTACTTTGAAATTTGAGACCTAGATATAGGGTTTGTTACGTACGAGTGCACATTTAAAAAATTAATACTTCTTTTAGTAATAAATATGAAAATATTCCCACTTAATAATTCATGTTTTTTTATAGCTTTTAAAAACGGGGGTGGATTAGGAGAGTAAGGTGTAACGTGCCAATTCTTGTTTATCGTTACCTTAATTTAAGTTTAGAAATTTGCATTATTATTGATAAATATATTTACATTACATTGGTATCTTTAAGCCATTTATTATATGTCAATATTTTCACTTTAGTCTACATAATTACGAATCCCTGTGTATAACATCTATTTTTGTTGTTTTATGCGCAAACGCGTATTAAACACGCTTGAGTCACTTCCTTCTAATTTCTTCTGCCATATAGTTCATTACATTACGTTTAAGTTTTGCTTCCCTTTTGTAGGGTATGTAAGGCTTCTAATTACATGTTTGTAAATATTATATTTATTAGGGAACAAAGAAAGGGTATACCCTTAGATTAAGGAAGGCCGCTGGTGTTAAGAAAAAGCTTTTATTGTGATAAATTTCCGTATCGTTGTAAATGCGTGGTGTGACGTCACGAATTTAACTTGGATAAAATGGCGTGGATGATATACAACTTTTGTCTTGTATAATTAAAAATGGGGGTACGTATTATTACCGCTTGCTATTTGCCTGCTTTTGTAGTTTTTCCATTATTGGTATGTGGAAGACATGAAAATTACCTTACCTATATGGTCTACAGTTTGTTTATTTCTACGTTAAAGACAAATGAAAATTATCGTACCTTACCTTACGTTCATATTATGGAACTTACGTTGCCTTCATTTATGATCTACAGTTTGTTTATTTGTACGTTATTGACAAATGGAAATTACCTTTATCGTATGTTTATGTTATGAATTGGAAAAGAAGTACTCCTACTACAGTGCATTTTAAGACGAAGTAATATATTTATTTTGAGTACATGTAAGAAGTATCCTTTTATGCAAAGTACTTTTTAAGGAAACAAACCAGTTAGTGTGTTGATACGGTTATAAAGGAACAGCTGATTTCTGTTCCTAAGATAAAAACATTTCAGTTCATAACGTACATTAACCGTAATATCTGTTGCCATATGTCAGCATACGTTTTATTATTATTGATTACAGTGTTGATCATATTGCATTTTGAATTTTAAGTAAATATAGATTATAAGCTTAAGTAGTTGTGTTGAATTTAGTAATTTTGGAATCCTAAATCCCTGCGAGAAATATCGTTTTAGTTATGTTATGCTGATATTATTCATATATTTGGTTTATTAAATATACATATGAATACAGTTGTTTACTGTTTATTCAGATTACCTATTATGCTTAAATTACAACTTTCTCAATTTTTGTTGTATTTTAATTATTAAACCTATAAATTGAGTGGCGTCCAGCAAACAAGATACTAATACTGGTTATCTCTAGGGATACATATCTGCCTCCCTCACGACCTGTTCAAAGAGTTCTCAATTACAGTAAGTTTGTGCCTCACTTAGCTAGACCATGGTGTAACTTACCTTTTGTAATATAATAATCAATCGAGCATAATTTTTTATTTGTTATAAAGGACAGTTAGTTGCAGGCAGTTAGAGTTTCGATGCAGGTCGGATCGATCTGATTGTGTAATTACAAACCCTCACTGTAAACAGTTTTGTCTATAAATATTTTATCGTGTACATTTTAGTAAAACTAAAACCGCGAATTTGGTTTTTTTGCTTTTCTGTGTTGTTTTTAATGTAAGTTTTTCACAAAATTAAAGTAGCCGTGTAAATAAACGTATCGCTAAATATTAGGTTTTAATAAGCGGGCGTGTAAACAACATACCTATAAATAATCGTTATCGTCTTAGGTTTAAGCAGCATATATTAACCCGTTAAATATTGGTAAATAAGTGATTAATTAAAGGATTATATTCAAACGTAAGTAGGCATTTTAATGTAAATTAAGCTCACAGCAAACAATTCAACAAGCCTATGTAACCTATTTAAGTTCAATCATTGCCTTGCAAAAAGTATCTATTTAATTACGCAAGCACGCTCATTATGTTGAAATCTGTTAAAATAAGTCCGCTTCAGACAGTACCATGTCCCTCCTCATTGCTAGTGTGATTTGGCATTCTTTACTGTTTATTAATATTTGTGTAGAGGAAAAAATACGTGGACTAATGTAGGCACGATAGACCTATGTTAATTCCTAATAAACGAGACTGCAGTTTACAGACACGGGTCCATATGACATTAAAATACCTCAAATTCCATCTTTACTGCTAACGAACCCGTTCTTATTGTTTTGTATAGATCAATGTGTAAACTGAGAAATCGATGTTGTATTTTCCAAGTGTAGTTAAACTGCATTGTAGTTACCTTATTTTACCTGTTTAATTTTGCTGTTTGTTATATTTTATATGTCCTGTAATCTGCATTATTGTTTTCCTATTTACTTAAAGACCGGCATGATTGGTTGTATAGGGCCACATATTTGGTATTACAATTTTTATTCTTATTTATTTATGATACAATTGTGGGTGTGATTTCACCGTTTATTTTTTGTTTGTGTTTAAGCGTAGCTAAACTGCTTTTTATTTTTTTGTTCCTTAATCTTATAATTTTCTGCGAACCTGATCTAATGGTGTTTTGTTATATATTGAATCCTTTCTTTGTTTTGTTTTTTTTTTTTGTTATTTGATTTATTAATGTACCTGTGCAATAAG